>JAJSOF020000013.1:148719471-148944471 GCA_025594305.2 Periplaneta americana
CGGAAGGTAGTGACTATCACAAACCGCGTCTGCGACCGATGCTCCCCACCCCGTCTTCACTTTGTGAGTAGCGGCTGTAGAGGGTAGTATTTAGCTATAGCCTAAATTGCGTAATGAATTTGTGACGTTTTGCAAACCTATAGCGGTATATCACGTATGCCGAACACTGTTAAAGGCAGAAGAAATAGACGGTTTTTGGTCTTGTGCGGAAACTACTCACTCCACACCTTCTCTAGCGGTTTATGACCTGAACAAAGGGACCTTCCTGTGGCTGCGTTCGAATGCTAGTTGTTGACAAGTGTTCGTCTGTGATATTACTGTGTTATAGACTGTTCGCTAATATATATGTAATAATAAACAGTATCTTTAAATCCTAATCACTCATAATAACCAGTATTTTAAAATACTAATTATCCAAGTAATAGCTATCATGTCTCAGTCAAGCCCTGATATCAGAATTCATACTAAAGGCGTTATTTATCAAGTTTCTTGTTTCTTAAAAGAACTTAAAGTTTGTGACAACATTAAAAGTGCCCTATCATCAACGCAGACAGCCACTGCCAAGGCATGTAGTGTTTCTCTGCGATCGGTTAAGAGAACCTGTGCAGAAGAGTTTTTTTAGTCATACTTATTATGTCATTTGTTTTGTTAAGCTAAGCCATTCTTAAGTGTGCTTTTAATACATAAGTATTTTTTATTACGAAACTCGTTCATGTTAAAATAACGTGTACATTTTCAACACACAGTAAAAATATATTAATTTTTGCACTTTAAGTTTTAATTTTCTATTGATTCACAAAGTTGGTAACTGTATAAACATTATTTAGTAGTTACTATTTCAATACAATATTCTGAAAAAAAAAAAAAAAAACATAAAAACAAAATACTAATTGTGTGTAATGCTAAATATTTGATTTCTCGTATTAGGGTTTACAGTACATGATAATAATTATTACATTTGTGAAATGGCTAACTTGCGAAATATTATAAATGATAATATTACCTAAAGTCTGATTAGTGTCTACTATTCAGCGATGTAGGCCTATGCGATGGAGGGGAAAAGAGAACTGGCCACCATAACCCATTATCTCCCGGTTTAGTTACCTCATTAGTGATGCCTTATTGTTGTCACTTATGAGTTTCAGACCTTGTGTTCGGACAGTTGACTAAACAAAACAACAATATTCAGTAAATCAGGTATTAGTAATTAGTAGAAATCACGTTATTATTTTATTTGTTCTTTTAAGTTTTCCTATAGTGCAAAACGTGTGAATGGAGGAGTAAGTTATTTGAGACAGGACCATACACCAAACAGGTTCTGAGGGGTATAGGAGTCGGGGTAGTGAAGGAGGGGTTCGCCATACCCGCCTATTTCTTCTGTCCCTAGTATAGTGAATGAATGTCTAGCTCTGGTTCAAAGCATTCAGAAGACTGGACACGACATGGCGAAAAAGGTTCACTCCCTGGAGTAGTAGTGGAATAATAAGGCGATTCGAACGATATAGGTCGCATATTTATGAAAAAAAAAGTTTTGTCAGGACATTACCAACGTTATTTGAGTGACGAATCAGCTTTCTTCACATGAATTCCAGGATAGGCCTACATACTTAACGATATTGAATCTTAAAAGTTGTTTCTGAGAGGGGGACAACTTCGGAAATATAAGATCTATATTGGCTTCATTATCGTTATCTTCAACATGATGATGATGATGATGATGAAAGTAGCGAAATTTCTGAGCTTGATAAAGACAGTATTTATGACTTGGCTACATGGAACAAATGCAAAGCACAGGACATAGCTACATCAAGTTCTTATGGAAGGACTTAAATCAATAGATTACTTCATTATTTATTTTTATTGGGTTATTTTACGACGTTGTATCAACATCTAGGCTATTTAGGGTCGAATTCATAGTCGTCACTTATAAAATGAGGAAACACTTAAGTAATGAGCATTTCCTTAGCACTTATTTCAGATCGTATTGCAGAGACGCTACTCATTCATATGCCCTGAGCATTCCCTTGACATCGAAAGAAATATGGCAACATGGCTAGACGTGAGCGCTTTCCTACATTCAATTGTTTTCCAACGCCTTCAAATTGTTAAATCGGCATTATTGTCATACACAAATACAGAAGTAAATATTATAGAGCTAAAAATTATGCAAGATGTACAGAAAGCATTTTACAGAAAAGAAAAAAGCGAGCTAAGATAACCAGTTATGAAATATGGAGATATCGTCGAAAAAAAAATAAAAATAAAAGTAAAAAAAAAAATGATAATTGTTCTCTCCAAAAGAAGAAATTGATACAGAACAAAATTGCAGTTGAGTTTAATGCAAACTCCGGAAATATTCCTGTAATTTATTTTTCAGTTATTTTTGTGCTAAACAAAGTGGAAGTGATATAATTACGCAAATTTTAACAGCTTATTCCTTGGGTAGAATACAAACAAAAATGCAAATAACACTTTGTTGGGACGTGAATACTTTTCGAAAAAAAAAAATGCCACTTAAATCTACCTGAAATGCTGCTGTATCCTAAAATCTCAAAGCAAACAGTACTTTCAGCATTGGCGAAATCGGAAAGCCTCATGGTTGTATTGTGAATTTAAATGAGAGACACCAGAATATTCACAACAGTGTTCTTGTCGAAACGGTATCTCCTCTTAAATTGTTGATCATTATACATCTCTAAAGGGTTTTCCATATCTCTGATATATCTTTTGCTTGCCGAAACTCATTTTCATTTTAATTACAGAACTCAATAAATTAAATTAAATCATAATCACCATCCATTGTATACCGAATCAGCTGATTACAATGCATATAAGGAAACACTTGAGTAAGCTGACAAGCTACCTTATTTGAATAAGTGTCCACTTCAGTGGGATTTATGAATTGGAAATTATTATAAGCAACTGCTTAAGTGTCTCCTTACGATAAGTGTTGACTATGAATTCGGCCCTTAGCCTCTGAATGAAATGAAGGTGATAATGCCGGTGAAATGAGTCTGGGGTCCAGCACCGAAAGTTACCCAGCATTTGCTCGTATTGGGTTTAGGGAAAACCCCCCGGAAAAACCTCAACCAGATAACTTACCCCGATGGACGGTTATATGGATAGATGAATGGACGGATAGACTGATAGACGGATAAGTAGATAGATGGAAAGACGGATAGATGAATAGATGGAATAGAACATGGATAGATGGATGGACGGTTACATGGATAGATGGATGGACGGTTACATGGATAGATGGATGGACGGATAGGCGGACTGACAGATACATGGATGAACGGATAGATGGATACATGGATGGATGGAGAAGTATACATGGATAGAGCTGTGGACGGTTACACGGATAGATGGATAGATAAACACATTGATAGAAGGATAGACGTATATATTTATACTTCATGTGTCAGAATTCAAGTTTTTCTGAAAATTCAAATTTCATCAATTTTGCTTCAAAATATCTTGGATTTCTGAGGCTGGGAACGCACCTCAATTATTGACAGCTCAATGCATACAATATCCTACCTTTTCCTCCCTATACATCGTAATTAATGAATCAGCATTCAAAGAGCTGTAGGAAAAGTTCAGAATGCCTGCAAGCAATTCTGCTGCACTGTTTATAAGTTCCTGATTAATTAAGAGCATGTTTTGAATCTGCCAAAAATAAAGTAACAAGTTTGGCGCGGTTCAATGTAGGAAGCTAACACAGATCATCGGCGCTTCCTTTCACAGTTTCTTTGTGTAATGTTTCCCTTGATACTCTCGTCTTTTATTTTGCCCTGCATAGTGGAAGGGGAAACGGAATGCGGGAAAAAATGCCCCATTAGTAGCTCGGTTATTGAGCACTGTTATACTATTCATCGAACTTAAGTTCGATCTCCACTCCCTACAGACGATACACAGTATGAATAATTTCAAGGGAAAAATCGTTCCGGGACCGGGTATCGATCCCGGGACCTCTGGTTGAACGCACCAGCGCTCTTACCAACTGAGCTACCCGGGAACTCCACCCGACACCGTCTCAACTCTTCCCTTTATATCCACACAACTCGCGTGGGCTGACGAAACGCCAGAAACCCACATCGAGTGAAATTATTCAAATCTGCTTTACAGGGAAACACTAGATTTGCATGATACACAGTATGTTCACATAAACAACGTATAGTAGCATTCTGTGGAGCTGTGTACAGTCGTGAAGAGTTTGAAGAATATTTTTAGTTTATATTAAGGGGAGAGGACGGTATTTTTAAAACTTTTTTCCTATTTGGTGTAATTAATTTTTTGTATGTAGAGAGCTCATAGCTGTAGCAACTCAACTTAATATAAATATTTTGAAAAAAAAATTATTTGGGGGCCCAAATTTGAAAAAAAAAATATACACAATGCAGAATTGTACTAAAACCGATATATCTAAACCGTCTTTAAAGATAGATTCAAAGAGTTTCTTTTGCAATGTATTTGCAAAAGCATGTTCTACAAACTGTCTGTAACAGAATTTTGATATTAGTCCCTACGATTGTAAAATAAACAATTAAAATTTAATAACACTTTTCTGATTTCCTTTCTTGCAAACAAATGGACGTATTTTTTAAATGAAATCATTTAACAAAATTCTGATGCAGAGAAAATTTTCCTAATAGTCTAAAGAATGTGTGTTCTAAATTTCATGTATGTATGTTTAATAGTTCAGAAATTATATCTATTTTTGTCTGGCAATGTAGCAAAAAAAATGAAGTTACTGGAAACCGATATAAAGGGGCGTGAGATTTAAAAATCCATAGCGCAGGAAGTTTAAAAATGACTTCTCAACATCCGATAAGGACACAAATACCCACAAAATGTTATGCAATGCATTTCACACATATCAAAGAGTATTTTAAGGAATTTTTTTAATTTAATTTACCAGAAACAACAATAAAAGTGGGCGAGTCTTTTAAAAATCCATAACGCAGGAAGTTTAAAAATGGCGACTCAACATCCGATAAGGGCACAGATACCCACAAAATGTTATGCTATGCATTCCACACATATCACAGAGTATTTTAAAGAATTTTTTTTTTAATTTACTCATTTTTTTCACCAAAAAAATATCACCCTCACACCTTAATATTTAGGTTGTAAACAAAGTGAGCTATTCTGTTATTACTGTATTATTTACGTAATATTAATATTATGCATAATTCCAAAGAAGTAAACTCATCTGTTATTAAATAATCATGCAAACAGGAGTGTGTAACACGTTTATTTTTTCCCGGATTATTCTTCGTTAAATGTTGACGTCTCGTGCTGCTATGCATTTGGTTGCGATACAGTCCAAGTTCAACATCGGAATTACGATACGAAATTCCTAGCTGACATTACAATAGAAATGAAATATTTTCTTGAACACAATTATGGGTTTAATATTCTGTGCCACATACGAGATACGCTATTAGATTCACAAAGTAGTTGTTTACCTGATGGTAGTAAGATATACTGTATCATATTTCAGATTTGCTCCGTAACGTCTTGTGACGTAGAACGGATATTTTCAGAGTATAAATATTGTTTTTATTTTTTATGAACATAAAAGGAGTATTTATTTTCATAAAATGAAAATGTTCATTGTTATTTGTTATAATGAGGCTAGAATCATAATTGTATACTTTGTATGTTATTTTCATATGCATGGATAAATTATTTTAGATTGGGAGTTACGAAGTTTATAATTACAAATTATTGTTTTTATATTATTCGCTTATTATTTTCTTTTTGTAAGGCCGTGGACGATTGGAGTACATGTTTGGTTACCACCCGGTTGTACATGTTTATCGTTCTGGTTCACTGACATTGAGAGTTGCATTAATACTTTTCATTCGATAGAGATACATATAGGTGAAGCTCACAGAACTTAACAGTTTTGGTATCAACCTCCTAGCTATGGTTTTCATAAACCAGTTATTTCTTTTTTAAACTCTGAAGAATATTGATCACAAAACTGTTAAATTTAACCCTGATTTATTGTATATCATTACACGAACACTTAAAAAGATTACTGCCACATTTACAGTTTAGAAAGTTTCACTTTTGGTTCGCTTACAGGCTACTCTAATATTTCTTATGAATGTTTCTACAGCATCTATGGATTTTGACGAACTTCATTACTAGTTCCTGCAAACTGACATTATACATAAGGTCAACATGACGCGGGGGCATCCTACTATTGCTACTGCTGGTAATAATAATAATAATAATAATAATAATAATAATAATAATAATAATAATAATAATACTTACTTACTGGCTTGTAAGGAACCCGAAGGTTCATTGCCGCCCTCACATAATCCCGCCATTGATCCCTATTCTGAGCAAGATTAATCCAGTCTCTACCATCATACCCCACCTTCCTCAAATCCATTTTAATATTATCTTCCCATCTACGTCTCGGCCTCCCAAGTAACACTCTATATGCATTTCTGGATTCGCCCATACGTGCTACATGCCCTGCCCATCTCAAATGTCTGGATTTAATGTTCCTAATTATGTCAGATGAAGAATACAATGCGTGCAGTTCTGTGTTGTGTAACTTTCTCCATTCTCCTCTAACTTCATCCCTCTTAGCTCCAAATATTTTCCTAAGCACCTTATTCTCAAATACCCTTAACCTGTGTTCCTCTCTCAAAGTGAGAGTCCGAGTTTCACAACCATAAAGAACAACCGGTAATATAACTGTTTTATAAATTCTAACTTTGAGATTTTTTCACATCAGACTGGATGATAAAAGCTTCTCAACCGAATAGTAACAGGCATTTCCCATATTTATTCTGTGTTTTTTATTTCCTCCCGAGTATCATTTGTATTTTTGTTACTATTGCTCCCTGGTATTTGAATTTTTCCACCTTTTCAAAGGATAAATTTCCAATTTTTATATTTCCATTTCGTACAATATTCTCGTCACGAGACATAATCATATACTTTGTCTTTTCGGGATTTACTTCCAAACCTATCTCTTTACTTGCTTCAAGTAAAATACCCGTGTTTTCCTAATAATAATAATAATAATAATAATAATAATAATAATAATAATAATAATAATAATAATAATGTGTATGTGTGTTTGTATTTATTCTCACTGCAATGGGTATATACCCGGTGGCAGTGGTAACTAATTACACTCAATAATGACAATAATAAACTTATTAATTAAAAATACAGTTAATAATAATACCAATAATTAATACAAATAATTAATACTAACAATAATTTATAATAATAATAATAATAATAATAATAATAATAATAATAATAATAATAATAGTAATAGTAATAATAGGGAATGTCCTAAATTAAATGAAGCACGATCACTTAAAATAACATATAAAATAAATCTAATTTGTATCTTAAATCTAAGTTCGAACTATAACCCACGAGTATGAAATTTTCATATCTGCACAAGTACCTTTCCACATTACACTCATTTCGCTGTCAACTTACTCACTGCACTGCAACTACGACACATATTTCACTGATTCTATCCTGATTTCACTAACACTAATAATAATAATAATAATAATATAATAATAATAATAATAATAATAATAATAATAATAATAATAATAATAAAAGCATTAAGTTGTCATTATTTGTTTGAATTTCTTTCGTGATATACAAGTAATGAAGTACTGAAGACAGTCTCTAGTGCGCATGCCAGACCCCAGCGCTCACGTACGAGTACAGGGAAGAAGAAAAACGTAATAAACCTCTAACGTCGACAAAAAAAGAGCATCTCCACAAAAATAAGAAATACTAGAACATCGGCCACTCATCCCACAAGTCAGCATTAAAGCGAGAAGAGGCTGAAATTTTTGCCATTTCTAAAAAGTCTCCATTAAGTTTTACGGATTGTTGCCATCTTCAGGTTTTCTCCGCGTAAAACAATCTCATCTCATCTCGTCTTCTCTCTCTCTCTCTCTCTCTTGTTCCCTTTCTTCATCGCTCCAGGCTTCTTGTTTTCTTAAATCTTCGATGAGTTAATTAAAAAGAGTCTGCCTGAACATTATATGGCCTGGAGAAAGGCGGAACAAAAAGCTCCATTGAGGGAATTTGTTTTATATAGATCTTTCCTCGCCGGTGTCGATTTCTAATTAACCTTGCTTAGTGAACCTCGAGTTACATCATTTTCATTACTTGTGTAACCTTTCTTCTAAGGGCCTCTATTCACATTGATCCCAAATACTTCAAGTTGCTATCATCTTTGACTTAGGCAAGGAGTAATTAGTGTAATTAGGTGCTGGGTGGCATTATCCCCCCTCCCTCCTAACGGATAGCCTTTCTGCAGTTTTCTCCCTTCCCGATCGCTAGGGTGAAATGTTATAGAAGGTATGTTGATTGGTGTGCAAAAGTCTTTTTTGTAAATATTTTAAAGGATTTAGTAATTCCATGCATGAATTAAGACAGATGGAATGGTAGGAGGGGGAAAGTTTGTGAAATTTAGTTAAGAGGATTCTGGGGTAATTTATACTCGTTCTCCCATTATTGTGAGGGTGGTGTAATGATGTAGTCACTGAGTGTGAAGGAAGGATTTGTTTAGGGACTATTGGAAACATGCCTGGGAAGTTCATATACAAAATTTACTGCTAAATTGTCTTAAGGACTCACGTCAGTAGGACAGACTCGGCAAATTTCGTGATACTAAGATTTAGTGCAAAAATAAGGTTCAAAAAAAAAAAATGTTTTCAATGTACGCACCTTATTAGGTTCCAGGAAGTTACATGTCAGCATTTTTACCTGAAATAAATTTATACAATAATTACAAAGAAGCAATACAAATAAACAAAAAAAAATAGCACTCTAGAAGAACTGGTATAATTTCGTGATAGTACAAGGGTATTTTCGTGATAATACTTAAATTCAAAATATTTAGGCATGTTGAGTCTGATAATTACGGTGATGATGATTTTGTGATGATGATGGTGGTGGTATAATTGAGAGGAACAGAGGTTAAGGGTGTTCGAAAATAAAATACGAGGCGCATCCAGAAAGTAAGTTTCCCTATTAAAAAAAAAAAAAGAACACACACTTTCAGGAAAACATTTATTGGCAACAGGTACAGCAATGTTTCAGCTATTTTTCAACATAGCCACCATCAGAATTGAGACACTTGTATCGTGGGATCAACTTTTGTATCCCTCTGTCGTAGAACTCTGCCGCCTGTGAATGGAACCAGCGTGCGACAGATGTCTTCAGCTCTTCGTCGTTGCCAAAACGCTCACCGAAGGACAGGAATTTCTTGAGGTGCAAGAAAACGTGACAATCGCTGGGAGCAAGATTAGGACTGTAGGGTGGATGATGAAACAATTCCCAGCCAAATTCCGTCAAAACAACTGCTGTGCGCCGAGCCGTATGTGGACGAGCATTGTCATGGAGGAGCACAACACCTGCAGTAAGCATTCCACGCCTCTTGTTTTGAATGGCACGTCGCAATTTTCGAAGTGTTTCACAGTAACGGTCAGCGTTCACTGTTTCACCTCTTGGAAGGAAGTCAGTGAGCAGAATGCCCTTCCTGTCCCAGAGCACCGTGCACATCACTTTCCGTACCGACAGCGTCTGTTTCAATTTCGTCCTGACCGGAGATCCACTATGCCGCCAATGCATTGACTGCTACTTGGTTTCCGGGGCGAAGTGCGAAATCCAAGTCTCATTGCCCGTGAGATCCTGTCGAGGAACTCGTCGCCGTCATCGTGATACCGTTGCAGAAATGTCAGTGCTGCTCCTAAACGTTGCATTTTGTGTTCGGGTGTCAGGTTTTTCGGCACCCACCTGGCACACACTTTTTTGTACAGCAGGTGCTTAGTGACAATCTCATGCAACAAGGATCGCGATATCTGCGGAAAATGGCTGCTCAGCTCCGTAATCGTGAAGCGACGGTTCTCCATGATGCACTGGCGCACCAGCTCAACACGATCATCATTGCTGAGGGACGGTCACCCACTGCGCTCTTCATCATGGACACTTTGACGGCCTTCGGAAAACTGCCTACACCAGCGACGCACCATCTGCTTACTCATGATGTTCGGCCCATGGACCTGACAGAGCTGCCGATGAATTTCAATTGGCGCAATGCTTTGTGTATTAAAGAACTTTATCACCGACCGAACCTCGCAGGCGGCGGGAGAAGGAATAAGAGCTTCCATTTCGAACCACTGCTGCCACGCTACTGGCACCAGGCGGGACCTGTCCGGCTGGCATATGATTGATACGTCATAGATCTGTCACGCATGTGCAATTGACACGGCTAATTACGTTTAGTTTTAAGGGGAAAAAATCGAGAAACTTACTTTCTGGATGCGTCTCGTACTGAAAATATTTGGGGCTAAGTGGGATGAAGTTACAGGAGAATCTACAAAAGTTACACAACGCATTGCATTCTTCACCTAACATCATTAGGAACATTAAATCCAGACGTTTGAGATGGGCAGGGCATGTAACACGTATGGATGAATCCAAAAATGCATATAGAGTGTTAGTTGGAAGACCCGAGGGAAAAGGACCTTTGGGAATGTCGAGACGTGGATGGGAGGATAATATTAAAATGGGTTTGAGGGAAGTGAGATATGATGGTAGGGACTGGATTAATCTTGCTCAGAATAGGGGCCGATGGCGGGCTTATGTGAGGGCCGCAATGAACCTCCGGGTTTCTTAAAAGCCATTTGTAAGTAAGTAAATAAGCTGGTGGTATAATTAATTGTTAGAACAATAAATCCATCAACAGTATACATGAGAGAAGTTGAGGAATGGAATCCGTAAATAATCTACTTTCGTAAAGACGAAAATTTCAAATCTCGATACACAGCTATAACACTATTATTTTTTTAATTAATTTAAAAAGCTGGAAACAATCAAAGTACCAGGACAATGCACTGAGCTGTACTCACTTTGCTTCTTCACTGCGCAATGTTTGTACCGCAGTACTCGAAAAGGGGACCTCCGGAATGACGCCATATTTCACGCAGGCAATCACATTGGATATCATTTCTTTAGGAGCGCCCTGGGAGTTGCGTCCCTTGTTGAATAGGCCTGTGACGTGTTTGATGGAGCCGTCAGTCCATAAGTCAGCAATTACTGGGACTCCCGGGAGGTCTGGTCGGACATCGGTCAGTGGGGAGGCCTCCAGATTTGTCTGTCTTAGGCATCGGCTGATTCACAACCCCAGGATTATCATCCGCTGCTCCTTCCTACAGCTTATTGCTCTGTTCAATGTCTCTGACAACAACGCTATAGTTTGCAGTGATGTTGTGCTCCAAAATAACAAATTTTCTATGTTATATGCAATTCCTTTTACTTAGACGTCCTTTTAAATTCTTAACTGCTCGTACCGTATAGTACCGTATAGTACGGTGAAATGAGTCCGGGGTCCAGCATCGAAAGTTACCCAGCATTTGCTCGTATTGGGTTGAGGGAAAACCGCGGGAAAAACCTCAACCAGGTAACTTGCCCCGACCGGGCTTCGAACCCGGGCCACCAGGTTTCGCGGACAGACGCGCTGACCGTTACTCCACAGGTGTGGACGATATTGTAGTAGTAGTAGTAGTAGTAGTAGTGGTGGTAGTAGTAGCAACAGTAGTAGTGGTAGTGCAGTGGTAAGTTAGTAGTAGTAATACTAGTGCTAGTGACAGTAGTAATAGTGGCAGCGATAGTGGTAGTGGTAGTAGTGGAAATGGTAATAGTAGTGGTAACAGCAGTGTTAGCGGTAGTGCTAAGTTAGTAGTAGCAGTACTAGTGTTAGTAGCAGTGGCAATAGTAGTAGTAGTAGTAGTAGTAGTAGCAGTAGCAGTGTTAGTAGTAATGGCGGTAATGGTAGTGGTAGTAGTGGCAGTGGTGGTAGTAGTAGTTATAAGAGCAGTGTTAGCGATAGTGCTAAATTAGTAGTAGTAGTAGTAGTAGTGTTAGCAGTAGTAGTAGTTAGCAGTGTTAGTAGTAATGGCGGTAATGGTAGTGGTAGTAGTGGCAGTGGTGGTAGTAGTAGTTATAAGAGCAGTGTTAGCGATAGTGCTAAATTAGTAGTAGTAGTAGTAGTGTTAGCAGTAGTAGTAGTTAGCAGTGTTAGTAGTAATGGCGGTAATGGTAGTGGTAGTAGTGGCAGTGGTGGTAGTAGTAGTTATAACAGCAGTGTTATCGATAGTGCTAAATTAGTAGTAGTAGTAGTATTGTTAGCAGTAGTAGTATTAGCAGTAGTAGTAGTAGTAGTAGTAGCAGTAACAGTGTTAGTAGTAATGGCGGTAATGGTAGTGGTAGTAGTGGCAGTGGTGGTAGTAGTAGTTATAACAGCAGTGTTATCGATAGTGCTAAATTAGTAGTAGTAGTAGTATTGTTAGCAGTAGTAGTATTAGCAGTAGTAGTAGTAGTAGTAGTAGCAGTAACAGTGTTAGTAGTAATGGCGGTAATGGTAGTGGTAGTAGTGGCAGTGGTGGTAGTAGTAGTTATAACAGCAGTGTTATCGATAGTGCTAAATTAGTAGTAGTAGTAGTATTGTTAGCAGTAGTAGTATTAGCAGTAGTAGTAGTAGTAGTAGTAGCAGTAACAGTGTTAGTAGTAATGGCGGTAATGGTAGTGGTAGTAGTGGCAGTGGTGGTAGTAGTAGTTATAAGAGCAGTGTTAGCGATAGTGCTAAATTAGTAGTAGTAGTAGTGTTAGCAGTAGTAGTAGTTAGCAGTGTTAGTAGTAATGGCGGTAATGGTAGTGGTAGTAGTGGCAGTGGTGGTAGTAGTAGTTATAACAGCAGTGTTAGCGATAGTGCTAAATTAGTAGTAGTAGTAGTGTTAGCAGTAGTAGTAGTTAGCAGTGTTAGTAGTAATGGCGGTAATGGTAGTGGTAGTAGTGGCAGTGGTGGTAGTAGTAGTTATAAGAGCAGTGTTAGCGATAGTGCTAAATTAGTAGTAGTAGTAGTGTTAGCAGTAGTAGTAGTTAGCAGTGTTAGTAGTAATGGCGGTAATGGTAGTGGTAGTAGTGGCAGTGGTGGTAGTAGTAGTTATAACAGCAGTGTTAGCGATAGTGCTAAATTAGTAGTAGTAGTAGTGTTAGCAGTAGTAGTAGTTAGCAGTGTTAGTAGTAATGGCGGTAATGGTAGTGGTAGTAGTGGCAGTGGTGGTAGTAGTAGTTATAACAGCAGTGTTAGCGATAGTGCTAAATTAGTAGTAGTAGTAGTAGTAGTGTTAGCAGTAGTAGTAGTAGTAGTAATGTTCGTAGTAGTAGTGGCAGTGGTAATAGTAGTGTTAGTAGTAATAGTGGTGGTAGTAGCGATAGTAGTAGTACTAGTAGTAGCCATAGAAATAGTATTTATCTATTTAATTGATTTATTTTTCTGGCTTAGTTAAGGCCAATGGCCTTCACTTTCATTCAACCAGTATAAAAATACATAACAAATATAGACCGAGATTAGACCGCGTAATAAGAAGGTACGATGTGTAAATTAGAGTTATTTGTGGAGACATGTACAGCAAAAACGTGTTAATGTCACCGATACGAGAAATGTGAGGTACACCATTACATGTAAAGAAGTGCTGTGATGTAAATATATAACATGTCATATAATAGTAATTAAGACGAAGACCATGTTTGTTGGAAGAAAAATAAATAAAATAAACTTGCGAATTCTAAATGAGGCAGTAGACCAGTGGACAGCTTCAAATACTTGAGGTGTACTATAAGCAGTAAGATGAGCTGCTGCCAGGAAATCAAAAGGAGGATAGCGATGGAAAAGGAAGCTTTTAATAGAAAAAGCAGCACCTTCTGCGAACCTCTGGAAAAATAATTAAGGAAGAGACTAGTGTATGTATGTATTTGTTAACACTACAATTGGGTATACACCCGGTGGCAGTGATATATAATATACAATAATTATAGCAATAAAAATAAGATGAATGTAAATTTAATTCTAACTATAAATAAATAAATGCAATAAACCTAGGACTATAAATAAAAACTATGCTATAGTAAACTGAACTGTAAGTATTTCTATTAAACCTAACTATTATCAACTTAAGTAATTACAAGTCACATTAATTACATATTAACTTAATTTATTACATATCAACTTAATTACATGACACAATTTAGATGATTACACTGCACCTACAATTAAATTTTCAGTCTAATGTTCTTAACCTTTCCTTAAATGTATTGATTTTAAGAGAACCACCTTGAAAGATTGCCACAGGTAAGCTGTTCTAGTCTACTATTGTCCGGTTAACGAAGAAAAATTTTGCCACTTCCATTCTTTGTTTTCTACATTTAAACTTCCTAATACAATGAGCCCTGCCTAAGTATGATGGTGTCACTAACCTAGCACTAATGTTGGTCCATGCTTTATGTCCCATTTATGTCTTAAACAATGCACAAAAGTCTGGTTTTTCGTGGCCTTGATTTGAGAAATTCCCACCCTCAGTCTTTTACTATCTCTTCGCTATGTCCGTTTCCCATTTTAACATATTTTGCTGCCCTGCGTTGGTCTTTTTCTGTTGAATCAAGTGAAGTGCTTTGTGTGGAGTGTGGCATTGTATGGGACAGAAACATGGACATGTCCACACCTGTGGAGTAACGATTAGCGCGTCTAGCCGCGAAACCAGGTGGCCCAGGTTCGATTCCCGGTCGGGATAAGTTACCTGGTTGAGTTTTTTCCGGGGTTTTCCCTCAACCCAATATGAGCAAATTCTGGGTAACTTTCGGTGTTGGACCCCGGACTCATTTCACCGGCATTATCACCTTCATCTCATTCAGACGCTAAATAACCTAAGATGTTGATAAAGCGTCGTAAAATAACCAACTAAAATAAAAAAATGGGCATTACGACAAAGTGAAGAGAAGCGAATAGAAGCATTTTAAATGTAGATATGGAGAAGAATGGAACTTGTGCAATGGACAGAGAGAATAAGAAATGAAGCTATGTTGGAAAGAGTGGGTGAAGAAAGAATGGTGCTCAAAATAATCAGAAAGAGGAAAAGGAATTGGCTGGGTCACTGACTGGGAATAAACTACCTACTGAAGGATGCATGTGAAGGAATGGTGAACGGAAGAAGAGTTTGGGGTACAAGAAGATATAGATGATAGACGACATTAAGATATAGGCCTATCAATCATATGCGGAGACCAAGAAGTAGGCATAAAATAGGAAAGATTGGAGAATCCTGCTTTTGCAGTGAAAGACCTGCCATTGGGAACAACTTTTACATATGTATCATTATAATTTTTCAAACTGCCACTTTTGTATGATTTATATTTAGGAAAATTGACGTTAAATTTATTGCAAATTTACCTCTGAAGTATTTGAAGTGTGTGTCGAAAGTCATTTTTCCTCTTCCAAATAGCAAATCAGTTGGCAATCACTGTGGGTCGCACCACCTGCTTTAAGCAGTGATTTTCTTTGCTTGGCCATTGCACATCAACGCACGCCTCACTTATTTATGGACGAGGGCTTATCATGTCGCCAGAGTGACGTTTCCCAGGGACATCTCAGCATCAATTATTCCCCCGATTTGTGGGCTTCTCCTCTACACCGAAAGGTAATTGAAATGCGCATGATATTTTATACAATTGTGTGTTTCTGTCAATCGGTTCCGCAGATGTCCCTGTTTGAAGGGGCATAAAACTATAATGCTTTTAATGTCAGTGTTTTACGTATCTTTGGTAAAGAGATTAAAGGAAGGTAATATGTAGACCAGAATACCAATTTCCAACGGGATGAATAAATAACAGTACATTATGCAACGAGCCTATAATGAAGGTAATTAAGAAGTGAGTATGGATATTTATGAAACGAGCGCAAGCGAGTTTCATAATTTTCATACGAGCTTCTTAATTACCATTATAGGCGAGTTTCATACGACTTTTTATGCTCGACCATATTTCTAACTTGATATTATTAATTTTATTGTATCTGACCTGGAGCAATGTCCCGTATGTTGTGAGATGTGCGCAGATGCGAAAGTATTGAGTTTTTGCTAGGCCATAAGAACCTACAGAGATAACATTGAAATAAAATTAGACATTGAAAAACGAGATGACAAATTGAATTTATTTGAATATTATTTACAATTAACGCTAATTATTATAGTAACAGAACATAACCTTCTGCGACAGTATTGGATTTCCAGCCTCCGTGACTTTTCGCTAATTCTCTTTCGAATGCATATCCGAGAATAATCGATACTTGCGGTTTTATAACGGTAGAAAGCTGACCTGTCATTGGCTGAACAGTTGTAACCTGAGTCATAATTGGCTGAAAGACCTGACCTTTAATGAGTAGGTGTACTTTAATGACATGCATTAAAGTTCTGCTACCAGGTGTATAATTACTACATTTCGGCATGGTCGAGCATAAAAGCAGTTATGTAATTGCATGTTAAATTTCTTTATAAATCACGTAATTTCACAAAGATATTCCGATGAAGTTAGCTTACTTACTTAGGCCTACATACATACATACATACATACTTACTTACTTACTGGCTTTTAAGGAACCCGGAGGTTTATTGCCGCCCTCACATAAGCCCGCCATTGGTCCCTATTCTGAGCAAGATCTATCCAGTCTCTACCATCATATCGCACCTCTCTCAAATCCATTTTAATATTATCTTCCCATCTACGTCTCGGCATCCCCAAAAGTCTCTTTTCCTCCGGCCTCCCACCTAACACACTATATGTAATTCTGGATGCGCCCATACGTGCTACATGCCCTGCCCATCTCAAACGTCTGGATTTAATGTTCCTAATTATGTCAGGTGAAGATTACAATGCGTGCAGTTCTGTGTTGTGTAACTTTCTCCATTCTCCTGTAACTTCATCCCTCTTAGCACCAAATATTTTCCTAAGCACCTTATTCTCAAACACCCTTAACGTATGTTCATCTCTCAAAGTAAGAGTCCAAGTTTCACAACCATAAAGAACAAACGGTAATATAACTGTTTTATAAATCATAACTTTAATATTCTTTGACAGCTGACTGGATTATAAAAGCTTCTCAACCGAAAAATAACAGGCATTTCCTATATTTATTCCGTGTCTAATTTCCTCCCGAGTATCATTTATATTTGTTACTGTTACTGCTAGGTATTTTTGGATTTTTCCGCCTCTCCGAAAGATAAATTTCCAATTTTTATATTTCCATTTCGTAGAATATTCTGGTCGCGAGGCATAATCATATATCTTTACTTGCTTTAAGTAAAATTTCCGTATTTTCCTTAATCGTTTGTGGATTTTCTCCTAACATATTCACGTCATCCGCATAGACAAACAGCTGATGTAACCCGTTCAATTCCAAACCCTGTCTGTTATCCTGGACTTTCCTAATGGCATACTCTAGAGCAAAGTTAAAAAGTAAAGGTGATAGCACATCTCCTTGCTTTAGCCCACAGTGAATTGGAAAGGCAAATGACAGAAACTGACCTATACGGACTCTGCTGTACGTTTCACTGAGACACATTTTAATTAATCGAACTAGTTTCTTGGGAATATCAAATTCAATAACAAATCATATAAAACGTCTCTCGTAACCGAGTCATATGCCTGTTTCAAATCTATGAATAACTTATGCACTGTACCCTTATACTCCCATTTTTTCTTCACTATCTGTCCAATACGAAATGTTTGATCAACAGGTGATCTATTACGCCTAAAACCACACTGACGATCCCCAATAATTTCATCTACATATGGAGTTAATCTTCTCAACAGAATATTGGACAAAATTTTGTACGACGTTGACAAAAGTGATATTCCTCGAAAGTTTGTACAGTTAGTCTTGTCCCCTTCTTAAAGCTAGGTACGATTATGGACTCGTTACATTATTCTGGTACAATATCCTTTTCCCAAATAACAAGTACAAGCTTATAAATTTCGTTAGATAATGCGCTTCCACCCTCTTGTGTTAATTCTGCTGGAATTTGATCGATACCTGGAGACTTAATTTTTTCAGATTTTCTATCGCAATTTCGACTTCAGAAAGTGTGGGTGGAGCTGTAATCAATAATATTATTCTTGTGCTATAAAATATATTCTGTAAGAAAATAAGTCATGGAAAGCAAGAATGTAAATCTGCAGGTCAACATCTGGAGTTTATATATAAATAAACGTAAAACTAATATTCTGTAAACCAATATAATGAAGTTTTATCCCAGATAACCATTTAGAGGAACATTCTATAGCTTAACATCTGAAATATTTGTGGAAGTGGATAGGCAAAGAAAGAAATAATATTTCCACATTACTGTTTGGAGGATTATAGGGACAACGGTTTTATTACTTGAAATTATTGCAATTTTTGGTGTCACACAAAAGGAAGAATGTTGCCTCTAATAGGCCTCTAAAGGGAAATTTACAGATAATTTTGTTTCTAAGACTGCTCTGCAGAAGGTTTCAAATACTGGATAGAAATGTTTGACTTTGCGTGATTCCATTTCTGAAAATACTGTAGTATTTATGGTAGAAGAATATTTTTTTCATATACTTTCATTTTTATCAACAGTAATCTCACTAGAGATTTTGATTTATTTAGAGAAAATCAAAAGTCGAGTGGGATTTAATTGACTATTACACGATTAGAAGAAAGTATATAAAGATTAGAAGTAACGAAGTACTTCAATACAGTAAAATATTAATTGACTTACGAAAATACAACTGTCTTCAATTAATGTGTTATTGTACCATTTCAACATTACAAATGTTACGCTAGATGCATGCTAGATGGCAGTAGCGAGTTATGATTACTAGCAATGCCTTCTCGTCGAGAAGTTCTCGATCTATATCACGATGGCAGTGTTACTAGTCAAGAAGGCTTTGTTGATTCAGTTTCATTTTTATTAAAACAGTTGCATTCCACCTCAATTATCCGGATACCAGTAACCAACGTCACTTGACATATGGTTTTCAATAAATCTTAATATTAAACAAACTCTGATACGTGACTATCCATAATATCATATAGCAGAAGCTATAACATAACCTAACTAATATACACAAGTGTTAGAAATGTTTTAATTAACGACGATGACATCAAAAATAAACATGAATAATTTTAAAAGGAATAATTATTATTGAATGTACAATTTTCAAATATGTGGTTGGTGGTTCAATTGATGTTATATTGGACGTGTGCGTAATAGAAGTGGAACTCGTTGATTTAGGCCTACATGGTGTATTCAACTTATTCAGGATTTCCGAATGGTGCTCTTCATTTATTTGTAAATCGGATTTCAGAAGATGCATAGGTATGATCAGTGATTTTTATTAATTCCTGTTCTTGACTGCCAATGCGAGTCATATTTGAAACTGCTGTGCATCGACTGGAGTGGTTTGTAATTTTATATATATTTTTGACGTCCAGACCAGCGCAGTTTCAAATGTTGGCAAACAAAGAAACAAATGCTAGGGACGCGATAAAATTAAACAAATGCTAGGGACGCGATAAACTTAAACAAATGCTAAGGACGCGATAAAATTGTGCGATAAGCAGCCATGATTGGTTGAAATACGTCCTTTCGTACCGTTTTATTGGTCAAAAGTAGTGTGACGTAGTAAGAGTGTAATAGTCACTTTAATTTCATCTATAGTATCATATCACCGACGTGTCACAGTCAGAATTATTAAATGGATACTTTAGCCTATACAATAAAATTAATACTGTATGTTGTATAAAATTTATTCTGTCGTCAATTGCTATGCAGAAACAACAGCTGTAGGCATATATGCACTAAAGCAGGACTTTTGTATTTTATCCAAGGCAGAAATAAAAGCTGCCATGTAAATAAGGAAACAAAAGAATATCTGGTATGAAAACCATGGAAACAGTGCGCATATTGGACAAGTTGAAAGCTAGCGAGGCAGACATTGTGTTGTTCTCTCTGGAGTTACATTTTCCTCGACGAGACACGTTCTTTATTTTACCTCAGCCCCTAAACGGATGAGGTGACGCCAAAAATAAAACAGATGCGACTGACTTCTCCCATTGTGAACAGACAGAAGGTGTTCTGAATCTCTGAATACATTCGAATTATCTCGCGCACAAAAAAGAATATACACACACTCTTCGATATACAGGATCATTCACTTAATGGTGCAACCACTAATATTGTTTAAATAGTCAGTATTTTGAGATACTCATCTATAGACAGTGGATGCGGGATGACTTATCGTTGAATGTAAGTGCACATTTACTATATGTTACATTTTTTTCATTCAAACAATTGGCTGAACAGGTTTTAAACGTAAACAATCGATGTCAACATGCTACTGTATCTCAGTACAGTCAGAAGGAAAAGAAAAATAACGTACTGTAGTACATACCTTGCAAGGTTCAGTCCTCGTCATCATTAATGCAATTACCAGCGTTGCGGTAAACGACGATATATTCTCGTAAGTTGTCGAAGCTGAATCGTCTTCGCCTATCGCTTAAACAGATTTTGTATCGAGAGAATTTCTGACGAAAACCTCTAAAATGGGGATCACTCAATTTCTTTTGAGGATTATTTGTACTGAGCATCATGTTGCACGTGTCGTTAGACCCGCACAACTAAATGATGATGATGATGATGATGATGATGATGATGATGATGATGATGATGATGATGTAGATGGTTTCTCAGATTTCATTTCAACCCATTTCCTGTGCAATGTACTGTTGCAGTGTTTCTCTATAGCCTGAGTTGTTCTGGTTTTTATTTCAATAAGGAAAAATAAATTGGTTCGGTCACTGGCTAAGAAGAAATTGCCTACTGAAGGATGCACTGGAAGGAATGGTGAAAGGGAAGAAAGTCCGGGATAGAAGAGGATATCAAATCATCATCATCATCATTCATTAAGATTTGGGCCATTTGGTCCATTCCTTCTCAGAGAAATTGATCTTCCCATCTATTATAAGGTCTACCTATACTCCGTCGTCCAACTGGGGTATAGTTCAAAAGTAATTTTGGGAACCTGTCTTCATGCATACGTCCAATATGTTCTTTCCAGTCTTCTTTACATTGTAATAATTTATCATTGAGGTTAAAAATCTTCAGTTCAGCACGTATGTCTTCAGATCTTTTATGATCTAAGAGAGTAAACCCCGCAACCGATCTCAAAAATCTCATCTCTGCAGCCTCTATCTTCCTTCTGTCTGATTTATTCAAAGTCCAGTTCTCACTACCGTATGTGAGCATAGGGACTGACATAACTTTATAAAATTTAAGGTTTGTGGACTTCAAAGTTTTACGTCCTAAGATCCTTCTTATAGCGCCACACATTCCTTGGACTTATTCACTTTATAAGTTACATCGTTTTTCTGGCAGTATGATACATTGCACCCTAGGTAATTGAAGGCGTTGACTTGTTCGATTATTTTGCCTCCTATGACTATTTTAGCTCTTAAATGGTATTTACCTATGAAGGTCATAGTTTTGGTTTTGGCTGATGATATCTTTAAATTATATTCTTTTAATATATTTATAAGTTTATTTGTTGCTAATTGCAAACCGTCTTCCGAATCATTAAAAATGACCAGATCATCAGCAAACAAAATATTATTTAAAATGCGATTATTAATAATAAAATTCTTAAAAGATAAACTTTGCCATTCACGAATGACTGCGTCAATATAAATGTTGGGGATAAAGGGCAACCTTGTTTCACTCCCTGGTTTACATATATTTCATTTCCATTTTTACCAGTTTCCATACTTATGGATGTATTTACATGTAAACTCTGTACAACTTTAATTATATGATTTGGAAATCCTTTATTTGTCATTATGGTCCACAGCTTGTTCCGTAATACTCTATCGAACGCCTTTTCTAAATCTATAAAAATTAAAAACGTTGGAAGATTGAATTCTCTTCTTTTTTGTATCAATTGATCTAATACAAATGCACATATCAAATCATAGACAACATTAATGTATGCGGAGATTAAAAGGAAGGCAGAAAATAGGAAAGATTGGGGAATGCTGGGTTTGCAGTGAGAGACCTGTCCTTGGGCAGAACACAACGAGTGAATGAATGCTAGAGGAGAAAAAGAAGAAACTCACTAAGTGTGACCGTAAACAACGCCGGGAATCGAGTCCGAATTTGCGGAATAATAACTTACTTACTTACTTGCTTACTTACTTACTTACTTACTGGCTTTTAAGGAACCCGGAGGTTCATTGTCGCCCTCACATAAGCCCGCCATTGGTCCCTATCCTGAGCAAGATTAATCCATTCTCTATCATCATATCCCACCTCCCTCAAATCCATTTTAATATTATCTTCCCATCTACGTCTCGCCTCCCTAACGATATTTTTCCCTCCGGCCTCCCAACTAACACTCTATATGCATTTCTGGATTCGCCCATACGTGCTACATGTCCTGCCCATCTCAAACGTCTGGATTTAATGTTTCTAATTATGTCAGGTGAAGAATA
Source organism: Periplaneta americana (assembly GCA_025594305.2). Classification (NCBI taxonomy): domain Eukaryota; kingdom Metazoa; phylum Arthropoda; class Insecta; order Blattodea; family Blattidae; genus Periplaneta; species Periplaneta americana. The sequence continues at coordinate 148,741,895 of JAJSOF020000013.1, forward strand.
TAATGCGTGTTGTGTAACTATCTCCATTCTCCTGTAACTTCATCCCTCTTAGCCCCAAATATTTTCCTAAGCACCTTATTCTCAAACACCCTTAACCTATGTTCCTCTCTCAAAGTGAGAGTCCAAGTTTCACAACCATAAAGAACAACCGGTAATATAACTGTTTCATAAATTCTAACTTTCAGATTTTTTGACAGCAGACTGGATGATAAAAGCTTCTCAACCGAATAATAACAGGCATTTCCCATATTTATTCTGTGTTTAATTTCCTACCGAGTATCATTTTTAATTTGTTACTATTGCTCCAAGATATTTGAACTTCTCCACCTCTTCAAAAGATAAATTTCCAATTCTTATATTTACATTTCGTACAATATTCTTGTTACGGAATAATCCACAGATTATATCAATTTATGTGTCGCTCTGAATCACCCTGTATTATAGAGAGAGTCCCCAACTTGGTTTGTTAGTGGACTCGCCCCTGTGTTGTTCCGTTTAATTGAACTCAAGCCGACTACCTTGCAGCCAGCAATGATGTTTTTGCTCATTTCAGAGGTATGGCGATGTTGCGCCAAAGTTAAATTGGATAGTAATGGAATAATAAATACAGTAAACTTATTCCTTGTTGCTTATTGGAATTGGAAGTGGTCGTGAAGTTACATGGACCTTGCGACTACCAGCTGCGGCAGACGGAGGGCTTGGATTTCCTGTCAAATGCAGCTAGGATACCGTCGAAGACAAGGAATGCCCGTCTCCAAGGATGTTAAAACGAGCATGCGTTTTGAACTCTTTCCAAAAAAGGGAGAAAAAATGTTATTACCATTGTGCTTGACTTTCCTTCGGTTTATTATTCCTATTCGCATGAAAGAATAATGGAAATTTTGGCCTACAGAATAGTTCAAAAATATTTGTTGCTTGAAATATGTTATTTATTTTTTAATTGCTGAAAATATTTTTGCATTACTGGTACATCGAAGAGAGCATGTTACGAGCAAGACAAATTTTCTTTTTTGAGAGTTCACTGATATAATTTATGTTATGTTGCATGTATGAATATCATTAGCCCCTGTTGTTGTTGTTGTTTAGTCAACTGTCCTAAGATAGTTTTGAACCTCATAAGAGTTTGACTATAATTATATGTGTACAAAACCGCCTTTGCTTATCATAAAATAATAAATTTTCATTAACGTTTTCGATACATGTGTATCATCTTCAGATGTGAAATGTTAGATTAATATGATGAAAACCTTGCCTATTAGATGGAACTTAATATGGTAATTTTCGGGTCATATTAGTGTGATTGCTTGGACTTAACTTAGGTTGATCTATGATATACATGCTATGTTAGGTTAAATCACTGCGAGTCATATGATATGATCTAAAATATAAAATAAACTGTTTAAGAATTGTAACCACTATTAGCGTAGTTATTGAAAAGCGAACAATTTGTATAAACACTTTAAAAAGTTTAAATCGCTTTGAACATGTGTTGGCTGTATTTGCCGATTTAAATCACTGCAAGTCATGTAATATGATCTAAAATATATAAAAAATTAAAACTGTTGAAGAATTGTAACTATTATTAGCGTAGTCATTGAAATGTGAACACTTTGTAAAGTCACTTAAAAAAATTATAATCACGTTGAACATATGATGGCTGTATTTGCCGATTTAAAGTTCGTTGAATAGGGCAGTTTCTGTTGATCTTGATGTTTGACGTTGAACTAAAGCGCAGTGTCGTTTTGTCACTAACATGTTTATATTTTGTTAAAATGCGTGTTGTTAAGACGTTTCATCCAATTGTAGTTGATGAAATTGATGTAAATTATAGATATATTACTGATACAATATGGAGGTTGTCAGGTCCATAAATTTAGTACAGCCTGGCGTGTGGTTTGACATGTGTTGGTCTGCTCGTGCTTGATGCTGGGCTAGTACTAAAGTGATGGACTTGCTCACAGTATTTTAAGTTACGTTATTTAGTACCGGAAGTGGAAGGGGGATTGGTGGGACCTGTGTGTGCGTTTGTTTGGGCGGGAATAATTTGAATAAATTGAAGAGTGGATTGTTTGTGTTAGCTATTTGTTCATTTAGAAGGGGTTTTCCTGAGTTTTATTCTTTTATGATGTGAAATTGTTCAGCAGTTTCTATTGTTTCATAACAGTTAGCTGGTTGAGGTTTTTTCCGGGGTTTTCCCTCAACCGAATACGAGCAAATGCTGGGTAACTTTCGGTGCTGGACCCCGGACTCATTTCACCGGCATTATCACCTTCATTTCATTCAGACGCTAAATAACCTAGATGTTGATACAGCGTCGTAAAACAACCCAATAAAAAAATAAAGAACCTCATATGTAACACAAATAAGGCATCACTCATGAGGCAACTAGGCCAGAAAATAATGGGGTGGGGTGACCAGTTCCTTTCCCCCTCCATTGCATACATCGCCGATTAGCTACATATTACACTAATCAGACTTCAGATGCATACAGCCGTTCTTCCTCTGACACATATCGTCATGTGAGATGCACTGCCTTAATCAGAGGTAAATTAGCCCCTAATATAAATTAATTCATTCATAGTTTTCTGCCCATTGGCAGGTCTTTCACTGCAAACCCAGTATTCTCCAATCTATCTTATTTTCTGCCTTCCTCTTTGTCTCCGCATATGATTCATATATCTTAATGTCGTCTATCATCTGATATCTTCTTCTGCCGCGAACTTTTCTCCCGTTCACCATTCCTTCCAGTGCATCCTTCAGTTGGCAGTTACTTCTTATCCAGTGAAAAAGCCAATTCTTTCTTCTCTTCCTCACCAGTTTCAGCATTAGTCTTTCTTCACTTACCCTTTTCAGTACTAATTCATTTCTTACTTCGTCCATTTCACACTGTCCATTTCTCTCCATATCCACATATCAAATGCTACTAATCGTTTCTCTTCACTTCGTCGTAATGTCCAAGTTTCTACCCCATACAGTGCCACACTCCATACAAAGCATTTCGCTAGTCTCTTTCTTAGTTCTTTTACCAGAGGTCCGCAGAAGATGCTTCTGTTTCTAAAAAAAAAGCCGTTTATTGTTACTAATAACTCAGATATTATAATACATTGAAAATAAATTCTCTGTCTATTTTTTATTGTTATTATTCTTAGTTTTATACGAGGTATGAAGAAAAAAATGATGGTGTCTGGCCGCGAAATCAGGTGGTCCGGGTTCGATTCCCGGTCGGGAAAGTTACCTGGTTGAGGTTTTTCCGGGGTTTTCCCTCAACCCAATATGAGCAAGTGCTGGGTAACTTTCGGTGTTGGATCCCAGACTCATTTCACCGGAATTATCATCTTCATCTCATTCAGACTCTAAATAACCTAAGATGTTGATAAAGCGTCGTAAAATAACCTACTAAAATAAAAATAAAAAAAACACTACAGCATGAAACCCCTTAAGACTTCGCACTGTTCTAATGCTTTTCACATTATTTCCAGATTATCAGAGGGATCCATGCATCTAAGCTCCGTTTTTCTGTAATTAATTTTCAGTCCCAATTTTGAATATTCATCCTCTAGTTTTCTACCTATGTAATTAGCGTCTTGTTTTTATCATTATTACTATACTTACTGGCTTTTAAGGAATCCGGAGGTTCATTGCCGCCCTCACATAAGGCGGCCATCGGTCCCTATCCTGAGCAAGATTAATCCATTCTCCATCATCATATCCCACCTCCCTTAAATCCATTTTAATATTATCTTCCCACCTACGTCTCGGCCTCCCTAGAGGCCTTTTCCCCTCCGGCCTCCCAACTAACATTCTATATGCATTTCTGGATTCGCCCATACGTGCTACATGCCCTGCCCATCTCAAACGTCTGGATTTAATGTTCCTAATTATGTCAGGTGAAGAATACAATGCGTGCAGTTCTGTGTTGTGTAACTTTCTCCATTATCCTGTAACTTCATCCCTCTTAGCCCAAAATATTTTCCTGAGAACCTTATTCTCAAAAACCCTTAACCTATGTTCCTCTCTCAAAGTGAGAGTCCAAGTTTCACAACCATACAGAACAACCGGTAATATAACTGTTTGATAAATTCCAACTTTCAGACTTTTTGACAGCAGACTGGATGATAAACGCTTCTCAACCGAATAATAACACGCATTTCTCATATTTATTCTGCGTTTAATTTCCTCCCGAGTACCATTTATATTTGTTACTGTTGCTCTAAGATATTTGAACTTCTCCACCGCTTCGAAAGATAAATTTCCAATTTTTATATTTCCATTTCGTACAATATTCTCGTCACGAGACATAATCATCCTACTTTGTCTTTTCAGGATTTACTTCCAAACCTATCTCTTTACTTGCTTCCAGTAATATCCCCGTGTTTATCCTAATCGTTTGTGGATTTCTCCTAACATATTCACGTCATCCGCATAGACAAGCAGCTGATGTAACCCGTTCAATTCCAAACCCTCTCTGTTATCCTGGACTTTCCTAATGGCAAAGTTAAAAATATATCATTATGATCATTACTATTATTTTATGTTATTATTATTGTTATTATTGGGTCCAAATTGTATAGATATTAATTACTAGAAATATAGGGCTAAACCTCCTGCACACTGAAATACAGATTCTACCGAGAGGTTCTAGCACAGCGCACGGATGGAATTTCAGAACGTGTTTACCCAGTTATATTTCTATATATGTCATTCCTAGATTTCATGTGAACATGTCTTCAAGAATAGAGGGGAATTTTATGCGTGAAAGGTGGCAGGAAGGATTTTTAGTGCTGCGTTAAGTTGAAGGCTGTCCCCCCTGTTAACGGCCGGTGATGCACTTCTTTACGAGACGCCCGCCTCTGGCAGGTTTCCACGGCATTTTTGCCTTTCCCATCTCCATTTTATTCCATCCCGCGCGCTCGTATAAAGTCGCCCCGATATTATAGAGAGATGTGTCTGTGTTTGTCGGACATGTTTTCCCTCTCAGGCCCCACGGTCATAACATTTCCCGCGTCCTAGACTCCGAGAACGGCGACCTTCCCGCGAGAATGCTCTGTTGTTCTCGTAGACCGCGTCGTACTGTTAACCTGTTATTAAATTGCACGTAAAGTTAGTAACAACTTCCATTTAATGCCTTAGCTGCCACAAATAAGCGGAAAAAACTGTATGAAGGCTATAGACATTTGACGAGTATCGTTTCAAAACGTGTATAATCCACCGGTGGACGTTGAATTTGATCATTTTTCGTACCTTATTTTTCTCATTCAGGATAGGAGGAGATATGTCGGAAGAAGATCAAGCACACAACTACACTCAAGTGGAATACATACTGTAACTCCAGTGTTAAAGTCTCTGTGACCAAGAAATTATTCTTTCCCAATGTACAAGACAGACTATGTTGCAGTCAGTTCTCAACCGACTTCTTTTTCACTCAATTTATGACCGGCCAAGGAAAATTCGGTTCCTACTTTGAAAGATTTAGGATCAAAAGTGCAGAAGAATCTCTGTGCATATGCAAAGAGAATCAGACTGTTGAAAATTTGATTTTTCACTGTCCAGTGTTACTTACTTACAAATGGCTTTTAAGGAACCCGAAGGTTCATTGCCGCCCTCACATAAGCCCGCCATCGGTCCCTATCCTGTGCAAGATTAATCCAGTCTCTATCATCATATCCCACCTCCCTCAAATCCATTTTAATATTATCCTCCCATCTACGTCTCGGCCTCACCAAAGGTCTTTTTCCCTCAAGTCTCCCAACTAACACTCTATATGCATTTCTGGATTCGCCCATACGTGCTACATGCCCTGCCCATCTCAAACGTCTGGATTTAATGTTCCTAATTATGTCAGGTGAAGAATACAATGCGTGCAGTTCTGTGTTGTGTAACTTTCTCCATTCTCCTGTAACTTCATCCCGCTTAGCCCCAAATATTTTCCTAAGCACCTTATTCTCAAACACTCTTAACCTATGTTCCTCTCTCAGAGTAAGAGTCCAAGTTTCACAACCATAAAGAACAACCGGTAATATAACTGTTTTATAAATTCTAACTTTCATAAAAGAGTTATATGAAAGGAAAAGACACTTTTTAAGATATCATATCTCGGACTGCAATTTAAATTACTGCACACCCCTTTACCATTTTCTTAGGAAAAAATGTTGTTACAGACAATTCACGGAGTTTATACACCACATCCACGCAAGACTGTAGCTATTAATTGTATGTAAATTAATGATGATATAAAATCCTAATGCACTATCTAAAACAAGGTGTCTCTCTTTGGGACATAATAATAGTAATAACAACAATAACTATGTTTGTATTATAGATTTTACTAGTGTTCAGTATTTGATGACAGGTATATAGTTTGTAACCGTAAGTACTTTTGTTTTTATTTTTTTTACTATCGCAAACCAACTATATAATAGGTGTTTTATTTGTAACTAAGCCAATTCTGTGCATTATCTCATTACTATTGCTTAAAATTATGTATAAAATCACAAATTAATGTAAGAACCTTGCAATTTCTCTACACTTTCTATTATAATTTCTAATTTTATTTAATTTTGTTTTAACTGAAAGTAATTATTGCATAACGTATTTAGTATTGTTTACTATATCTTAATTAGTGTATTTATATTGTAACTATGACTCAGACCTACTATTAATTCTTTAAAATTGTGATTGTCGCTACATAATGTATTTCACATGTAACAAACTACAACCCTAATATACCAAAGGTAAAATAGGGTTTCAATATTTGGATAACAATAATAATAATAATGTTGGAAGAAAGTGAAATAGGTAGAGGAGTACGACAAGGATGTCTTTTATCACCTATCCCGTTCAACATCTAAGCCAGTCATGTCAATTGATGCCCATAGGAGCAAGCGCTCGCTTTAGAGCTCAGGAGAGCCTGAGCGATTTACAGCGGAAAGGAAAGAGACAGACGAAAGACATAGACCTAGTATATGCCGCTTGGTAGAGCTTTATTCAGGGATGGCCAGCACAGATTCAATAGATAAAGGGAAGAGAACTTATTAAAACTGTAGCCATGTTAATTTTTAGATTTTTCTGAGAAATATGAGTGCATTATAAAAATATAAAGTTTTAATTTTAATGTTTATTTTTCACAAGTTTGATTTTTTTGTTGAAAAGAAATATTTTCTCAACTTTTTTTTTATAGAAAAGTGAAATTTTCGGATATAGGCCTATTTATTTAGCAGCCTTACAGAATGTTTTCGTAAATCTAATATACCATTAATACGTATTAGGCCTATTGAAGATAGTGTAAAGAAAATTTTGAAAATATTCGCATGGAAATTGTTTGTAAGGAAATGAATTAAGAAAGCAACTACTGTTACATCATAAGCAAAAGATACGTGCCTATATGTTGTATAGCTTCAGTACATTTCGAGAAAATAATTTCATATTCTGATGACAGGAAGTTGCTCATCAATATCACCTTAAAAGCATAATGCGATGAGAGTTTTGTTATGGAATATTAGTTACACTTAAAACATATACAGCACCTAGATAACTTTGTTTTGTACTGTAATATTGTTTTGATTAGTTTATTGATTACTTTTATAAGGCTAAAGGAACCGTCAATACTAATTCCAACTTATCATGTCATACTCATTCTCTTTTCTTTTTTTTCTTTTTTTTTTTTTTCTTTGTGAAATCACTTTCTTTATGAATGATGTGTTTCAACCATTTAGTACAGTATAGTTGTACTACTATGGAATTTATGTGAATATTCCTTCTTAAGGGGATGCGCTACTGAATTTTCTAATTTCTGCATTTTAAGAGATAATGTATTGAAATTTTTACAGCATATTATGATCATGATTATGAATTAATCAAGAAAATTTCAATGATCTAAGTCAAGAAATAACTCTTTTAAAAATAAAATTTGAAAATAACACATTTATTTTGGAAACCATTTTTTGGAATCTAAAACAAGAGTTTTTTTATGTTTTTTAGAGTGCATATTATAGCTGAAACACAGGTTGTGGTAATGGAGCATTGGAATTTAGCATATGAAGAGTAAAATAAAAAAAAAAGCATGACATTTCTTCAAAAGCGGTCATTTTTCAGTAGCGCATCCCCTTAACTCTTTATTATGTTATTAACATTTAAAACACAACTGCAATATTAAGAAATTGGTATTAGTACTTTTGTTTTACAGACAATATAGATAACATTAAACAGAAAGAAGCCATATAAAAATAACTACATAAAATTTCACGTTCCGTTTGAAGTTTGTGCACCACTGTTTTCTTAATCCAACAGGCTGCTTATTCACATACACAACCCTTCTTCTTTTCATACTTAGCGCTTGATGCCCGCGCACGACGTCAAGGTCAGAAAAATGCGCTTGCTTTGACATCACTGATCTAAGCCCTACTTGAAAAGTTTAATGAAGAACTGTTTTCAGAACATGGGAGAGATAATAGTAGGAATAAGAAGAATAAAGTGCATAATATTCACTGATGATATGGCATTGTTAGCAGAGAAGAGGCGATACTGAGGGATATGCTACTGGACCTAAGTGGCAGCTCTAAGCAGTATGGGATGAAGATAAAGACGAGGACAATGGTTGTCAGAAGAAAAATAAAGAAGATACACGTGCGAATACTAAATGAGGCAATAGAGCAAGTGGCGAGCTTCAAACCCAGCTTAACGCTCGAATATCAAATTTAAGAAATTGCCAGTTATTATGCGGCAGTGTCCCATCTCCGTAAACTCCAAGTTGTCCAAAACCAGGTGATTCGACTCATTACCCATCTCCCCCGAGTCGCCTCGAGAAGAAAGTTCCATGATGAACTAGAGTTGCCAACCATAGACGAGTTCATTGCTCGACTGGCTAGGAACCTGTATGCGGAAGCTCGTGCTAACCCCAACCCGCTCATATCTGGCCTCGGCCAGTATGATCCTAGGTTACGGCGTAGACACCAGACAGGTCCATTAGCTATACTATTGAGACAGGAGGACAGGGAGGCTGGCGTTACTCCCAGGTTTTGGTAGCCACGACTCAACTCCATGAGACTCCTTGGATAGTGCAACCGCTTTAAAATGACCTTGTCTTAACTGGGCTAAACAAAATCCCTCCTTAACAATATCTACTTTTGTTGATCGATGGAACTATCATAGAGCCAATTGGATAGTATATATCCATCGATTCATAGAGTCATTCAACCTAAGAGCCAACTGGCTAGTCTCTGATACTGAGACAACTCATCCTGCCTAAGGTTTTTCCGTGGTTTTCCTAAGGCGCTAAGACAAATGTCGGGATGAGCCCTAAAAGAAATGAGCCACGAACCTGCACTCATATCCCCATTAATCTCCCTAATTACTTAAATTAATTAACTAATTACATCTCTCCCCCTCTTCGTAATTGAGCCATCATATAGCCAAATGGCTTGTCTCAAAATTGAGACGATTCAACAAGGCTCATGACAACAATCACCTCCTACATAATAGCCAAATTGGCTAGTCTCTTATACATGAGACAACTCATCCTGCCTAAGGTATTCCGTGGTTTTCCTCAGGCGTAAGACAAATGTCGGGATGAGCCCTATAAGAAATGGGCCACGGACCTATATGCCCTTCCCCATATATATTCCACCCTTATTATAAACGATGTATGCCCTAGTTCAGATAATATAAATAGTCTATTAAATATACGAGGTCACTCAATAAGTCGCAAATTGAAAGGACAGGGACCTCTCAAATTGCAGATTAGATTACACGGCGCTTCTTCCGACGGCCTTCACATGCTTTGTCATCGAACAACAGATGACGGCGTCTTGCCATCCTAACGGCAAACACCAGCCAACTCCTCCTCGCCCCGTTCCGTGATAAATTGATCAATGTCAGCCTCCTCGCGTATGTGGTACCTAAGAGGTTACGTCCAATTTCGGCTTCCCCTTCAAAATTTTCTAGAGCTCCTTCAGGGGAGCAGCGTAAGCCGGAGTGAGACTAGTGGCCAACAGGCTTGGAGCTCACATATTTAGTTTTGTACAGCCCCCAACCCCTTGCAAGGACGCGTTTTGTGTACCTTTTAAATTTTCCTCCCAATTCTCCTTCGATTTTTAGATTTTCTACAAAAATCCAAACAGGTCACCACATAAAAATCTCGACCGTTAAAAATGTGTTGTAAATTCAATGAATTATGTAAAATGTGAGAATGAACTAAATGTTTAGTATTTCTTACATTAAATTAAACTTGTTCTTATTGAAATATTGAAGGGATTTGATTTAACATAATATTGCTATCTATTTGCTACTGTTTAATCTTCCTTTATACATTCTACTTCTTGTATTTAGACCTATGTATGTATTTGGTCACGTGTTGGGATTCTGTCGAAATAAGGAGCTTCTGCGCAACAATCGACACCATAACGCCAGGACCGGCATTGCTGATGTCCTCAAGCGTCGCGGATGGGAAGTACACGAGGAGATCCACTGTTTCATCCTTAGATTCGAACAGAAGAGCATATATTGTAGTCATCCACAGGACTCAATCTAAGGGAATAGTTCTTGATCCTACAATCCGGTTTGAGAGGGATGCCCTGCAGGCACAACACGTTGATGAGGAGAAGAAATCCATTTATGAGTCCTGCATCCCTTATCTATATAACATTCCCACTAGTCAGTGGAGTGTTTCTGGTCTTTTCTTTGGTGCACGTGGCACACTCCCTAAATTCACATGTGATATTTTAAAAGCACTCGGACTCCGATTTTTTGAAATTCAAAAAATTTTGTTGAATATTCTTAAGGATCCAATCCAAATATTACATTACCATTTATATTTTGGCCATTGATGATTCTGTTGGGTTTGCATTTCTCTGAATTTTTTTACTAAACAATTCCTGTCTTTCGAAATTATTCTGTAGTGCTTTTATTCTGGATCTTTATGGTCACCCTCATTGAGGGCAGATTATTTTCTTTAAATATTTATATACCTATATATATATATATATATATTTTTTTTTCAATTTTAATTCATATCTGTATCTTGTATTTATATCCATATTTACATATATTTTTTTTTTTTAATTATTAATTTCTATTTTTCATTTCTATATTTAGACCTGTATTTATATCTTTTTTTTTTTTTTTTTATGGCATAAGTACTGTGTATTTTAATTGGAACTTTGTCCTGCTTTAGACAAATAAATAAATAAATAAATAATTTAATTATTGAATAATTAATAAATGTATAAATAAATACGTAAATAAATATCAAATATAGAAATTGGCAGTTTATCCTTTGAGGAGGTGGAAAAATTCAAATGCCTGGGAGCAACAGTAACAAATATAAATGATACTCGGGAGGAAATTAAACGCAGAATAAATATGGGAAATGCGTGTTATTATTCGGTTGAGAAGCTTTTGTCATCTAGTCTGCTGTCAAAAAATCTGAAAATCAAAATTTATAAAACAATTATATTACCAGGTTTTTCTGTATGGTTGTGAAACTTGGACTCCCACTTTGAGAGAGGAACAGAGGTTAAAGGTGTTTGAGAATAAGATGCTTAGAAAAATATTTAGGGCTGAGGGGGATGATGTTAGAGGACAATGGAGAAACTGCATTAATTTTATTCTTCACCTGACATAATTAGAAACATTAAATCCAGACGTTTGAGATGGGCAGGGCATGTAGCACGTATGGGCGAATTCAGAAATGCATACAGAGTGTTAGTTGGGAGGCCGGAGGAAATAAGATCTTCGGAGAGGCCGAGACGTAGGTGGGAGGATAATATTAAAATGGATTTGAAGGAGGTGGGATATGATGGTAGGGACTGGATTAATCTTGCTCAGGATAGCCACGAATGGCGGGCTTATGTGAGGGCGGCAATGAAACCGGGTTCCTTAAAAGCCATAAGTAAGTCATAAAAATATAATCAACTAAAAATGAAATACAAATAAAAATATTGAAATAAACCCAGATATTTAGAGATAATTCCCAAGAGTGCTTCTCTGTATTGGAATCTTCAAATGTTTCATCGGTCTGTTTGGTGAGAGCATCTGTTTGATGCGGCGCATCTTCCGGGAAGACGACGCTGCACTGCGATATGTTGTCGCGGGGGTGGGTGGGGGTTGATATCATACAGTGGTGGGCAGCGCAGGTATATACTACAATGGCCGAGCTGATTCATGGCAGGATGGGGGATTCACACATCCACCAATTACAAATAACTTGTTATATTGTCATGGCCGTGCAAGGAAAAACAAAAATAAAAGTGACGGGGGTGGCAAATGGATAGATACAGTGCGGAATCGCATCTGCGAGTTATTATTTTTGGAGGGGAGGGCGCACAGCCCCGGGGGTATAATTCCCCGGGGTTATATTTACACATGGCCATTTTCATAACTCAGTGTTTTTTGTGAGATTCTATAACTCCGTGCCCAGAAGTAACAGGATTGTCCACTCCGACGGGTGGCAGGCCAGTCAGTTTGTCTGCCAACTCCGCACAGCGGGCTGTAAAATGAGGTGATATCTAACTGATATACTACTCGACTCTGGATATTGCACTAAACGCTGCCGCCTTCTTTCTATTCCTTTGTTTAGCTTCTCTTTTCCTTTTTATTTCCCTCCAATTTTCTCATTGTTACACTTAATTTATTACTTCTTTTTGTTTCCATATTTCGTTTTATGTTGCTCTCCCCTTAAGGCCCATTCACAATGAAAATTAAACATAACCGTAACATAAACACAGAAGTTGGCGCCCAGGCTACCAAATGGGATCACTCACAATGATTCACATAAGCATTGACATAAACATTACCGTAAGACGTTAACATGAAAGTTTGCAAACTCCAAACTTTCATGCTTATGCGTACGTCATTTGCAAACAGAAAACAATCGTGGAGCGCTGAAGTATACGACAGAATATGAGGAAATGGCGTCGTTGTTATGTTTCCATGGTTACCAAGTATGTTTGCTGTTATGTATTGGGTCAATCCACAGTAAGTGGTCCTGTGACTAACACTGTGTTTTATTATTGTTTACTCAGTAAATAATAATATTGCATTGAGCTAATACGCAATTAGTAGCAGATTTTGAGCTGGATAAAACTAAAAAAACAGGACATGAATATATTTATTAGTTTTAGATACATAACATTCTGAATGTCCTGTGACTAACGAAACTTACTGTGGAATGACCCATTCCCATCGTGAATGATCTTGAGTTTACCGTAACATTTATATTCTTAAGTTAACGCTTACGTTATGTTCATTTTTCATTGTGAATGAGCCTTTAGTCTTTACCTTACTGCTCATATTCTTCCATTTTGCCACTATTAACGTATATTTTCCTCAGCCTTCACTTTTTATCGTATTATTTATTCACAATTTTTCCTCAAATCCTTTCTACTATTTTTCTTCTCTCATTCTCCTATTTTTTGTCGTTCCTTAATCATTTTTTAGATTTTATTCTTCCTTCAATAGTTTCTTTATTATTTGCTTTAGGCCTTACTTTAGTTTAGCCTTTCTTTGGTTCTATTTTTATATATTTGAATCATTCCTTCTGTAGTTTAACCCCTTCTTCTACGTTCTTCACTTCTTTCTCTATATCTTTGTTTCTTTATTATAATTCTCTCTAAGATCCTCAATTATTTCTTTAGATATGTATTTATTCAGTTTCATTCCTTTGTGGACGTTATCTTTGTTCTTTCTTTAGAACTTATCTCTCGATCGTTTCTTTCTTCTTTAGATGTCTTCCAATATTTACTTTCTCTTCTGTTCACTTCTTTCTTTATATCTTTGTTTCTTAGTTTAATTCTTTCTATTGCACTTCCTTCGTTCCTTCTTTAAATATTTGTATCTTCAGCTTCATTTTTTCGTTGACATTTCCTTGTTTCTTTCTTCACAGTTTTTCTCCGATAGTTTATTTCTTTCTTCATTTGCTTTATCTGCTTTTAATTTTATATTTCTTTCTTTATAATATCTTTGTTTCTTTAGTTTAATTGTTTCTGTGGCTCTTCCTTCATTCTTTCTTTTACATATTTATGTCTTCAGCTTCATTCTTTCGCTGACATTTCTTTGTTTCTTTCTTTAGTTTTTTTCTCCAATTGTTTCTTTCTCTCTTGTTTATATGTATTCCTTCATTTGTTTTTTCTTCGTTTCATTATCCGTTTATTTCTTTCTTTGTAACTTTGGTTTTTAGTTTAATTCTTTCTATGGCTCTCCATTCATTCATTTCTTTAAATATTTATTTCTTCAGCTTCATTCTTTGTGGGCGCTTTCCTCCTGTATATGGTCGTCTTTCTCTTCTGTAGGGGCATCATTTATAACTACGATATCGCATCATCTACACTTAAGTATTAAATACGATAACCTATCACTGATAAATTCGACCTTTTTACTGCTGATTTTATTCTTTTATGAACAAAGAATCCTGTTCCTAATTGGTGATTATCGTTTCCTTCCCCATAATACAACAAATAATCTCCTACTTGTGTTATGCCGTTCCCATCTAACCTAACCTCCTGTACTCCCACAAAGTTCTTTGCTATGGTCGTGCCAGAGAATTAGTCCCATTCCGAGGCTTATTTGAAGGATTCGTAACAAGCTGTTTTTAAGGTGATGGGTTGTAGTATAAATTTAAAAACACACATGTATCTTAGAAAATAGACTACTGCTTATAAATGAATTCATATATATTGATTAGGGATTATAGCGAACACCTCTTGTGTGTAGTACGGAAAACAAAAACTCTACTTAGGTTCTTAATATTAAATAATACAATTTACTTACTTACTTACTTACTTACTTACAAATGGCTTTTAAGGAACCCGAAGGTTCATTGCCGCCCTCACATAAGCCCGCCAGCGGTCCCTATCCTGTGCAAGATTAATCCAGTCTCTATCATCATATCCCACCTCCCTCAAATCCATTTTAATATTATCCTCCCATCTACGTCTCGGCCTCCCTAAAGGTCTTTTTCCCTCCGGTCTCCCAACTAACACTCTATATGCATTTCTGGTTTCGCCCATACGTGCTACATGCCCTGCCCATCTCAAACGTCTGGATTTAATGTTCCTAATTATGTCAGGTGAAGAATACAATGCGTGCAGTTCTGTGTTGTGTAACTTTCTCCATTCTCCTGTAACTTCATCCCGCTTAGCCCCAAATATTTTCCTTAGCACCTTATTCTCAAACACCCTGAACCTATGTTCCTCTCTCAGAGTGAGAGTCCAAGTTTCACAACCATACAGAACAACCGGTAATATAACTGTTTTATAAATTCTAACTTTCAGATTTTTAGACAGCAGACTGGATGATAAGAGCTTCTCAACCGAATAATAACACGCATTTCCCATATTTATTCTGCGTTTAATTTCCTCCCGAGTGTCATTTATATTTCTTACTGTTGCTCCAAGATATTTGAATTTTTCCACCTCTTCGAAGGATAAATCTCCAATTTTTATATTTCCATTTCCTACAATATTCTGGTCACGAGACATAATCATATACTTTGTCTTTTCGGGATTTACTTCCAAACCGATCGCTCTACTTGCTTCAAGTAAAATTTCCGTGTTTTCCCTAATCGTTTGTGTATTTTCTCCTAACATATTCACGTCATCCGCATAGACAAGAAGCTGATGTAACCCGTTCAATTCCAAACCCTGCCTGTTATCCTGAACTTTCCTAATGGCATATTCTAGAGCGAAGTTAAAAAGTAAAGGTGATAGTGCATCTCCCTGCTTTAGCCCGCAGTGAATTGGAAAAGCATCGGATAGAAACTGACCTATACGGACTCTGCTGTATGTTTCACTGAGACATTTTAATTAATCGAACTAGTTTCTTGGGAATACCAAATTCAATAAGAATATCATATAATACTTCCCTCTTAACCGAGTCATAAGCCTTTTTGAAATCTATGAATAACTGATGTACTGTACTCTTATACTCCCATTTTTTAAATAATACAATTTACTGTAGATATGTCTATTGAATAATAATGCATGAGAAGATACTATAACCTGAGTTATAATGAAATTTGACAAGATGAGCTGAACTTCTACGGAACTTATAAAACGTACGGGATTGTATGTGCCAATCTAGTGACATTCCTTTTTTTTTTTGTGCGTGTCTGCAGAAATCAAGAATAATCACGACTATCGCAGTCAAACTCTTCATTTTTTTACACTTTGTTGCAGTTGCAAACGGGTTGCACTCAGCAATGTTTTCAAGTACTATTTATTGTAGTTTAAAGCACTTCTACATGTGTCAGAAGTTTGCTAGCGTCTTAGTACTGTTATAAAAGTGAAGCAAATAGCGTTGAAACACGCGAGTAACTTTAACCGGGGCGATAAGTGTCCGATAAACAAATGAAGACGCAAGCTCGCATCAAACCGTACAGGAATTTATTCCGCCTCAGAGTTGCTTACTTGATTTTACCGCCTGTGAATTTACTAGCTCGAGTAAATGTTTAGAACTGACTAGTTTCAGCCGAAGAAAGTAAATTGGATAATTTAGTGAGAGCGGGCGTGTAAACACTCCGACTGGAGTCGATTTCCTGGACTTTTATGAAGGTGACTGCATTGCCACCTATTGTCCACGTTGGAGCTGACATTAAACTATCAGATATCTGGACATCGGCCAACTGACTTCTCTCAACCTGCAAGCACGCTCCTGAGCCTGGCGTTTCCTGCTCTGCTATTCGTGCAGGCTAATTCGGTACACCATTTGAAGCCTATTCTTCCAGTTCTTAGATGAGTCTGTCTTGCGCGCAATCACTTAGTGTTTTTAGATGATTATTTAACGATGTTATTTCAACTACCTAATAGTTTTACCTCGGTTGAGAAGCTTTTATCATCCTGTCTGCTGTGAAAAAATCTGAAAGTTAGAATTTATAAAACAGTTATATTACCGATTGTTCTTTATGGTTGTGAAACTTGGACTCTCACTTTGAGAGAGGAACATAGGCTAAGGGTGTTTGAGAATAAGGTGCTTAGAAAATATTTGGGGCTAAGAGGGATGAAGTTACAGAATGGAGAAAGTTACACAACACAGAACTGCACGCATTGTATTCTTCAACTGACATAATTAGGAACATTAAATCCAGACGTTTGAGATGGGCAGGACATGTAGCACGTATGGGCGAATACAGAAATGCATATAGAGTGCTTGTTATAATAATAATAATAATAATAATAATAATAATAATAATAATAATAATGATGATGATGATTATTTATTTTAGCTGGCAGAGTTAAGGCCGTAAGGCCTTCTCTTCCACTCAACCAGCAAAAAGTATACATACATACTTATCAACTTACAAAGAATTCAACAATTTGATTTAGATAAGAGCTACAGGTATAGGCCTACACGAGTTATTTACGATTAAACAACAAAATACTATGAACTATTAATTAAACACTGAAATACAAACTATGTAGCAGAATTAAGCTAAAATACATAGAATGTTAATATATTTCAAATAATGTTAGATAATAGAAAGAGATTATTATGAGACAATTATGTAAATACAGGGCTATCAGGATGTATGTCTAAAGGAAGGAGTAACAATGTAGACAGTGATAGTTTAAGTCAGTATGATTGGAGTGAAATGCTAATAAGGTTATCTTTTAAGCTGTTTTTAAAGGTGTTTATTGTCTTGCAGCCCCTAATACTTTGTGACAGGAAATTCCATTGTCGCGAGGTGGATACTGTAAAAGATGATGAATAACGAGATGTTCGATGAAGAGGTATACTTAACGCGCCACAGATAAGTGATCTGGTATTTACATCGTGGTTAGAGTATAGATAAGAGAAACGAGACGAAAGGTAATTTGGTGTTAAGGTGTTCAGAATTCGAAAGAGTAAAGACAAAGAGTGTAAAGTTCTGCGTTCTTTAAGTCGGAGCCACGAAAGACTTGCGAAGGACGGTGATATGTGATCATATCGTCGGATGTTGCACACGTATCTGACGGACCTATTCTGAACTCGCTGTAACTTGACTGACAGTTCAGAACTTAGGTCACTTAACAAAACGTCACAATAATCGAAATGCGGCATTACTAGGGATTGTACTAGGGTAAGTTTTAATTGCTGGGGCAAGAAGTTTCTCAAGCGACTCAAACAATGATTAAAGAAAGATTAAAAATTTCTCTGAAATTTTACTCCTCGAAACACGTTCTTTAAAATGTCTTGAGCATAATTTTATATTAGTTTTCAGAATTTTAAAGTAAACAATAATTAACTCTTAAGAATAAATTTTGTTAGAGGTACTTCAAAGGAACATGGAGGTATATTTTTCAAATCCAACATAATAAATCTTTATTTCAGAGAAAAGTTTCCTAATGTCCTAAACAATATTTATTTATTTATTTATTTATTCGTTCATTCAATCAATCATTTATTTATTTAATTATTTATTTGTTTATTTATTTATTTGATCTGGTAGAGTTAAGGCCATGAGGCCTTCTCTTCCTTTCTATCAGGGCATTACAACTACAATATTAAGAATACAATTATAATTATAATTACAATCAATATTAAATTTGCAAATACAATAAAAATCAAAGTACTAAAAGATTAACTGATTAATAAAGGCTAGACAGTTTATTGTAAAAGTTAAGAAGAGAGACAATTTTTTATTAATTAAGTAAAAATTAAACCTACTCTACGCAGTAAGAAAATGCTTGATAAGTTTGCTTTTGAACGCTACTAAATTCCGACAGTCTCTGATATCACTGGGTAGGGTATTCCACAAGCGCGAGAGCGAGATTGTGTATGATGATGAATACGATGATGTCTTATGTGTTGGTATGGCTAGTATGCGGCTATTTTGCGTGCGTGTGAAGAGATTATGATATGATGACAGGTAACTGAAACTGGAGGCAAGGTAGGTAGGTGTAGAGGTGTGAAGGACTTGGAAAAGGAGAACAAGAGAATGGAAATTTCTACGTTCGTTAAGCCGTAGCCAGTATAGAGTTTGGAAGGATGGGGTAATGTGGTCAGCGCAACGGACATCGCAGACGAAGCGAACACAAGAATTATGATCACGTTGTAATCTTTGCGAGTAGTTGACATTGAGGTCAGTCAGTAGAAAATCACAATAATCGAAGTGGGGCATTACTAGTGTTTCCACGAGTATATTTTGAGTGATAGCGGGAGAAATTTTCGAATGCTGTTTAAGGAAAGCACTTTTTGATAATATGAGTTACTTGGTTATTCCAGTTTAAATGATCTCGTGGGAGGGAATCAAAACTCCTGTTTAATTTGACGTTAAAAACCTGTCATTACGTGAATTTCCAGCAGAATAAATAAAGAATTTTCAACATTTACTATAGAGGTTAGTAATCTCCCAAAGATACTCTACGTTTGAGGTATAACAAATTGAGGCTAGCATCATTGTTTTGAAATAAAAAAAGAAAGAAATGTGTTAGTTCTGTATAAATCACTCTGTAGTTCAATATGAACACGTGAAAGTAATATATTATATTCCTAAGTGATATAGAGTTAAAATTTATGTAAGCAAGATGTATACTAAGAAAACTTCCAGCACGTGGATTTTACACTTAATTTTGCTTGCAACTAATTTATGTTATCTTATTTTTTTCCAGATTCCCCTGGCTAATTTGTAACACGGTATTCGGTGAGTGTTTGTGCTAATTTATCTCAATTTTACTGATAGGTGAATGACCATTACGTTGTTACTTTGACAGAAAAATTATTAGAAGCTGAAAATAATAATTATTAATTTTCAAATGATTTATTTTTAAAGCAGTGATTAATTTTAACTGGAAAGTGTTACTGTTATTTCATTTTCAAGCAGGCTTATTTTTGTCAAACTTTCTTCAATAGTGTAAAGTCGGCTATTCATTAGTGTCTTTAAGTGCTAAGATGTAGGTCTATTTGTAGATCATTATATGCATGCTGCAGATATATTATGATTTACATATTTCATTGCCACCAATGTAGTCTACATGGTTACAAGGTTCATCCTTCAGTTGCAGTCATTCTTCAGCTTCCTAAAGTGCCGATCTCTACAGTGATTTAGCGTTATGAATTTCCTCTAGGCTATACGCTATTTTGATTTAAAATTGTCGTAAAGCTATACATTTTTAAATATTGCTATGGAAAGTAGCTTGTAGACATAATAGGTTATTCGTAAGTCGAAGAATTTCTTTCCGCTCTATAGTATTTTTCAGCGTAAGCAAACAGTAAGCTACGCGTATCCAACATTTCCAGAGTACAGGGACTTTTTTAAAGCTTTTCGCATTTTTATATCGCTCCATTACGTGTGTGACAGTGGTCATCATGACGAAGTCTCTCAGCTCGTTCAGTCAAAACTGGCACTAAGTTCTTCATAGGTGGGTCAGAGAATTTCTGTACTCTCTTCATAGCTTTTTTCCAGTTTATCAGACAGTAATCTACTAGTATTCAACATTGCCAGAGTACACTTCTACAGTTTTTTTATCGTGTACAGAGTTTTTCTGCATCTTTTCACCTATCGTCAAAAGTGGCAATAGTGCATTTTGATATTCCTCTTTTCTTTATACCACACCAGTGGCCATGACAACGACTGTCAGATCATTCAATTAATACTGACATCAGGTTCTTCATAAGCAAGTCACAGAGTTCCTTTGGTCTTTTTATGACCTTTTCAGAGAAAGCAAATAGTGAACTACCCGTATCCATTATTTTATTTTTTTATTGGGTTATTTTACGACGCTGTATCAACATCTGGGTTATTTAGCGTCTGAATGAAATGAAGGTGATAATGCCGGTGAAATGAGACCAGGGTGCAACACCGAAAGTTACCCAGCATTTGCTCATATTGGATTGAGGGAAAACCCCGGAAAAAACCTCAACCAGGTAACTTGCCCCGACCGGGATTCGAACCCGGGCCACCTGGTTTCGCGGCCAGACGTGCTGACCGTTACTCCACAGGTGTGGACTCCATTATTTTAAAAGTATAGCAACTTATTTATAAAGCTCTTTTTTTCTAGTAAGTATAGAGTTGTCCTGTATCTTTTTTTGACTATCGTCAAAAGTGTAAAGGCCGTTCACAATAAACCGGGAACTGAAACGACAACGAGAACGAGAACGGAAATAATGTTAAAATATGTGTATTTAAATGTGAGCGTTCACAATAGTTAATTGTGAATGCTCACATTTAAATACATTTATTTTAACAATATTTCCGTTCTCGTTCTCGTCGCCGTTTTCATTCCCGGTTTATTGTGAACCGGCCTTAAATGTCTTTACGGAATAGAAGTGTAATTTGACTCAAATTCTGTAAAAAATGAAACGTTACTGCAATTTTCTTCCTAATGTGGCGCCATGTTGGAAGACCTGGTCGCGTCGGGGAAGTTGCGCGCGCATCTAGTGCGAGGGAAGGTGCGGCGTGACGCGGAGCAGGAGCAGCAGGGGGGAACATCTGGAAGTTTCGCAAAGCCACGAGAACCGATTGTTGTAGAAGCTACGCGACGCTGTATATTCGAGAACGTGTAGTGTAATAAATAAAGCGCGAGCAGCCTTCAAGGTGTCAGTTTAGTTTAGTTTAGTTTAGTTTGTCAGCCAGTGAGCTGTGAGAGAGATAGTTAGCGGAGACGTATCCAGTGGATCTGAGTTCGAGGTGTAGTGAACTTGAGTAACTGTGGCAGAGTCCAGGCGAAGGCAACGCGTCCGGAAGTCTTGGGTTCGAAGTGCAGTGAACTGTCTCTGGAAGTCTTGGGTTCGAAGTGCAGTGAACTTGAGTGAGTGAGCTAGAAGAACTAGCCAAGGCAAACGAACTGTCAACTAAGAACTGACAGTTTTGTTTCGTACATAGTGCTTTGTGAACATTAGTTGAGATTAGAAGTACATTGTTGTTCATCTCAATAATTCACGTGAGTTTTCATTGTCGTTTTGTGGAGTGCAATAACGACTACTGTGTTGAGTGGAATGACGGGTGTGTCATTAAAATTAAAAATAAAAGGCTCATTAGTGTTGAATAAAAGGTACACTACGTTACTTTTTACTATAACAATAACAAGCAGTAAAAATAAATTTGTATAAACCATATCAACTGTAATAGATAATTGGTTCTGTCATCATTTTTATAATTTTTTATAGGCAGCCACCACCTCTTTTACCTAATTTCCAAGCTTTCCGGCACTTGTTTCTATATATAATATTCATGAGGTCATGATCACGAATCGAGTTTAATCCTCAAGGCATAGATAAACGATGTCGGCCATGTCAGTCGGTCACATTGGGTGTTAATATTTTGTTTGTCAACAAATGAATGCAGCCGAGTATTAAAAACAAAAAATATATATATTTTTTTATTTTATTGGTTATTTTACGACGCTGTATCAACATCTAGGTTATTTAGCGTCTGAATGAAATGAAGGTGATAATGCCAGTGAAATGAGTCCGGGATCCAGCACCGAAAGTTACCCAGCATTTGCTCGTATTGGGTTGAGGGAAAACCCCGGAAAAAACCTCAACCAGGTAACTTGCCCCGACCGGGATTCGAACCCGTTCCACCTGGTTTCGCGACCAGATGCGCTGACCGTTACTCCACAGGTGTGGACCAAAAAATAAATGTCATCCATATTATTATTATGATTATTATTATTATTATTATTATTATTATTATTATTATTATTATTATTATTAATTATTACAACCAAATTTCACTTTCGTTTTCTTTTAATATCCTTAACGGCGAAATGAATGCTACAACAGAGCATTACAAATTATTCTTAAAACTTACTTCCACACAGGAGTTTTAGTTGGAGAGCAGTATTGTTATAATGTTGATCATTTCGTGAATGAATTACTGGCCAATTGTTCAAAATTCTAGCAACATCCTCGGCGAAATCTTCTCAGAATTGTTAGCAGGTAAATACAATATTTTATTGTTCACGTGACAAAATAATACGTGTTTTAAAAAATGTCACCATTAAAAAAAATGAAACAGTAAGTGCGAAACTCAGGCGTTTGGAAGAGTAACAAATAATGAAATCAGTAAATTCGCCTGTCTTTTGTTTATGTTTGGTAAACAAACAAATCTATGACGTCGTGAACGTAAAAGCAAGTGCAGGCAGCTCCCGTTCAAAATTTAAGACGGAGTATTATGACATTTCTACGATTGTGTTATTTTGAGTTACAGTATTCTGTTAGGGTCAATTACTTCATACATAAAATGTGAAGTCAGAAAGTACATTTTTTGTACTTGTATTTTGCAGAACAAACGATGATAATAAGCGAAATTAGAGATAACGGTGTTATTTCAAAGACTGATATTACATTGCAGCATTCCCTGCCTTGTTATGATTCATAAAATTGACTAGAAGCATCTCAACCGCTCTTTGAAACTAGAAGTTTAAGTACCTTTCACAGATGACTGATTCATTTTGTTACACATAAAATGACGAACGTAAGTAACTATGGCTTCTAACCAAGACATTCTTCAGACATCTGTTGCAAGTTACACTTTTCTTGGAATTTAAGCGTTCAACATTTGAAAATAATTCCACTTAATTCATTTTCTCTGAATACAGTGACTCCAAGTTTATTTTAGTACATCAGAAATAGAAGATCATGTTTCAGGTGCTGCATTTTTCTGTTATTCTCTATTCTGCTTATTGTATTATACTGTAAAAGCAATTGCTGTTGGACTGTAACCTGTCCCGGTTTCTTAAAAAAGAAATGATAGAAACTGTAGCTATGGAAACAGATATATGTCGTCTGCCATCTGTTACAAGAATAGAATTAGATATAAATAATGTTTATTGTATGCTGGTTGAAACTCTCTGTAGACAGAGTGAAGGAAAGTTGGAGATTCTTTGGCGCAAATCAAGACACTTTTCTGTTTACATAACTGCATATTGTTCTGAGAAAAGAATATTAAAATGGAGGATATGGCAACACTATAATAGTAATATACGTTACAAGAGCGGTATGTTGACGTTTTCATGGTCGAGGAAAAGATTGAAAAAGCGAAACGTAGTTGAGCTTTTTTAATTTCCGAGAACATGAAAACAAACATACCGCTCGTGTATCGTACATTATTTTGTGCGAAGATCGTTTATTACATACCTGAAAGACGAATTTCTAATTAGTTGCAATGAAATCTCCATCTTGGTTTCTGTTTAATGACGCCAACTTCAGAACACCAAAATATATTTCAACATTGTTGCTGTAAAATGTTTTCTGTGTTTACTATACTCCAGCAGGCCGTGATATACGTGTCTTTTTTTTCCCCCAGTCTATAAATGCGAACTTAAAACAAACGGTAAGGTTATGTATTGATTTGTTTTTCATTATAATATTTTAACAATATTATTTATATAACATATTGCAGTAATAACATCGGCATCTGGAATCTTGTTGATTTTTTCACGGCTTCCTTAATGTTACTTGTATCAGGAATGCAATAAGTTTCGTGGAGTAGTAGACTTTACTTAATTTTTGCAAATATTTAAAAACAATAATTAACAGTGCAATTTAGGTGAAATTGCAGTGGTAAGTTTCCAATTTATAATTATTACTATGTTAAACGTCTCTAAAAATAATATGTTAAAAGCCTAAAGCAGTAAAATGAATGTCGCGCTTAAGCGGTAAGAAGAGGGAAATTGTTATGTGTGTTACGTTGGGAATACTGAATGTGGTATTTCACACTTACTGCGTATTGGTTCTGTGCGGAAAACAAGCAAATACGCACGATCTCGCACAAATATTATTTACATATGTTTCTCCCAGGGCGTCCACACCTGTGGAGTAACGGTCAGCGCGCCTGGCCGCGAAACCAGGTGGCCCGGGTTCGAATCCCGGTCGGGGCAAGTTACCTGGTTGAGGTTTTTTCCGGGGTTTTCTCTCAACCCAATACGAGCAAATACTGGGTAACTTTCGGTGCTGGACCCCGGACTTATTTCACCGGCATTATCACCTTCATTTCATTCAGACGCTAAATAACCTAGATGTTGATACAGCGTCGTAAAATAACCCAATAAAATAAAAATAAAATATGTCTCCCAGGGCCAGAATACTTCAGCGGTGCTGTTTAGGAAAATGGTTGGTTTCGGGAGGAATTATTTTTTGTTATTTTATGCCATAATTTTATTCAACCGAAACAATTGCAATACATTTCATTTTTCAGTTCAAAATGTTAATTAATGTTATGTAATACGCAATTCATAAACTGGCTATCTTAATAAACAGAAAGTAAACCAAAATATTCGGGCATTGAACCAGAAATTTTGATTTATAAGTAAAAAATTTTATTAATCCACCTTACGACGTTCGATAGAATATTATACAGGGTGTATACAAATTGGTGTTACATATTTTGTGGACGAATTCCTAAAAATAGAACATAAAAAAACTTTCATATAGATATGATTGTAAAAATGCTTAGTTTCAAAGTTAGGTACTCTATATTATTGATAACAAAAATAAGCTCATAGTTCAATTGATTTTATTAAGAAATTTATATAAAAAACAATTTGTTCCAAAAATTGCTCAAAATGGACTTCTGCTGCGTCGATGCATCGTCTGAGCTGCGTTCCATGCTTTAGCGTACTCTGTTGAAAACGTATGTAGTGTTTCGTATTTTTTTTTTTTTTTTTTGAAATCCATTTAGGATACGTTCTCTAAGAACGTCAACATTAGATATAGGAGTTGTATAAACCATGAATTTTAAACGTCTCTTTGATAAAAATCCATTGGATTTAGATTTGGCGACCGGGCAGGCCATTCAATGGATCCCCCTCGACCAATTCATCTTCGCGGAAAACGGTGACTCAGATGATCAACTCTCAGACTAAAGTGAACTCGAGCGACATCATGCAGGTACCACAATCGGGGAATAACGTCCGGAGGTACATCATCCATTAAATGGTGCAATTCGTTTCTGAGAAACAGCCAATATCTGTCACTTCACTCACTGAATACATTTTTGTTACTATACGAAGAGCCAAACAAAAATAAATAAATAAATAATTAAATAAATAAATAAATAAACATATAAATAAATAAATGAATAAATAAATAAAGGAAAACAAATCTCATGGCATGTTGTAAAGAAAAAGTTACAACATGAGCAATTTTCAGTTGACTGCTCTTCAGGAGGCAATGTAACGAGAAACTCTTTACTAACTGTGAAGATAAGGATTTTCAGGACCATGTTTATATGAAAGTTTTTCAGTCTTTTGTTGCTACAAATACACGATGAACCGAAATTAATGTCATTAATTTCAGTGGGTTATTCTTTGCGGTTCAGTAACTATAGCAACTGGTACTTGTATCGCCTGTTACAAAACTTATTTAAAAAAATGAAAAACAAGATTTAGTAGCTGTAGCAACTGGAACGTGTGTTGTCTATTACGAAATCATATTTAAAAATGGAAAGAAAGATTCAATAACCAAACAACTGTCGTCTATAGCATCTGAAGCATTTGTCGTTTGTTACAGAAGTATATTCCGAAATTGAAAAGCAAGATTCAGTAACTATAGCAATTGACACGTGTGAGACATGAAACTATTTTTCAAAAATGAAAAATAAGTTGTAGTAGCTATAGAAACTGAAGTGTGTGTCGTTTATTACGAAACTGTATTTTTAAAATGAAGAACAAGGTACTGTAACTGTATAGTATCTGATACGTATGTTATAAAACTATATTTCGAAAATGAAGGAGCAACTAAATCTTGTGTCGTCTGTTATAGAACTGTATTTCGAAAATGAAGAACAAGAGTCAGTAACTATATATAACTGAATTTTGTGTCGTCTGTTACAAAACTATATCCTATTTCGAATATGAAGGAGCAACTAAATCATGTGTCGTCTATTATAATAGTAATATACGTTACATGAGCGGTATGTTGACGTTTTCATGTTCGAGGAAAAGATTGAAAAAGCGAAACGTAGTTGAGCTTTTTTAATTTCCGAGAACATGAAAACAAACATACCGCTCGTGTATCGTACATTATTTTGTGCGAAGATCGTTTATTACATACCTAAAAGACGAATTTGTAATTGGTTGCAATGAAATCTCCATGTTGGTTTCTGTTTAATGGCGGCAACTTCGGAAAACCAAAATATCTTTCTTCAACATTGTTGCTATAAAATGTTTTCTGTGTTTACTATACTCCAGCAGGCCGTGATATACGTCTGTCTTTTTTTTTCCCCCAGTCTATAAATGCGAACTTAAAACAAACGGTAAGGTTATGTAATGATTTATTTTTCATTTTAATATTTTAACGTCGACCTGGTTGGCGAGTTGGTATAGCGTTGGCCTTCTATGCCCAAGGTTGCGGGTTCGATCCCGGGCCAGGTCGATGGCATTTAAGTGTGCTTAAATGTGACAGGCTCATGTCAGTAGATTTACTGGCATGTAAAAGAACTCGTGCGGGACAAAATTCCGGCAAATCCGGCAACGCTGATATAACTTCTGCAGTTGCGAGCGTCGTTAAATAAAACATAATATTTTTATAATATTTTAACAATATTATTTATATAACATATTGTAGTAATAACATCGGCATCTGGAATCTTGTTGATTTTTTCACGGCTTCCTTAATGTTACTTGTATCAGGAATGCAATAAGGTTCGTGGAGTAGGCTAGTAGACTTTACTTAATTTTTGCAAATATTTAAAAACAATAATTAACATTGCAATTTAGGTGAAATTGCAGTGGTAAGTTTCCAATTTATAATTATTACTATGTTAAACGTCTCTAAAAATAATATGTTAAAAGCCTAAAGCAGTAAAATGAATGTCGCGCTTAAGCGGTAAGAAGAGGGAAATTGTTATGTGTGTTACGTTGGGAATACTGAATGTGGTATTTCACACTTACCGCGTATTGGTTCTGTGCGGAAAACAAGCAAATACGCACTATCTCGCACAAAACAATATTTCGAAAATGAAGAGTAAAATTTAGTAACCATAGCAACTGAATCGTGTGTTATCTATTACAAAACTATGAAGAATGGAGTGTCGTCTGTTACAAACAAGCTACAAGTTGCCGGGATTGAGGCATGAGGATAATGCCACTTACAGAGCGCGCCCAAGTTTATTCGAGCAGAGTAGTAGTGGCGGCCTGCATTAAATTTATGTTCCAATTACAGTCGCGTAACAATCACCACGGGGAGCGCGTCACCCCTCGTTCACTACTGTGCCACTGCGAATTTACTTTGCATCTCTCATGTTATTTTTTTTTTTCTTCTGCCGCCAACATATATTTGCGTGTGTGGTCTAATGGTATTTCTCGCTTCTTGCATCTTTACAACACCTTTCAGCAAACTTGTCCGGGATTTGTTTAAATACATGTCACCACGCCTACCAACCTCTGCGTTTTGAAAAGGCTCTACAGTACAAATAGTAGAGATTTACAGAGATGTGAAACGCAGAACAGAACTTCTCGCTTCAGAAGTATTTAAGACTTCCTTACGTTTTGTTTTCCTTCTTGTGTAGCTTTAATCATGGCTATCGTTTTATTTTTTCTTTTCTACTTCTCGTTTTTTTGTGATTAATGTACCAATTCCGCAGCACGTTGCAGTTCTGTCTATCATAAATTTTGCAGATCACACAAAATCCTTTCTCCGTATTAAGCCTTAAATTATAAAGTGAGATTTTTTTTAGTAATAGAGCTATAACACTATTTATTTATTTTATTGGGTTATTTTACGACGCTGTATCAACATCTAGGTTATTTAGCGTCTGAATGATATGAAGGTGATAATGCCGGTGAAATGAGTCCGGGGTCCAGCACCGAAAGTTACCCAGCATTTGCTCGTATTGGGTTGAGGGAAAACCCCGGAAAAAACCTCAACCAGATAACTTGCCCCGACCGGGATTCGAACCCGGGCCACCTGGTTTCGCAGTCAGACGCGCTGACCGTTACTCCATAGGTGTGGACTATAACACTATTCATTACCTTAATGAAGACCACAAGGGAAAAACGTGATATGTCCAAAATTAGATGCCATCTAATAGCTCAGGTACTGTCGATTTGTATACTTTAACGGTACAGAATAACAACTGATTATTCCAAAGAAATTTGAAGAATGATAATAATAATAATAATAATAGTCTAATAATAATAATAATAATAATAATAATAATAATAATAATAATAATAAGAAGAAGAAGAACAATAATAACAATAATAATAATCTATTTATATATTCTGGCGAAGTTAAGGCCATCAGGCCTTCTCTTCCACTTACAAGCAAACGTTCTGATGGGGGCAGATAAAAATGTTAAATTTTTTTCTTCCACCATGTTAATAATGCCAAAAGAAGTGCTTATACAAATTTTGGCCACTCGACCGCAATTACGAGGGCCGTAAAAAAATAAGTTTGCCAGGGGCCGTTAACAAAAAAAAAAAGAACACAATTTCACTGGACAAATTTATTGGAAGATACACAGCAATTGTTGAGCTATTTTTGAACATTCGAGGCGCATTCAGAAAGTAAGTTTCTCTATTTAAAAAAAAAAAGAACACACACTTTCAGGAAAACATTTATTAGCAACAGGTACAGCAATGTTTCAGTTATTTTTCAACATAGCCACCATCAGAATTGAAACACTTGTCGTATCGTGGGATCAACTTTTGTATCCCTCTGTCGTAGAACTCTGCCACCTGTGAATGGAACCAGCGTGTGACAGACGTCTTCAGCTCTTCGTCGTTGCCAAAACGCTCACCGGAGGACAGCAATTTCTTGAAAGAGAGAGAGAGAGAGAGGAGAGAGGAGAGAGAGGAGAGAGGAGAGAGAGGAGAGAGGAGAGAGAGGAGAGAGGAGAGAGAGAGAGAGAAGTTCGGCCCATAGATCTGACAGAGCTGCCGATGAATTTCAATTGGCGCAATGCTTTGTGTATTAAAGAACTTTATCACCGACCGAACCTCGCAGGCGGCGGGAGAAGGAATAAGACCTTCCATTTCGGACCACTGCTGCCACGCTACTGGCACCAGGCGGGACCTGTCCTGCTGGCATATGATTGATACGTCATAGATCTGTTACGCATGCGCAATTGACACGGCTTATTACGTTTACTTTCAAAGGGAAAAAATCGGGAAAATTACTTTCTGGATGCGCCTCTTATTTTCCATCGGAACTGAGACATTTCTCATATCATGAGATGGACAGAGAGAGGTACAGCCGCAGTCAAACGCTGGTTCCGATCTGAGGCGGCTGACTTCTACGACACAAAAATTAGTCTCAAAATATGACAAATGTCTCAATTCCAGTGGAGGATATGTTGAAAAATAGCGCAACAACTGCTGTACCTGTTTCAAAAAATATTTCCATGCAATTGTGCTTTTTTCTATAAACAACTCCAGGGAAAATCACTTTCTGGACGGCCTCGTAATTGCGATCGAGTCGCCAAAATTTGTATAAGCACTTCTTTTGACATCATTAACATGGTGGAAGAAAAAAAATAACTTTTTTATCTGCCCCCATCAGAACGTTTGCTTGTTAGCCAGAAACAAAAGAAGCTGATACAATTTTACAGACTAATACTTAAAGAACACTAATAACAATTTATATAGTTTTATGCTCGACCATGCCGAAATGTATTAATTATACACCTGGTAGCAGCCCTTTAATGGATCTCATTAAAGTACACCTATTCATTAAAGTTCAGGTTTTCGATTATTCTCGGATATGCAATCGAAAGACAACTAGGGAAATTTAGTATTTAGTATTTAGTATTTATTTATTGAACCTAGTAGAGATAAGGCCGTCAGGCCTTCTCTGCCCCTCTACCAGGGGATTACAACTATAACATGAACAACAAAATTACAATTAATATTAAATTTACAATTACAATTACAATAAAAATTAAAGTACGACAAGAATACCTGATTAATGGAAGCTAGACATTTTATTATAGAAGTTAAGAACAAAGAATATTTTTGTATTTACTGAATTACAAATTAAACCTACAATAACAAAATTCAATAGTGATGAAATTACCGGATATTGAAATATTTTGTGATAGATTAAGAGAACTATTTACAAGAAACCATGTCTGAACGAGTCTCAATTACTGACCAAGTGCCTAGTAAGTTTGCGTTTGAATTGAATTTTATTTCGACAGTCCCTGATGCTAGCAGGTAGCGAATTCCAGGGTCTTGGCAGGGCTATTGTGAAAGAGGATGAGTATGAGGAGGTGAGATGGGATGGTATTGTTAGTATTGTTTCATGGCGAGAGCGTGTGTTCAGATTGTGGTAGGAAGAAAGGTAAGTGAAGCGAGACGACAGGTACGAAGGAATAGAAGCGTTCGAGATTTCGAAGAGAAGGAGAAGTGAATGTAAATTTCTTTTCTTATCTAGTTTAAGCCAACCTATTGCTTCCATGGATGGGGTAATATGATCATATTTACAAACATTGCTTACAAAACGTACACACAAATTATGAGCACGTTGAAGTTTCGTTTTGTTGTCGCTGGAAAGGTCAGTCAGTAAAATGTCAGCATAGTCAAAATAGGGAAATACAAGTGACTGCACAAGGGACTTTTTTAAGCAAGAGGGAAGATGAACATTTACCCTTTTTAGCACATGGATAAGTCACGGAGGCTGGAAATCCAATACTGTCGCAGAAGGTTATGTTCTGTTACTATAATAATTAGCGTTAATTGTAAATAATATTCAAATAAATTCAATTTGTCATCTCGTTTTTCAATTCTAAATCAATTTCCAGGTTATATCAAGACTAATGTTCTCTAAGTTATATCAAGGTCGATGATATTCGTACCTCGGAAAAAACCAATACTTTCGCGTCTGCGCACATCTCACAATTCAGATCAGTTCCGTTCGTCACTTAGGCCTACATACCATAACATGAAACTTATGAATAATTTCAAGTTAGAAATATGGTCGAGCATAAAAAGTCGTATGAAACTTGCCTATAATGGTTATTAAGACGCTCGCATGAAAATTATGAAATTCGCTTGCGCTCGTTTCATAAACAAACATACTTGCGTCTTAATTACTACCATTATAGGCTCGTTGCATAATGTACTAATACAAGCACAAGTGGAGTAAAATAATGCGAACATACTCAATAATAATTACAAAATAATATAAGGCTAGAAGTTACAGTCAGTGAATATGCCAGCGGTAAGTGAACCAATATTACAAATTACAAGAATAACAAATTCAAAAGTAAATTATAACTATACAACACTGAGGAAAATTACATATATACACACAAAGAAGAATTAAACCTGAATACTGGTCACGTGTTTAAACAATTCACTTTTAAATTGCAATATAGTTCGACAGTTCCTGAGGGAGCTGGGTAGGAAGTTCCAGAAACGAATTGCTGAAACTGTGAAAGAGGAAGAATAATGAGCTGTTTTATGGCAAGGCGTAGATAATAAAGGGTCATTTTTAGAACGAGTACCCAGGCTGTGATAAGAGGACAAGAAATTAAAACGCACCGAGAGATAGTTTCGAAGAAGTATTGATGACGCGATACAGGAAATAGTGAATGGATATATCTTCGGTCCTGTAATCTTATCCATTGGAGCGTTTCAAGGGAAGGTGTAATGTGGCCGTATTTGCGGATGTTGCAAATGAAACGTATTCAGGCATTATGAACGCGCTGCAATGTTTGGGCTAAGTTAGAATTTAAATCTGTTAGTAGAATGTCGCAATAGTCAAAATGTGGCAGCACTGGCAAAATGTGATAACCCAGAGACAATGGAATATAATGGGCCTTGAAACTTTTAAGTTGCTCTCCTGTAAACACAGTAAAATGTATCTTACCCCTGTACTCTTCATATGAAAATGTTCAGATCCCCTCTTTACATTATTCCCTCTAACCCATCCCTCTTTTCGCCTCATCTTTCACCGCCTTCTATTGTGTTTAATGTTTAATTTTGAACAGTAATATATGTTTAAAAGTTTCATACAAAAGCTTCCCATTTGAAAACTGACCTGTCCTGGAGCACAACTCTTGGTAGTGGATCGTACAAATAGTTTTCCTGTTCTCCATTCCTATCTTTCCTGATACAGGAGCAGATATATGAATCCGAGACATTTTACTGTATGTCCTTACACGTAGGACACGGTACATGTACCTAAAAGCATTGCAACACTGCGAACGTCTCAAATCAAATTATTATCACACACCACCATTACCACAACATCGTCAACACTGTTACCACTACAACAACGCCACTATCAGTTGTCATCATCTCCACCACACCCACTGCTACTAACAATAAACTATCAAAACTCATACAACAATCAATGTCACTATACTGCCATAACCACATAAAATATTACCATTATTACTATTGCCACAGACCATTATTACAAGTAATACCACCATTGTTACTAAAATTATTATCAACAGTAATCTCACTAGAGATTTTGATTTATCTAGAGAAAATCAAAACTCGAGTGGGATTTAATTGACTAGAAGAAAGTATATAAAGATTAGAAGTAACAAAGTACTCCAATACAATAAAATATTATTGACATACGAAAATACAACTGTCTTAAAATGTATTATTGTACCATCTTATCACTACGCTAGATGGCAGTAATGTTTTATGATTACCTGTTTTCTTGTTATCAGATGTGGCAACTATGGAATCTTCATTGAACTCTGTAGACGGTTAGTCTACTAGTCAAGAAGGCTTTGTTGATTCAGTTTCATTTTTATTAAAACATTTGTATTCCACTTCAATCATCCCGATCCCAGTAATCAACGTCATTTGACAGATGATTTTCAATAAATCTTAGTATTAAACAATCTCTGATACGTGATTATCCATAATATCATATAGCAGAAGCTATAACAAACATAATCTAAATAATATAAACGAGTGTTAGAAAAGTTTTAATTAGGGATGATGAAATAAACAAGAAACGTTTTAATTAACGATAATGAAATAAAAAATAAACATGAATAATTTTAAAAGAAACAATTATTGAAAGTACAATTTTCAAATTTGAATGTTTTAGTGGTTGGTGGTTCAGTTGATGTTATATTGGACGTGTGCGTAAAAGAAGTAACTCGTTGATATACGTGGTGTATCCCTCAACTTATTCAGGATTTCCGAATGGTGCTCTTCATATATGACCAGTGATCTTTATTAATTCTTGTTCTTGAATACCAATGCGAGTCATATTTGAAAGTGCTGTGCATCGACTGGAGTGGTTTGTAATTTTCTGTTTTTTGACGTTCAGACCAGTGCAATTTGAAATGTTGGCAAACAAAGAAACAAATGCTAGGGTAGTGATAAAATTAAACAAATGCTAGGGACGCGATAAAATTGTGCGATAAGCAGCCATGATTGGTTGAAAGACGTCCTTTCGTACCGTTTTATTGGTCAAAAGTAGTATGACGTAGTAAAAGTGTAATAGTCACCACAATCACTGTTTTTAAAAGTACCAAAAACATTTTTATAAAAACTGCCACAATCACTTGTAAAAAAAAAAAAGCTCCACAATCACTATTATTGAAACTATCACAACCGTGCAGCATGATTTTCTATGAATTAAAACTAAATATCGTTACTTATCGACTTTTGTGTGCTGATTACGAAAATGTACTTAGTTTTTGTCCATCACATCAGAATATTCCACAATTTGCAATTTCATTTTTGATTAAGGAAAGCGGGGACTGAATTTTCAAACTATTGCTGAAATTACCACAGTCACTATTAGTAAAACCACCAACATAATTATTATTAGAACTATTACATTCACTGTTGCTAAAATTACCACAGTCATTATTAGTAAACCACCACCATCATTATTATTAAAACTATCACAATCAGTATTGCTAAAACTACCACAGTCATTACTAGTAAACCACCACCATCATTATTATTAAAACTATCACAATCACTATTGCTAAAACTACCACAGTCATTATTAGTAAACCACCACCATCATTATTATTAAAACTATCACAATCACTATTGCTAAAACTACCACAGTCACTATTATTAAAACCACCACCATCATTATTATTAAAACTATCACAATCACTATTGCTAAAACTACCACACTCACTATTATTAAAGCCACCACCATCATTATTATTAAAACTATCACAATCACTATTGCTAAAACTACTACAGTCAATATTAGTAAACCACCACCATCATTATTAATAAAACTATCACAATCACTATTGCTAAAAGTACCACAGTCACTATTATTAAAAGCACCACTATAATTATTATTAAAACTATCACAATCACTATTGCTAAAGCTACCACACTCACTATTATTAAAGCCACCACCATCATTATTAAAAACTATCACAATCACTATTGCTAAAACTACCACAGTCATTATTAGTAAACCACCACCATCATTGTTATTCAAACTATCACAAACTATCACACATCACTATTGCTAAAATCACTACCACAGTCACTATTATTAAAACCACCACCATCATTATTATTAAAACTATCAAATCACTATTGCTAAAAGTATCAATCACCACTATATTATTAAAACTATCACAATCACTATTGCAAAACTTCATTTATTAAACCACCACCATCCACATTATTGCATTATTAAAACTATCACAATCACTATTGCTAAAACTACCACAGTCATTATTAGTAAACCACCACCATCATTATTATTAAAACTATCACAATCACTATTGCTAAAACTACCACAGTCACTATTATTAAAACCACCACCATCATTATTATTAAAACTATCACAATCACTATTGCTAAAAGTACCACAGTCACTATTATTAAAACCACCACCATCATTATTATTAAAACTATCACAATCACTATTGCTAAAAGTATCACAGTCACTATTATTAAAACCACCACTATAATTATTATTAAAACTATCACAATCATTATTGCTAAAACTACCACAGTCATTATTAGTAAACCACCACCATCATTATTATTAAAACTATCACAATCACTATTGCTAAAACTACCACAGTCACTATTATTAAAACCACCACCATCATTATTATTAAAACTATCACAATCACTATTGCTAAAACTACCACAGACATTATTAGTAAACCACCACCATCATTATTATTAAAACTATCACAATCACTATTGCTAAAACTACCACAGTCACTATTATTAAAACCACCACTATAATTATTATTAAAACTATCACAATCACTATTGATAAAACTACCACTCACTATTATTAAAGCCACCACCATCATTATTAAAACTATCACAATCACTATTGCTAAAACTACCACACTCACTATTATTAAAGCCACCACCATCATTATTAAAACTATCACAATCACTATTGCTAAAACTACCACAGTCATTATTAGTCAACCACCACCATCATTATTATTAAAACTATCACAATCAGTATTGCTAAAGCTACCACACTCACTATTATTAAAACCACCACCATCATTATTAAAAGTATCACAATCACTATGGCTAAAACTACCACAGTCATTATTAGTAAACCACCACCATCATTATTATTAAAACTATCACAATCACTATTGCTAAAACTACCACAGTCACTATTATTAAAATCACCACTATAATTATTATTAAAACTATCACACTCACTATTGCTAATGCTACTACTGTCACCATTGTTAAAATCACCACCACCACCACCACCACCATCATCATTATTAAAACTATCACAATCACTATTGCTAGAAGTACCACAGTCACTATTACTAAAACCACTATAATTATTATTAAAATTATCACAATCACTACTTCAAGAACTACCGCAGTCACCATTATTAAAACCACCACCGTCAGAAGTATTAAAACCACGCAATCATCATTATTAAAACTATCACAATCACTATTATTAGAATCACTGCTACTATTATCTGTTATCATTATCACAAACAATAACATAACCATCATAACAGTGACAACTGCTGCTATCAAATTTCCAACAACTAATATCATCGTCACAATCACCAACAGAACCCCACCACTCTCACTTATCACTAGCACTGCCAAAACCACATGTCAGAGTTCAGTGAGGATGTTCACAATAATGTGGTATAGGCTGTAGTATATCAGAACTCGAATTATTGTTATGGGAATAAGGCCAGACCCCATGTTATTATGAATTAGCTTCTGTTGCTATAGCAACAATCCAGTCGACAGAAAAAGCGCTGTAATTAGCTGAAGTTGCAGTACATTGTATTTTTTATTATCCTTTTGATGGAATTATACGTTTCATTATAAGCGGTGCGCACAATAAAAGATACTCCGTTTTAATTGATGGCAGATTATTCTGTAGGCCCAGGTCGAACATTATTCTGCGGTTCTGACAAGCCGCACGCGATATTTACGTCCTCTGGTTGCAGTTTTAACACAAACACGGTCCACTGACTTTACGATCTCCCGCAACTCGCAACCATAGATTTACAGCCCGATTAAAGCAAAAACTGTAACTGTCATGGAGGCAAAATGATAATCATAACAATACGCGCTCTCTAATTGCTGCCGTAATGAGACATCATGACGAATGGCCACTTAGAGCGGTATTAATTGAATTCACAGTTGCAGCTTACTTCGCGTTCTAAATATACCGTGTTCGAACCTCTGCTCCCTTTTGTGTCTGAGGGTCCAAACTAAGTGTTCGTGGACTGCGACGCTAAGGTCTATTACACATCTTAAGGCTGGTTCACAATAAACCGGGAACGGAAACGAGAACGACAACGGAAATAATGTTAAAATAAATGCATTTAAATATGAGCATTCACAATACTTAGTTGTGAATGCTCACATTTAAATACATTTGTTTTAACAATATTTCCGTTCTAGTTCCCGTTGTCGTTTCCGTTCCTGGTTTATTGTGAACCAGCCTTTACTGATTTCCTTAGTGGCGCGGGACGAGTTGAGTGAATTTTGCTGGAAGTCTGTAAGCTCGTAGTTACTAGCAGAAGGCATTGAGATTCACATATCAATTCTGAATAAAAAAAAGTCGGGTCTCGCCCTAGGAATCCCAGTAAATTTTTATTTCATTTTTCGATGAGTGCAAGTAATATGGGCAAGATCAAAGTTAATTAATTCTGGAAAATAATGCGAAATATGATTGGATTGCATTCCAATTTTATTGTAATTACTATTTCTTTTTATTTTTGGTATTTTATTTCAGATTGATTAACAAAATACTGCGTCGATATATTAAAAACACTCGACAACAATGATTTTGTTAAATGTACAATTTCTACTCTTTCTTATGTAATGCCATCTGCTGATTCTAAAAATAAAGTGTCTGAATTTTTCTACCACCCACCATTTTTTTTTTTTTGTAATTTTAAAAATATTGATTTATTTTTATTGCTATATATAGCAGTGATGTCAAAGCAAGCGAATTTTTCTGATCTTCACGTAGTGCGCGAGCATCAAGCGCTATGTATGGGAAGAGGAAGGGTTGTGTATATGAATAAGCAGCCTATTGGATTAAGAAAAGAGCGGTGCACAAACTTCAAACGGAACGTGAAATTTTATGTCGTTATTTTTATATGGCTTCTTTCTGTTTGATATTATCTATATTGTCTGTAAAAGAAAAGTACTAACACTGATTTCTTAATATTGCACTTGTGTTTTAAATGTTAATAACATAATTAAGAGTTAAGAAGGAATGTTCTCATAAATTCCATAGTAGTACTACTATACTGTACTAAATGGATGAAACACATCATTCATAAAGAAAGTGATATCCCCCCCCCCCCAAAAAAAAAGAGACTGAGTATGACATGATAAGTTGGAATTGATATTGATACCTTTAGCCTTATAAAAGTAATCAATAAACCAATCGACACAATATTACAGTACAAAACAAAGTTACATAGGTGCTGTATATGTTTTAATGTAACTAATATTCCGTAACAAGTCTCTTATCGGATTTTGCTTTTAAAGTGATATTGGTGAGCAACTTCCTATCATCAGAATATTAAATTATTTTCTCGAAATGTGCTGGAGCTATAGAGCTGACATTTTTACAACACATGGGCACGTATCTTTTGCTTATGATGTAACAGTAGTTGCTTTGTTAATTCATTTCCTTACAAACAATTTCCATGCGAATATTTTCAAATTTTCAATACACTATCTTCAGTAATACGTATATACGGTATATTAGATTTACGAAAACATTCTGTAAGGCTACTAAATAAATAGGCCTATATCTGAAAATTTCACTTTTCTATAAAAAAAATTTGAGAAAATATTTCTTTTGAATAAAAAAAATCAAACTTGTGAAGAATGAGCATTAAAATTAAAACTTACATTCTTGTAATGCACTTATACTTCTCAGACAAATCTAAAAATTAACATGGATACAGTTTTAATAAGTTCTCTTCCCTTTATCTATTGAATCAGTGCTGGCCATCCCTGAATATAGCTCGACCAAGCGGCATATACCACCTCTTTCGTCTGTCTCTTTCCTTTCCGCTGTAAAGCGCTCAGGCTCTCCTGAGCTCTAAAGCGCGCGCTTGCTCCTATGGGCACCAATTGACATGACTGATATTCAGCCTTTAGCATGCTGATGGAAGGAAAATATTTCAAGTATTTCATTTTATTGCTTTAAAAATTGATCTATAACTTTAGATCACTGTTGGCTGTGAAGTCAGAATTCATACGTGTGTAGTCTAAGACTCTTTTGCAAGATACTTTAAAATAAGTTACAATTCAAACCAAGGGATTAACTCGTCAGGCTAAGTAAATACATGTCACCTTAAGTAATGTAACGTCTTTTTTTTTTAATTTACACTTTATTCACAACTTTTCAATTAATTTTCTAATCCCCTTAAGAATTCTTCGTCTAAAAATGTAAATGATATTCTGAATGCACTGTAATGACGTAAAAGCTGAAGATGATGTGTGAAGAGCTCTATGAAGAAAAAAAATGGGAGTAATGGTATTGTATTGTATTATATTGCATTGTATTGTATTGTATTGTATTTATTAACATTCCATGGTATTCATAGATTGCTTACAGCTAGAATATGGAACAAGTCAAAAAACTTAATACTATTATAAAATCTTAATTTATAGTCACAGTCTAGATGAAATATATACAGACGAGATTTAAAATATAGTCTACTAGTACAACACAAAGTTTTAGTATCAATTTCATGAAGCGTTATTGAATGTCATGAATTCACCTACAGAATAGAAGGCGTGAGAAATTATTTACTTCTTTAATTTGGCCCTAAATAATTTTATGTTTTGAGTTTCATGTTTTATATCGATAGGGAGGCTATTAAAAATTTTTACTGCCATATAACGCACTCCTTTTTGATATCACGATAGACTTGCCGATGGGGTATGAAAGTCATTTTTTTTTGACTTGTATTTATGCTATGAACTGTTGAATTAGTTACAAAGTTTCCACGATTACATAAGAGGAAGATTATTAATGAAAAGATATACTGACAAGCCATGGGCATTATTTGTAGTTTTTTGAAAATAGTCCTACACTATTCTCTAGATTTAGCATCTAATATTATTCTAATTACTCTTTTTTGTAATTGAAATATACTGTTACTATCTGTGGAATTTCCCCAGAATATTATTCCAAAACTCATTACCGAGTGGAAGTATGCAAAGTATATTGTTTTTAAGGTATTGATATTTACTATCTTTTGCATAGATCTAATAGCAAAACAAGCTGAATTTAGTTTGGGGTTAATTTCTTTAATATGATTTTTCCAATTTAACACATTATCGATTTTTAAGCCAAGAAATTTGGTTGTTGTTGTTTCTAATAGGGTTCTATTATTACTTATTGCGCTAGAAATTTGCGACGTTGAATTTGGACAGGATTTAAATTGAATTATGTTAGTTTTGTTACAATTTAATACAAATTTATTGACTGAGAACCAGTCACATATTTTGGTGGTGGTGGTGGTTGTGCTGATGATGAGTGGAGCATACTGTTACTCTGCAGATCAGCCTTGGAACTGGTTGCTTCTCCGTCATGTTGCAACAGCCTGCAATTACTCATGGCACAACGTCCAGACTGTCGGAAGGGAAGTTGCACTACTCTGACGTGAACCTGTCAGAGTTATGATGGCTGATAGGAATAAAATAAAACAGGAAGGAGAGAAAACCGATCAAAGAATGCAAAGTTTACACAGGAACAACAGCAAACAATAGAATCATCCATAATGTCATTGTAGTCAGCTTACACACATTTCTCTCAGTTTCCCGATATAACAAACACACTTACAGTTATGTTGCTGGTGGCAGTGGCAGTGATATTCGGTAGGTGGTAGTGGTAGTACTGACTACAGCAGCAGTAGTAGTGTTTGTATTAGACTACTTACTTAAAAATGGCTTCTAGAGAACTCCGAGATTCGTTGCCGCCCTCACATAAGCCCGGCATTGGTCCCTATCCTGAGCAAGATTAATCCATTCTCTAACAGCATATCCAACCTCCCTCAAATCCATTTTAATATTATCCTCCCATCTACGTCTCGACCTTGCAAAAGTGTTTTTGTCTCCGGTCTCCCAACTGACACTCTAGATCCATTTTTGGATTTACCCATACGTGCTACATGCTCTGCCCATCTCAAACTTCTGGATTTAATGTTCCTAATTATGTCAGATGAAGAATACAACGCGTGCAGTTCTGTGTTTTGTAATTTTCTCCATTCTCCTGTAACTTCACCCCTCTTATCACCAAATATTTTCCTAAACATCTTATTCTCAAACATCCTTAACCTCTGTTCCTCTCTCAAAGTGAGAGTCCAATTTCGCAACCATACAGAACAACCGGTAATATATCTGTTTTATAAATTCTAACTTTCATTTTTTTTACAGCAGACTAGTTGACAAAAGCTTCTCAACCGAAAAATAACACGCATTTCCCATATTTATTCTGCGTTTAATTTCCCCTCGAGTGTAATCTATATTTCTTACAGTTGTTCCAATATATTTGAATTTTTCCACCTCTTAAAAAGGATAAATTTCCAATTTTTGTATTTCCATTTCGTATAATATTCTGGTCACGACACATAATCATACACTTTATCTTTTCGGGATTTATTTCCAAACCTATGTCTTTAGTTGCTTCAAGTAAAGTTCCCGTGTTTTCCCTAATAGTTTCTGGATTTTCTCCTAACATATTCACAAAATCCGCAACTGCGGAACAATAATAATAATAATAATAATAATAATAATAATAATAATAATAATAATAATAATAATAACAATAATGATTTATTTTAGCTGGCAGAGTTAAGGCCGTAATGCCTTCTTTTCCATTCAACCAGCAAAAGTATATATACATATGTATGAACTTACAAAGAATTCAACAATTTGATATAGATAAGAGCTACATGTATATGAGAGTTATTTACGAATTAAACAAGAAAATACTATGAACTATTAATTAAACACTGAAATACAAACTATGTACCAGAATTAAACTAAAATACATAGAATGTTAATATATTTCAAATAATGTTACATAATAGAAAGAGATTATTATGATACAATTTTGAAAATACAGCACTATCAGGATGCATGTCTAAAGGAAGGAGTAACAATGTAGACAGTGATAGCTTAAGTCAGTATGATTGGAGTGAAATACTAAGAAGGTTATCTTTTAAACTGTTTTTAAAAGTGTTTATTATCTTGCAGCCCC
The DNA here is from genome assembly GCA_025594305.2 of Periplaneta americana. Taxonomy (NCBI): domain Eukaryota; kingdom Metazoa; phylum Arthropoda; class Insecta; order Blattodea; family Blattidae; genus Periplaneta; species Periplaneta americana. Next base: position 148,784,471 of record JAJSOF020000013.1, read on the forward strand.
TAATACTTTGTGACAGGGAATTCCATTGTCGCGAGGTGGATACTGTAAAAGATGATGAATAACGAGATGTTCTATGAAGAGGTATACTTAATAATAATAATAATAATAATAATAATAATAATAATGGTAATCGTAATAATAATAATAATAATAATAATAATAATAATAATAATAATAATAATAATATTTTATGTGAATTTCTTCATCACATACCGGGACTAAGAGAATGGCGGAAAAAAGAAGATCGGAAAAACTGGGTTTGCAGTGAAACACCTGCCCTTGGAGAGAAAACTATGAATGAATGTTTGTTTATCATTATTTATTGGAAATTGATTTCTTTTACGACGCTTTATCAACTGCTATAGTTATCTAGCGTCTGAGTGAGATGAAGGTGATAAAACCAGCGAAATGAGTCCAGGGTCCAGCGTCGAAATTTACCCAGAATTTTCTGTTAATGAGTTGAGGAAAAAACCGCAAAAGCTTAACTAGGTATCTCGTACCAAGTTGGATTTTAACCCGGGCCCGTTCGTTTCACGGTTAGACACTCTAACAGTTACTTCACAGCGATAGACATTTCGTTTTTCACCATGATCATCTTTATTCTCTCATTCCCTGTACCTTTTGTCCTGTTTTCTTTCCGTTTTTGTTTTCAATTTCCTCACTATTACCAACAGAATTTCCTCACCTTTCTCTTCATTTCACAACGCATTGATGTACTTCCTTTCTGCTGCTGGTGAAGTTCAGTATCAATGAGGCATTTTCTGCTCTCTGTTAACTGTTAACCCGCTGTACAGAATACACTTGGTACAGACAGGTTTTTCATAAGAATACTCAAGTTGCCATTTTCTCTGATATCCCCATGACCAGGTCGCAAACCTCAGTCTCGGAGCGACGTGAATTTGCATATCAGAAGCGATTTGAGGGATGAACCTGGCGATGAAACTTGCAGCTCAAATATATTTAAAGCACGCCACGAATCTTCTCACCTATTTGAAGGGGTCTGAATAAATCGACGGGGTTTCTATTTGAATCTTGTTTGCAGACAATCCAATATTCTTTTTCCGTCCTGTAATTTATTGGATGGACGAAAAACCATTTCATGGCATGTAGTGTACATTTCCAGTTCTGCACCAGTAAATTAAATTAAATTACTTTTTTTTTCCACGCACACGTTGGGGAAGGGGGGTTTACACGTCCGGACTATAATTTTTCGTTTCAATTTATTTTCTTTTAATTGAGCGGAAATGGAATGGACTGTCTAAAACAATTTCTAGTATATCTTTATTGTTCATCGTCATGAATGTACAAAGCGTGAGTTAAGTGTTGAGATCTGGTCCATCAAGATGTTGGCCACACCAGTCGTATCCAGGTCGTTCAGAATGTCTTCTACATCTGGAGTAAAACTACGAGAGAATATCAGGTGTTTTTTTTCAGTTTACTTGATAGTGAGAGATATTACTGGCCAATAATAGCTGTCTCATTGTCTTTTCTGGCATTGTTGTAGCTCATTCTCATTGTTATAATTACCTTGGAGTAGTGATAAATTCCTCTGATAATTAATTTTAAAATTTGTTCGTAAATTATTATAAAACGAGCTATAGTGGCTAAGAATGGCGGTGTGTTTTTTTTTTTTTTTTTTTGTAGTTTCGAGCCATTGTTATACCTTTCGAATGGTGACGAATTACATGATAATTAATCTTTGCAATTTCGGAATTTTTTCGAACCCGAATTTTGTTGGTGAAGAGTGCATTTATCAGTATTTATTATAATTTTGTAGTTTGACCAGATTGTTACACATTTCGAATGATGACAAATGCAGCGGTAAGAAGTAATTCATTTTTGGAATTTATTTGAGTGTTTTTTCTCAAAATTTTTGTATGTAGCTACTCGTATTAAAAATGTCTGTCCCAGCTTCTCATGTAAATATTTGTTGTAATTTTGTAGTTTCACCTCATTATTACACATTTCGAATGACAAATTCCGCTCCTGTAAGAAGTAATTCATATTTGCAATTTATTTGAGGGTTTTTCTCAAACGAGTTGTAGGGTTTAATGTATCAAGAATGACTGTCCCGGCTTTTCATATAAGTATTTGGTGTAATTTTTGTAGTTTGACATCGTTACATATTTAGAATTATGACATATTCTACCGATAAGAAGTGCTGTCATTTATATTTGGAATTTATTTGAAGGTTTTTCTCAAACGAGTTTTATGTATAAAGAATGACCGTCTCAACTTTTCACATAAGTATTTATTGTAATTTTTTAGTTTGATCTCATTGTTACAAATTTCGAATGATGACAAATTTCTCCGATAAGAAAACATTAATATTTGAAAATTATTTGTGTGTTTTTTTCTCAAACGAATTGTATGTATCAAGAATGTCTGTTCTAGCTTTTCACATAAGTATTTGTTGTAATTTTGTAGTTTGACTTCATTGTTACAAATTTCGAATGATGACAAATTCCTCCGATAAGAAAACATTAGTATTTGAAAATTATTTGTGTGTTTTTCCTCAAACGAATTGTATGTATCAAGAATTTCTGTCCCAGCTTTTCATACAAGTATCTGTTGTAATTTTGTAATTTTACCTAATTGTTACACATTTCGAATGATGACAAATTCCCCCGATAAGAAGTAATTAATATATGGAATATTTATTCGAAGATTTTTCTCAAACGAATTGTATTTATTAAGAATGACTGTCCCGGCTTTTCATATACATATTTGTTGTAATGTTTGTAGTCTGACCTCATTGTTACACATTTGGAATGAGGACAAATCCTCCTGATACGAAGTAATTAATATTTAAGCACATTTCGAATGAAAATAAATTCCCAAGATATGAAGTAATTAATAATTGGAATTTATTTGAGAGTTTTTCTCAAAAATGAGTTGTATGTTTCAAAAATGACTGTCCCGGCTTTTCATGTATTTGTTGCAATTCTCCTGAGACGAAGTAATTAACATTTAAGCACATTTCGCATGAAAATAAATTCCCACGATAAGAAGTAATTAATAATTGGAATTTATTTGAGGGTTTTTCTCAAACGAGTTATATGTTTCAAGAATGACTGTCCCGGCTTTTCATGTATTTGTTGCAATTCTCCTGACACGAAGTAATTAACATTTAAGCACATTTCGAATGAAAATAAATTCCCACGATAAGAAGTAATTAATAACTGGAATTTATTTGAGAGTTTTTCTCAAACGAGTTGTATGTTTCAAGAATGACTGTCCCGGCTTTTGATGTATTTGTTGCAATTCTCCTGAGACGAAGTAATTAACATTTAAGCACATTTCGAATGAAAATAAATTCCCACGATAAGAAGTAATTAATAATTGAAATTTATTTGAGAGTTTTTCTCAAATGAGTTGTATGTTTCAAGAATGACTGTCCCGGCTTTTCATGTATTTGTTGTAATTCTCCTGACACGAAGTAATTAACATTTAAGCACATTTCGAATGAAAATAAATTCCCACGATAAGAAGTAATTAATAATTGGAATTTATCTGAGGGTTTTTCTCAAACGAGTTGTATGTTTCAAGAATGACTGTCCCGGCTTTTCATGTATTTGTTGCAATTCTCCTGATACGAAGTAATTAACATTTAAGCACATTTCGAATGAAAATAAATTCCCACGATAAGAAGTAATTAATAATTGGAATTTATTTGAGAGTTTTTCTCAAACGAGTTGTATGTTTCAAGAATGACTGTCCCGGCTTTTCATGTATTTGTTGCAATTCTCTGATAAGAAGTAATTTACATTTAAGCACATTTCGAATGAAAACAAATTCCCACGATAAGAAGTAATTAATAATTGGAATTTATCTGAGGGGTTTTCTCAGACGAGTTGTATGTTTCAAGAATGACTGTCCCGGCTTTTCATGTATTTGTTGCAATTCTCCTGATAAGTAATTAATATTTGGAATTTATTTCAAACGAGTTTTTGGTATCAAGAATGTCTGTCCCGGCTTTTCATAAGTGTTTTTTGTAATTTTGTAGATTGACCTCATTATTATACATTTCGAATGATGACAAATTCTCCTGATACGAAGTAATTAATATTTGGGATTAATTCGGGAATTTTTCCCAAGCGAGTTCTATGGCTCAAGAATGACTATCTTTACTTTTCAAAACAATTTTTATGTTTTTTTTTTTGTGGTTTCGTTTCAATGTTATACTTTTCGAATGGTGACAAATTATACTACTTATTAATATTTTACATTTGTTCGGAAATGTTTCCAAAACGAATAGCATGGTTCACCAATGACTGTCCCTGTTTTACTTTTAACTGTTTGTTGTAATATTTTAGTTTCACTTCATTGCTATATCTCTGGAATGATGAAGAATTTCACCATAATTAATAATTGGATTTTGTTGGGGAGCTTTTCCTACACAAAATCTATGCGTAGAAATGATTTTTCCTGCATTTCATATAACTGCTTCTTGCAATTTCGTGTTTTGACCTCATTGCTATGTATTTCTAATGTTAACAAACTCCCCCAATTAGTAATATGCGTTACAAGAGCGGTATGTTGAAGTTTTCATGCTCGAGGAAAAATATGAAAAAGCGAAACGTAGTTGAGATTTTTTAATTTCCGAGAATTGAAAGAAAACATACCGCTCGTGTATCGTACATTATTTTGTGCGAAGATCGTTTATTACATACCTGAAAGAGGAATTTCTAATTAGTTGCAATGAAATCTCCATCTTGGTTTCTGTTCAATGACGGCAATTTTGGAAAACAAAAATATCTATCTTCAACATTGTTGCTTTAAAATGTTTTCTGTGTTTACTATACTCCAGCATGCCGTGATATACGTCTGTCTTTTTTTTCCCCCAGTCTATAAATGCGAACTTAAAACAAACGGTAAGGTTATGTAATGATTTATTTTTCATTTTAATATTTTCACAATATTATTTATATAACATATTGCAGTAATAACATCGGCATCTGGAATCTTGTTGATTTTTTCACGGCTTCCTTAATGTTACTTGCATAACGAATGCAGTAACTTTAGTGGAGTTGTAGAGTTTACTTAATTTTTGCAAATATTTAAAAACAATAATTAACAGTGCAATTTAGGTGAAATTGCAGTGGTAAGTTTCCAATTTATAATTATTACTATATAGAACGTCTCTAAAAATAATATGTTAAAAGCCTAAAGCAGTAAAATCAATATGTCACTTAAGCGGTAAGAAGATGGAAATTGTTATGTGTGTTAGGTTGGGAATACTGAATGTGGAATTTTACACTTTCCGCGGATTGGTTTTGTGCGGAAACCAAGCAAATACGCACGATCTCGCACAAAAATTATTATTTGAAAATTTTCCGAAACGAGCACTATTGGTCAAAAATGAGCATCTGCGGTCTACATTGAATTATCCAATTGATTTTCTATACCGCTTTGAAATTATTTAAATATCTTGACTTTCGAATGATGAAAAACTTGCATTCATCTCTGAAATATATTGTAGGCCTACTGTTTTACTTTAAATACATGTTTAATTCTTCTACATTATCTTACTATTGAATTCCACAGCTCTTGTCTTTGAAGTGGATGTTCACTCACTGCTTTGAAATGATAATTCTGAGCTCTATAGAATTACCGTGTATTTACAATATGAACAATAAAAGCTACATATAAGGGGGAGGGGCTCAATCACAGGGTGGCGTGTTCTTTCGGACCCCCCTGGCTACTTGCTTGATGCTATCTACTTCTTGATGTACAAGTGTTGAAGTCTTTTAAAAACCGTGTCGCACGGCGTTCTCTGGACATGATGCTGCTACCGCTTGCTAGCTTTGCTTTTTTTCTCCCTTTCTCAAACTGGCTGGCTGGTGTCGTGAGCAGGGTATTAATCCTGGACCACAGCAGGGGGTCCTCATTCGTGCGTCAAGGAACAAGACAGCTGAAAGCACTCTCAGCATCCCAAACAACTGGATGAACGAGTCAGCAAGTCCTAATATACAGCCCCGCAGTACGCTGGATGACCGCTTGCGGCGCTGCTGAATGGCGATTATCCGATACGAATCTCTCGAGGTGTCTTAATGTATTGTCTATGACGACCGCCTTCTAGTTTTAATTGAGCTGGACTCGAAGTAGAGCCCCCGCGGATGCGATTTGCTTCCCGCAGTCACTGTAACTGGCTGTAATTGGTTTTGGTTCTTTATTAACCTCATCATTAGGGGTATCAGTGTCCAGTAGACTTCAGATGTATTGAAAATATTATTGAGTAGGATTAAAATTTTCTGCAATCTTCCCCACATGAAAACACAGCTTACTACAAATAGTAACTTGAGCTGCCACCAGGAAGTCAAAAGGGATATAGCAATGACAAAGAACGATTTTAATAGAAAAAGGATATTTTTTGCGGAACTTTGGAAAAAGAACTAAGGAAGAGATTAGTAAAGTTTTTTTGTATGGAGTGTGGCATTTTATGGGGCAGGAACATTGACATTACGATGAAGTGAGGAAAATTACTGGAAACTTTATAAATCTATATTAGCAGAAGAATGGAGTGTGTGAAATGCACAAACGTAATAAGAAAAAATGGATGAAGCAAGAATAATGTTGAAACTGATTACGAAGAAAAAATAATTTGGCTGAGAAGAAACTGCTTACTGGAGGATGAACTGGAAGGAACGGTGGAGGAAAGAAAAGTTCGAGGGAGAATTAGACATCACATGATAGACCATATTAAGATATATGGATCGTATGCGGAGACTAAGAGGAAGGCGGAAAAGAGGAAAGGCTAAATAATGCTGGGTTTGCAATGACAGATATGCCCTTGTGCAAAAACTTGAAATGACTGAGTAATAGGGCCTACAACTACTGCTACTGCTACTACTACTACTACTACTACTGCTTTAACTACTACTACTACTACTACTACTGCTGCAACTACTGCTGCTACTACTACTACTACTACTGCTGCTGCAAATACTACTACTAATACTACTGCTGTTCCAACTATTATTACTACTGCAACTACTACTACTACTACTACTACTACTGCTGTTCCAACTATTATTACTACTGCAACTACTACTACTACTACTACTACTACTACTACTACTAATTCTACTACTGCTACAACTACTGCTACTAATTCTACTACTACTGTAACTACTACAACTACTACTACTACTAATTCTACTACTACTACAACTTCTACTACTACTATTATCACAACAACTACTACTACTACTGCTACAATTACTGCTACTAATTCTACTACTACTACAACTGTTACTACTACTACTACTACTACTACTACCACTAATTCTAATACTACTACTACTACTAATTCTACTACTACTACTATTATTATAACTACTACTATTACAACTACTACTACTATTAATTCTACTACTACAACTACTAATACTACTACTGCTGCTACTAATTCTACTACTACTACAACTGCTACTACTACTATTACAACAACTACTACTAATTCTACTACTGCTACTACTGCTACTACTACTACAACTGCTACTACTACTACAAATGCTACTACTACTACAACAACTGCTACTACTACTATTATTATAACTACTACTACTACTACTACTATTACAACTACTACTACTATTAATTCTACTGCTACAACTACTAATACTACTACTACTGCTACTAATTCTACTACTACTACAACTGCTACTACTACTATTATTACAACAACAACTACTACTACTAATTCTACTACTGCTACAACTACTGCTACTAATTCTACTACTACAACTGCTACTGCTACTACTACTACTATTATTACAACTACTACTACTACTATTATTATTACAACTACTACTACTACTATTATTACAACTACTACTACTATTAATTCCACTACTACTACAACTACTAATACTACTGCTACTGATTCTACTACTACTACTACTACTACAACTGCTACTGCTACTACCACTACTACTACTATTACAGCTACTACTACTACTACTCCTACTACTACTACAAATACTGCTACTACTACTACTACTACTACTACTACTACTACTACTACTACTACAACTACTACTACTACTATTGCTACTACTATTACAACTACTGCTACTACTGCTATTACTACTACTACTATTACCACTACAACTACCACCACCACCACTATAAACAGCATAGCTACGACAGTGTCGCTTAATAACCAATTAATAAGATATAATAATATATTATTCATACCTTTAACTAACGTAAATCTCTTAAAGGACGATATTTTAGCCTTCTTGAATACTTGTCAATGGCCGCGGATCTTCAGAAATCTTTTCGTGGTAGGAAAGTAGGCTCAGAAAGCGTCGTGCAAATCGCATGCCTCGTTTTCAACTGGCAGATGACGGCACAATCTGTAAAACACGGAGATCGCTCCATACAAATATAGAGATGCCTGCTAAGTGGATGCATGCGCGCAATATAAACGATGCATCTGAACACATTAGCATCAACCAGTCTTAAATCTTCAGCACGGTTTACCATAGAAAATGATTTTTGTTATTATAAAGCAGTTTACAGGATTGTTAACCAGACAAGAAACATGCCGGCACCATAGTTGGAGGGCTACCTGTGGAGCATTATGGGATATCGCTCCCTAACACGGCCTCCACAAAGAACCCCCGCTGACCTTTAATGTTCTGGCACCCAAAGCGAGCCAAAATATTATGCAAACAGGGCATAAAATCGTTTCGCTTACTTCTTTCAGGTTCTTTTTGTTTTCAGTTATATTTTTAGCATAGCATATATAGCTAATAATATACATACTATGATAATGTTTATTTATTTTTGGTACTCAGTCCGTGAAGTGGTTGCTTTACAGACAGATAACAGTCCGTAAACTTAACTATTATAGGAATCATGACAACACTACGGATTGAATTTGTCGTAACTAGAACACATATCCAAGTAGCCGCCTTTGTAAAAGTGATATCGGAAATACATTCTTATAAATGAAAGACCATGGCGTGCCAATATGAATGAATACATATTGAAAATAAGATTAAATTTTAGTTTAATACTAGTTTTAGAAACCACTTTACGAAGTGTGTACCAAAAATATTGTATGTAACAAATACGTGAAACCTTCAGCAGCCTCGTATAATATTACGCTTCGCCTAAAAACTTTAAAATTTATCTGCTACTAAAAGTCTTTTTCATATGTATCGCAACCACTCTTCGGAAGGCAAAGTGGGAGGTTTACGAAGAAGTGCACTGCTTGGCTGAGAATGGGTCAACGAGAAGAGCAGACATTACAGCCATCGATCGCCGGAATCAAAGAAGCCTCATTCTTGACCCCACTGTCCGTTTTGAGAAGGATGATCAACAAGGCAATAACGTTAACGATGAAAAGAAGTCTATTTACAACCCATGTATTCCTCACTTCAGTGAGAGATACAAAATGAATATTAATACATGGGAAGTGAAAGGACTTCTTCTTGGCGCTAGGGGAACTTCATTTAAGTTAACCAAAACCATTCTCCTTTCTCTTAAATTTTCTAATGAGGACATTAACAAAATTTGTCTAATGGTATTGAGAGATTCATTATCCATTTTACACAATCACTTGTATAATACTACGTAATATATACATCATTTCATTACTCTTCAATGTATTTTCATCTCATGTTTCTCTGAAATCAAATTGTACTTTATTTTTAAATTTATCATTGTTCCGTATTCTCTCCGCAATCATATTGTACTTTTAGTTTAACCTCTGCTTTGTATTCTGGATCCTAGTGGTCAGCCGTAGATTTCGGCCAGATGTCCCAAATTGTGGAATTTGTGCATAAGTAACTATTATTTATTGATTAGTTATGTACTAAATGACAGTGATTAAGCAATAATAGATTAGTATAATAATGAATATGATATAATACAAATTAAGTAATAATAATAATAATCATCATCATCATCTTCATCATCATGCTTTAAAGGATATAGTTCACTGTTGAATTTTTTAAATTAGTTATTTTACGACGGTTTTCAACTGCTCTGGTTATCTATCGTCTGAATGTTTATGAATGTATGTATGTATGTATGTGTATATATATATATATTTTATTTTATTGGGTTATTTTACGACGCTGTATCAACATCTAGGTTATTTAACGTCTGAATGATATGAAGGTGATAATGCCGGTGAAATGAGTCCGGGGTCCAGCACCCAGCATTTGCTCGTATTGGGTTGAGGGAAAACCCCGGAAAAACCTCAACCAGGTAACTTGCCCCGACCGGGAATCGAACCCGGGCCACCTGGTTTCGCAGCCAGACGCGCTGACCGTTACTCCACAGGTGTGGGCTGGCTCTACTTATATCAGGCTTGGTTTATCATTGACTCTACCTATCCACCTGAATTTATCTTTGGCTCTACTTATCCACCTGGATTTATATTTGGATCTATTTGTCCGCCTGGATTTATCTTTGGCTCTACTTATCCACCTGGATTTATCTTTCGCTCTACTTAGGCCTACATCAGGCTTGGTTTATCATTGCCTCTACTTATCCGCCTGAATTTATCTTTGGCTCTACTTATCCACCTGGATTTATCTTTGGCTCTACTTATATCAGGCTTGGTTTATCATTGACTCTACTTATCCGCCTGAATTTATCTTTGGCTCTACTTAACAACCTGGATTTATCTTTGGTTCTATTTATCCGCCTGGATTTATCTTTGGCTCTACTTATCCACCTGGATTTATCTTTGGCTCTACTTATATCAGGCTTGGTTTATCATTGACTCTACTTATCAACCTGAATTTATCTTTGGCTCTACTTAACAACCTGGATTTATCTTTGGTTCTATTTATCCGCCTGGATTTATCTTTGGTTCTATTTATCCGCCTGGATTTATCTTTGGCTGTACTTGTCCTACTTCCAGTACCATACAACGACACAGAAAGCTGTATTGTGTTGTATAATTGTATTCTTGTAGCTTTCATAATTTGTTGGGTATGAAAATATTAGAAATAATAATTAGTGATAAATTTAAAAGTTTGAAATTTTACTGTCAATATCTTTTAACGTGAATATGTCTCTAAGTTCGGTCCGGTACTAGAGTGCCGTCCCAGGAATTGAGTCACTTTTGATATAATTCACTTTTTCATGCATTCATGTATTAAAATCTCCGTATCGTTAACTTCAACCTCTATTATAACAAAGAGCAACCATTATAAAGAACATTGACATATTCGTATCTCCGTCGTCAGATGTTTTATCGCGTCGCCCTGGTTACCGCTATTCAGTGTTTCGGTATATATTTTGATATCTTGTAACGATTTCGCTCTCTCTTGTTTCTGTGATTGGAGTGGGTAAATCGCTCCTTTTTTACTGCTTATGCCTGGATTAGAATGGCCGTTTCTATTGATTTACGAGTAAATTGAATCGTGATAGCCGTGCCTTCCATTGCATTCATAGCAAACGGTATTTTAAGCGAGTAGAATAGGGAACTGTCAGTTGGGCGGTTCTAGCTAGCCGTGCATGTTGCAGAGATCATTTGTAGATTAACAAACGCGGACATTCATGTGGAGTGGAGCGGGCTGCATAATATGCTTGAATACAGTGCCCAGTTGAAAGGCTTACTGATTGGAAGTCACATCGACTGGGGAGGGAGGCAGTTGGGATGGGGAGAGAGAGACCTTTACCGTTTCATCGAGCAGGTCTGTGTGAGATTGATGGCCCTACGTTACCTGCCTCTACTTTATTAAATATTGCAGAGCTGAGTTTAAGACATCTCGGACGCTCATTGTCCTTGTTTAGGCATCCTTTAATTGCGAGACTGATCCTTCCTGTAACAGACAAGGACTGACAGGGGAATACGGCCGATTATCCTGCTGGACATGTCTAAACATGCGGTCTCTAGGTGGACATTACATGCAGTGTTTCAATATACCGGGTGTTCACAATGAAATGCCGTAATTTTATCGTATTTTCAGTTAGTAAATAGAGCTGAACTTTATTATGTATATGTATGTGTTTGTGTGTATATATATATCTCTTAATATATAAAATTGAATGTGGGTATGTATGTATGCATGTATGTATGTATGTATGTATGTATGTATGTATGTATTTATGTATGTATGTATGTATGTATGTATGTATGTGGGTGTGTATGTTCCCTATACAAATCTACACGCTTTGACCGATATGTGCCAAAGTTTGCACATTTAACCTTCATAACCAGGAGAAGAACATAGGCTACATTAAAATTGTGCAAATGGAAGTTAAATTAATTAAAATTATAAAAAATAAAAATAAATAGATCAAATCTTCATGAATAATATTAAAATACAAAATCTTCTACAGTCAATTGTTTTTTATTATTGTCTGTTGTATTCAACATCGACTTTCACGAGGCCTTGGAAATTTTAACACGAAATTAAATTACATTGTTGTTACAGATCATGAAGGCTAAAACTAGATAATTCATGCAATAAGTATCTTTACGCAGTCCAGGACCGTATTATGAATTCCTCGATGCAGTTTTGTACATAGTGAGCAGACTGTTTTATCCAATTGAATTCTAGAATTCTTTCAAACTACAAGGATTGCTACCACATAATTTACTTAATATTGAATAACCATAGTAGACCTACTATTGCGAAATATTGACTCACCAAACTAACAAGAATTTGTGTCAAAAAATCATGCGAAACGTAATATGAGTGGCAATATTAACTGGAAAAACGAAAGAAGATGATGTTTTATCCCACGTATTGCTATTATTATTATAGCCATTCGATTTTAAGCAGTTATTATAAGTTATAGTAATGTTTGTGATAATATTACAATATTATAATATTGCAATAATAATATAGAGCCTATTTTACTGTTACTGTTAACCCGTCTCTTATTAATAAGTTATGGTCACTAATGACTTGGCCGTTTATAGAAAAATATGATTTTCTGTTGTGGTAGTGTTCTACATTGCCTTCTCCAGGAGAGTGAATTCTGATGAGTATAGTCTCCGTTACTGCAAAACACCCGAAATCCATATATTTGATAGAATCCATCCGTTACAGATTGTAGTTTGGCCTTGAAGGAAATTAAATATATTGTGGGCAGAAAGGCTTAATAATGCATAATTCCGTGGTACGATAAATATTATCATCAATCACAATGTTAAATATTTTAAATATCCCTGCAGCATAAGGTCTTAATGTTGTTAAAACTCTATTCATAGGTGAGATGAAATTATTTCGATTAGTCAGTTTCTTTGGATATTAGTGGCACTTTCTTTAATATTCGTCACTAGGGAGGAGAAAACATAAGTAAATATGGTTCGTTTTGGTTTTATATAGTTCCCTTGCCGAGGTCTCCGATAAGTCTAACAAACAGTTTATTTAGAAATAGAGCAAAATTTAAAACCCGGGTAACGCCGGGTAATTTAAGCTAGTACTTACTAAATATGCAAACATAGACAGTTGAAATATGCATCTATAGATAGTTGCTCACCAACAGGATCGCTACTATCGCCTCATCACAGACTCTTTCCCTAGCAGACGATATAGTAATATGCGTTACAAGAGCTACCGTTTTCATGGTTTCGAGGAAAAGATTGAAAAAGCGAAACGTAGTTGAGCTTTTTTAAATTCCGAGAACATGAAAACAAACATACCGCTCGTGTATCGTACATTATTTTGTGCGAAGATCGTTTATTACATACCTGAAAGACGAATTTCTAATTAGTTGCAATGAAATCTCCATCTTGATTTCTGTTTAATGACGGCAACTTCGGAAAACCAAAATATCTTTCTTCAACATTGTTGCTATAAAATGTTTTCTGTGTTTACTATACTCCAGCAGGCCGTGATATACGTCTGTCTTCCCCCCCCCCCAAATCTATAAATGCGAACTTAAAACAAACGGTAAGGTTATGTAATGATTTATTTTTCATTATAATATTTTAACAATATTATTTATATAACATATTGCAGTAATAACATCCGTATCTGGAATCTTGTTGATTTTTTCACGGCTTCCTTAATGTTACTTGTATCAGGAATGCAATAAGTTTCGTGGAGTAGTAGACGTTACTTAATTTTTGCAAATATTTAAAAACAATAATTAACATTGCAATTTAGGTGAAATTGCAGTGGTAAGTTTCCAATTTATAATTATTACTATGTTAAAGTCTCTAAAAATAATATGTGAAAAGCCTAAAGCAGTAAAATGAATGTCGCGCTTAAGCGGTAAGAAGAGGGAAATTGTTATGTGTGTTACGTTGGGAATACTGAATGTGGTATTTCACACTTACCGCGTATTGGTTCTGTGCGGAAAACAAGCAAATACGCACGATCTCGCACAAAAATGTATTGTACTTTCGATATCGTGTTCTCTTGAAAAAATTAACACCTTTCTTCCACTATTGAAATATGAAACACTTGGTTTATATATTATTTTCATAAAATATATATTATATTCCATAAACCCACCTTCCTAGATATTTCGGAAGAAGGATAACTCTAACCTATTTTTCTTACAATTTATAGTACTACAAACGTCTCCTTGTCCCATATTATTATTCAAATTATTTATTTTTTAGCCATTTACAGTTATTACAACCGATAACGAACATTTCACAGTTTACATAGCTTTTCACAAAATGCGTAATACGACACAGTCAATGCCATTTCGATCTAGACCAGGCCGTAATGTATGTTCGGGTTTTCTATTTCAGTGTATGGAGCTCAGTGAAATATTATATTATAGCTTTATTGCGTATCATTGCTAAGCTTTATTTAGTGTAATTTGTCCATAAGTTCCGTTTACTTCTTGTTGCATAATATGTTGCAGAAATAATTACAAAACTGTGTTATTTTAATGTGAAGAGAATTTTTGCATGTTAACATAATCTGTTCGCGTCAACATTTCAAGTTTAGAATGGAAGCTATTTTGAGGTTCAATAAAAACGAATTTATATTGTGATTTTAATTTAGTAGTCTACATCTACCTTCCTTAATTGTAGACAGAAAATTTACATACCACTCCTATGCAATTAGTGTACGTACGATTGTGTTACTTCGTCTCTTAGGTAGTAGATAAATACAGTAATTCAGTACTCAATTGTAGTATTAAAATACAGACAAATAGAATGTGACGGGTGTCATACATGACATTATGTTTAATTATAATGTATAATTGCGAATATAGGAATGTAAGTTAAATATAGTAAACATAACCTATCATAATCCATATGACATAACATACATATGTAGTGGCAGGGCATTGGAGACCACTAAAATTAGACAGAAAGAGGCAACTGGTACAGTAAACATAACCTATAATTTCAACATATCTAAATATTCGTGCGGTGCAACTGAAAATTATTGAATTGTGCATAAATGAATGTACAAGAATTTCGCAATATTTAATCGAAATAAAGGCAAGTATTATACATACGAACAACGTAATTTTCACACCAAAAATAATATTACTCCTTAACTCGCAAGGAATTATGTCTGAAGTGTCTGCAATTACACTACATTTTAGAGAAATATATGTTACTCTTTATGCATTCCAATTAATTTATATGGTTGAATCGCCGCTGTTCGTGATCGGGTTAAGCGAGTCACATGGCCTGCCTTACGGCCTGTATTAGATCACGATGGCAGTGACACAGTCTATTGTTCCAAGTACTCACAGCGCTCCAAGCGGCTAGCAACTATCGCGACAAATGCAACTCGTTAGCAAAAAATCATCCCAAGCTTCGTGACTGTATATAGTAGACTGTGATTTTATCGTATTTTCAGATAGTAAATAGAGCTGAACTTTATTATGTATATGTATGTATATATTTATTTACACTGCAAATTGGCAGAGACCCGGTGGCAGTGTAACTTAATTAAACACAATAATTACAGTTAATTAAAATAGTTAAAATAAACTAATTAATAACGGAACCAAATTTTCCATTACAACCTATATATATATATATATATACAGGGTGATTCACGAGGATTTATAGTCACTTACAGAGCTTAATTCCGAAGACATTCTGAGCAAAAAATGTAATAAAAACATGTGTCCTAATCGCAATATCTTCAAAGTTACGCTAATTTGAAGTTGTAAATAAAATGTCTTTTTCTTTAGTTTTACGGGTAAAAAAAATATTACAAATAGAGAAAGAACTTTCCTGAAATGTCATTTATTTAATTGGCTAGTGTTCTGAAGCTAAAAATGTGTTGTTAATTGCTTTGCACAGATTTTATCTTTCAATTTTGAACTAAAATTGACAACGTTCTCACGCACTTATCACACAAATTGTTACAAACCATACGATTTTAGGAACTTGATTCTTTTAATTATGCATTCTAATGTACAATCTTAAAGAATTTACAAGAGTGGCGTGATTTGTAACAATAGTTGTGATAAATGCGTAAGCATATGTAATTTTGTAGTTAAAAATCTAAAATAAAAATTCTGTACGATGCAACTATGGAATTTACAACAAAGTTTCAGCCTCAGAATACTAGCTAATTAAAGAAATGATATCTCCTGAATAGTTCATTCTTTATTTGTAATATTTTTTTACCCTTAAAACTCAAGAAAAATGGTATTTTACAAACCACTTCAAATTATTGTAATTCTGAAAATATTGACATTAGGACAAATGTTTATATGACATTTTTTTTTTTTTTTTGCTCAGAATGTCTTCGGAAATAGCTCCCTAAGAGATTTAGTGATGAACTGCTTTCAGAACATGGAATGGGTGATAGTAGGAGAAAGAAAAATTAAAGTGTATATGATTTGCTGATGATATGGCGTTGTTAGCAGAAGAGGTGATACCAAGGCATATGCTACTGGAGCTAAATGACAGCTGTGACCAGTCTAGGATGAAGATAAAATGCAAAAAAAAAAAAAAAAAAAAAAAGATGAAAACTATGGTTATCGGAAGAAAAATGAAGAAGATAAACATGAGAATTGTAAATGAGGCAGTGGAACAAGTGCACAGCTTCAAATACTTGGGATGTACTGTAAGTAGTAACATGAGCTGCTGTAAGGAGGTCAAAAGGAGGATAGCAATGCCATTGAAGCTTTTAATAGAAAGAAAAACATCTTATGCGGACGCCTGGAAAAAGACCTAAGGAGGAGAGAAGTAAAGTGCTTTATGTGGGGTGATAGAAACATGGATATTACGACGAAATGAAGAGATACGTCTGGACTGCAGATATAATAATATAATAATAATAATAATAATAATAATAATAATATTAATAATAATAATAATAATAATAATAATAACAATAATAATAATAATGATTTATTTTAGCTGGCAGAGTTAAAGCCGCAAGGCCTTCTCTTCCACTCAACCAGCAAAAAGTATACATACATATGCATGAACTTACAAGGAATTCAACAATTTGATTTAGATGAGAGTTACATATATACAAGAGTTATTTACGAATTAAACAACAAAATACTATGAACTATTAATTAAACACTGAAATACAAACTATGTAGCAGAATTAAACTAAAATACATAGAATGTTAATATATTTCAAATAATATTAGGTAATAGAAAGAGATTATTATGAGACAATTTTGAAAATACAGCACTATCAGGATGATGTCTAAAGAAAGAAGTAACAATGTAGACAGTGTATAATTTCGAGGGAAAAATTGTTCCGGAACCGGGTATCGAACCCGGGACCTTTGGTTTAACGTACGTTAAACCAAAGGTCCCGGGTTCGATACCCGGCTCCGGAACAATTTTTCTCTCGAAATTATACAAATCAGCTTTACAGGGAGTTATACCTGAAAATCTTGATTTGCAATGTAGACAGTGATAGTTTAAATCAGTATGATTGGAGTGAAATGCTAATAAGGTTATCTTTTAAGCTGTTTTTAAAGGTGTTTATTGTCTTGCAGCCCCTAATACTTTGTGATAAGGAATTCCATTGACGCGAGGTGGATACTGTAAAAGATTATGAATAACAAGATGTTCTATGAAGAAGTATACTTAGCGTGCCACAGATAAGTGATCTGGATATGGAGAAGAATAGAGCCTGTGAAATAGACAGACAGGATATAAGAAATGAAGCTGTGCTGGAAAGAGTGGGTGAAGAAACAATGATGCTGAAACTGATGAGGAAGAGAAAAAGAAATTGACTGAGTCACTGGCTAAAAAGAAACTGCCTACTGAATGATGCTCTGGAAGGAATAATGAACGGGAGAAGAGTTCGGGTTAGAATAAGATATCAGTTGATAGATAATAGAGTGCTGCATTGGAGTTAAATCGCTCGCTTGAAGTCGGCCGAATGTCGCACGCTCGAGCGAGATAAGATAGGTCGTGATACGCTCGTAATAAATAGAAGCACAGTACAAGGTCATCTCACCGACATGTCTTATCTTGTATGGAAGGCGACAGATAAGATACACATATGTTTTGCTCACACGGTAAAAATAAGGCTTTATTTTCTGCGTTTATGACAGACGTCTAATGGAACAGTCAATGGAACGTACCAAAACAGTAACATGAAGTTATAAATAAAATAGTATGAAAAACTTCGATATACAGTTATTATTCCTAATTAATAATTATTCAATATTTGATTTACCACATATACAATATGATAGGTACATACATAGTGTTCCGCCTATATACTGCGACAATGTAGAAAAGTTTTACAAAATATTATTATATAGTAGT
Source organism: Periplaneta americana (assembly GCA_025594305.2). NCBI lineage: Eukaryota > Metazoa > Arthropoda > Insecta > Blattodea > Blattidae > Periplaneta > Periplaneta americana. Next base: position 148,803,132 of record JAJSOF020000013.1, read on the forward strand.
AAATTAATAACGATATTAGTACAGAGATAACGTCACAGAAAATATAATAAAACGAATAATCATGCTGCACAACTGTTACAGACGCAAAGATTGATACACTAATTATTAGAGATTATTATTATTACTAGAAAACTTGATAAATTTCTTGCATTATCGTGATTGTGTTCTCCGTTTATAATAATTACATTTACATCCAATAACATCTATCAGATATGGCAAAAACGAAATCACTCCTATGTGGGGGGGAAACATTTACCTACAACATTTATATTACATTTTAAAGGAAGTTTTGTAGTTGTACTATGGGGAGGTTAGTTAAATATTGCAAAGTTTTGAAATGGTAAACATCTATGATGTTACTACACAGTTCATCACTGTAACAAGAACGAATGTCTAACGCTCGGCTTATACCGTTCGAGAATTTATCGCTCGCGACAATTTTACCCATCATGCATGTGCGCTACCTATCGGATTATGCTATGAACTACTTGCGCTCGAGCGAAAACGTCGGATGCAGACCTCTGATAGATAACATTAAGATATATGGATCGTATGTGGAGACTAAGAGGAAGCTGGAAAATAGGGAAGATAGGGGAAGACTGGTTTTATGGTGGAAAGTCCTGTCCTTAGGGATGAATAAGTAATGGTAATGAATATCGATACAATAGCTTGTTCAGATCTTTCATAATGGAACTCAACGTTCGAACCTCGATCTTCTAACTACAAGGCTATTACTCTAAACCAGAGACGGGAATTAGCCATTCTCAGAGAGAAATTAGCTCCTCTCGCTACATAGATCAGCCGTGGCGAAAATGTCATCGTGCGCCGAGCCACTGTGTAACCTGCAACGTGCATAGCACCTATGGAGGGAGGCGGACACCCTAAGAGGAAGTAAAGCTACTGTCTGACTTATTAACGGATTTTCATTTTCCTTACGTCAAGCACTTAAATACAATTTTATGCAGTACAAGGCTACAAACTAATGTTGAGTACGTGTAACGAAGAAAGAAATGAACAATATCACAACCTAAAATTAACTGTCTTCAGAATGTCTCTGCGACAGAGTTTCAAAATCAGGAATTATGTCACTTACTGCCAGTCGTAGTTGATCACGAAGGTATTTGTCTGTCAGTCGTGATCTAAATTTGGTTTTTACTATTTTAATTGCTGAAAATAATTTTTCACAAACGTAAGTTGTAACGAACATGGCTTCAACAGAGCAAGCGAAAGAATGAAGCTTCGGATATTTATTTTTTTGGCAAAGATTTTAAAAGTTCAACATTTGTCAAGTCCTTACATTTAGCTTTCATTTAACATCACATTGTAAATCTGTGAGTTTAAATTGAAGATCTAACCGCATTATTCGTACATCTGCTGAAAAAGGATCGACGTACAGAGATAATAATAATAATAATAATAATAATAATAATAATAATAATAATAATAATAATAATAATAATAATACTTAACCTTTTCGTGTTTCATGAGTGACGTGTAGTATAATGCCGTTTTGTGCGAGATCGTGCGTATTTGCTTGTTTTCCGCACAGAACCAATACGCGGTAAGTGTGAAATTCCACATTCAGTATTCCCAACGTAACACACATACCAATTTCCCTCTTCTTACCGCCTAAGCGCGACATTCATTTTACTGCTTTAGGCTTTTAACATATTATTTTTAGAGACGTTTAACATAGTAATAATTATAAATTGGAAACTTACCACTGCAATTTCACCTAAATTGCACATTTTAAATATTTGCAAAAATTAAGTAAAGTCTACTACTCCACGAAACTTATTGCATTCCTGATACAAGTAACATTAAGGAAGCCGTGAAAAAATCAACAAGATTCCAGATGCCGATGTTATTACTGCAATATGTTATATAAATAATATTGTTAAAATATTAAAATGAAAAATAAATCATTACATAACCTTACCGTTTGTTTTAAGTTCGCATTTATAGACTGAGGGGAAAAAAGACAGACGTATATCACGGCCTGCTGGAGTATAGTAAACATAGAAAACATTTTATATCAACAATGTTGAAGAAAGAAGTTGCCGTCATTAAACAGAAATCAAGATGGAGATTTCATTGCAACTAATTAGAAATTCGTCTTTCAGGTATGTAATAAACGATCTTCGCACGAAATAATAAACTCAACTACGTTTCGCTTTTTCAATCTTTTCCTCGACCATGAAAACGTCAACATACCGCTCTTGTAACGCATATTACTATTATGTTATACAACCGTTTTTTCGTAATACTTGTGAACAAATCATACATTTAATATTCTCATCATATTGGCAGCAAAAAATGCGTCCTCCCATCCTACTTGAAACTTTCGTTTTTGTAGATGTACATGTACTCGAGAGAGACATTGCGACGATACGCCACTCGCAGATCAGATACAAATATAAATGGAACTGAGTTTGACTCCAGTGAGTGAGAGGGTGGGAGTTGTGGAAAGTTGCGAGCTACAATGTGCTTGTGAGTCAGATTTTCGCCACGGCTGACATAGATACTCATACTAACTGCTCTGTTTACAAGACGAGTTTCCCACCCCTGCTCTAGACTGTCTAAACACACAAGCTGAAACACGGTGCAAGAAAGCACGTGTAGTCGTCAATAATTCACGCTGCCATAATAGACACACAAGAAGTTTTCTCTCGACAAGGCAGTCAGAGCCTGAATATGGTCTCAGCATGTGCGGAATCCCAAATCAACTGTTTTCAAGATTTTGAGATGCGGCGTCCTTGAATATTAATAAGTTCTCTCCGGTTATTACGCGCCTTTATATGGAGACCACTAATACCACCAGCAAGGAAAGACCCGCCCGTGACATTCTTGTACATAGAAAACCACTTTGGAATTCAGCATAAACATAAAAATGTGGATTTGTATATGCTTTAAATTAATAATTAAACTATATCTGAGATAATAGCCCCGCTTTTTCCAGCGCTCTGATTTACGACTTTATGTAAGAGAATTAAATAACCCCAGTACCTCATTCTGCTGCCACCAGATAGCAGCAGCAACTCGTCCTATCAATTTATTACTGTCTCTAGATTTCTATATAGCTCTTTCTACCGTGTCCATTGAATTACGTCCATTGCTATGACAACTGCCAGCGCTATGGTCCAATTTAAAAACATACTAGTGGCTTGTGCAGCAAAAGCTGCTGCAAACTAAGTTCGTTAGACGTTCAGATAAACATTTTTCATATTTATTTTCAATGAAGAATACTTGTCTTTTTGATAGTTATTTGCTTCCATAATAATGAAACATACTCCCTCTGAATGGATTTTTTAGGTCAAATACTTTTTCTTGAACCTATCCAACTTCAGTTATTGAGTTTCAACGCGAAAACGCAAGTATCAATGTCAGGACGATAGCAGTAGCTATTTCAGGTCATTGTGGACTGTAGGCAAAAGTTAAAAAAATGTCAGGTTTGCTAAGCTTTCGAACAATAGCATTTTGGTATAGCTGCTGCATGTATAACTTGAAAATGTAGAGCGTAAAATCATTTTATCCTACTAAGAGATCTTTCTGAAATGATCCGGAGACTACAAAATTTTCTAGGCCTCTTATTTTATCAGTAAGTAATACCTTTTTATCTTTCCTTAGGAACTGTAATTTTTGCGCTCTCTCGAGCCAATACTGAAGACAATGACACATATCAATATCTACACTACACCGCCATTAAGTATATGAAAAAGACCCAACCCCACTGGGTTAATAAGTATAAAAATATTTGATTTTTAATAACAATATTATTATCTTACTTAAGTTTTGTAGTTATATATAGCAGCCACTCAGTAAATTATAGAAATGAAGATCTAAATTAAGATATTCTCTACATTTACTTACATAACCTCAAAAGTTTCACTTTCATGTCATCAATATAGCATCAATATTATGTACAATTAATGAAAAATAGACGCATCATGATATTAACTATAACAATATTTAATTTCTAATGGTAATAATGTCATCAAACCAACTCAGGTTTCGTAGATTTGAATATCCAATACACAGCTGTAATGAGAAAATTATACACTGCAGAATCAGTTTTTAATAACAAATTGAATTGAGCTCTAAATATGTCGGCAATCCTGCCTTCGTGTAATAACCTATTGTTTATTGTAGTGTGTGTTTTGTTCTGAAATTCAATCAAGTCGGCTGTGATTCAATAAAATTAGTTCTCAAAACTGACAACAGATGGATTTTGGAAAATAGGAAAATGATGTAGGAAAATTGACATTTCACTGAAAACTACTACCTTTCCGAAAAACTTTGGATGCCAGGCATGAAAATGAGGGGTCACTCATTAAAATCCGTTCAGCCGTTTTCCCGTAATTTCCATTACCAGTTCAAATTATATATATAGATATCATTCAACAGGTTCAATGCACCTGTTATGAAAACAGGTGCGCCCAGGACAGAGGCCCTATTTTTTTCCATGTTCCATAGCCGCGTCTGTGGCTGAGACGGCACGGATTCGATCCCCGGCCAGGTCGTGATGGAATTTGTGCTAAATAAATGCACACGCTGCAGATTTTTTTTTTCGGTGTACCATAATCCCGTTTTCCTTCATAATTTCACCAACACACTCTTACTCCCCCTCATTTCAGCTATCATCTGTAATAGTACAGTGTGAGCGAAAAGTCCGTATATCCCTGTATAGCCTATATTCCTGTCATCTATATAGACTTAAAAATGACTTGACTTATTACCAGGCTTCAGACTTCGGATCCAATAGAGCAATTCAGTGGGAAATCCGCATAACGGCGTACTGAGTATAGTGGTAAAGCGTACAGTGGGTGGGTGTACTGTAGAATGAATGCCAACAAATACGCAAAGGAAAACGCTCTGGATTTGAAGGTTCTGACGAATAATTTGGTTTTCATACAAACTGTGTCTGAAACTATTACACGGTTAGAAAAGTCAGAGCAAGAGATGCCGGAAGCCCTCAAATTAATTTAGAAAATGATCCAGAGAATTAGTGAGACATCAAATACACCGGGTACTGAACGTGTAAAAAAAAAGTGGAAATCAATTTTATGTAAAAATAACAGATATGGAACATTGTGTAACTTAAACAGCAAATTAGTGGGCATAGAGTCAACCGAGAATAAAGGACTGTCTCTTAGAGACTGCAATGATGTTAGGTTTTTTCGTTTTGCTCCTATCACGTCATGCGACGTAGAGCGCAGCTTTTACAGCACAAACTTTGGCAGATAACCGAAAAACATTTACGTTTGAGACACTGAGAATGTATCTTGTAGTACGTTGCAATTCGGTACTGTAACTGTACTTCCTAAAGACGACCAATAGGATAAATGAAAAAAATTAAAATTGCTACATGCTTATTTCCACCATTAACACTGTGTATAATCAAGTATAAATGCTTATAAAAGACAGGAGAATAAATGCTTTTCACATTCTTTTGACATTATCATTGTGTAATGTATATTTACTTTCAGAATGTGTATATGTGTGTTTCCCCATACTGCCGTACTTTACTCTAAATAGCAACTTTGTTACCTCAACACATCTCTATCTACCTGCAGCGAGTCAACAACCTATAGTGCATGCACAGTAAACTTATTGTATCGGGTCCAAAGTCTCGAAGCCTGCTTATTACGATCCAAAGCATCAGCTACGAAACTTGTAAACTCTGTATAGAGTATTTGAAAGGTCAGTTGAAACATTAAACCGCTATAAATATTACAATAATTGAGATAGAGAAAAAACAAAAACGTCACAGTGTTGGGCAAAGAACGGGGTTTGCAAACATCGGGAAGATGTCCGCCGTTCTCTTGTTCAACGCACAGCATTCTGTCTGCGACACCATACACAGCATTTCGTAGATAATGTCTTGGAATATTAGCAATTTCTTGCGAGATGGCATCTTTCAGTTGCAGTAGGGTTGTTGGATGTGTCAGGAAAACTTGTTCTTTAAGGCAACCCCACAACCAAATGTCGACCGGATTGAAATCTGGAGATCGCGGAGGCCACATTGTTGGGAGGTGCCTATTGATGACATTCGTCGGAAAACGAACCTGATTACGAGTGTTAATTCCACCATTAATTTTAATAGGTTTTTTACAACGCTTTATCAACATCTTAGGTCATTTAGCGACTGAATGAGATGAAGGTGATAATGCCTGTGAAATGAGTCTGGGGTCCAGTATCGAAAGTTACCCAGCATCTGTTCATATTGGGTTGAGGGAAAACCCCGGAAAAAACCTCAACCAGGTAACTTGCCCCGACCGGGAATCGAACCCGGGCCACCTGGTTTCCCGGCCAGACGTGCTAACCGCTACTCCACAGGTGTGGACAATAATTGAATAAGACAGACTGTTACAGTAAACGGGGAGCGCTACTACAGCATGTTACAGAACTTCGTCATCCCTAGACTGAGGATTTACGATATGAAAAACATATCTTCATGCAATATCGCGCTCCATCCCACATCTTTATCCTTACAAAACAATTAATTACGCAGATGTTTAGCGATCGTGTCATCAGTAGGCACTTTCTAACAATGTGGCCTCCGCGATCTCCAGTTTTCAATCCGACCGACTTTTGTTTGTGGGGTTACCTTAAAGAACGAGTTTTCCTCACACATCCAACAACCCTACTGCAACTGAAAGACACCATCTCGCAAGAATTTGCTAATAATCCAAGACAGTAACTGCAACATACTGTGCATGGTGTTGCAGACAGAATGCTGTACGTTGAACAAGAGAGCGGCGGACAACTTCCCAATGTTTTGTAAACCTGTTGTTTACCCAACACTGTGATGTTTTTGTTTTTTCCCTATCTCAAATATAGCGGTTTAATGTTTGAACTTACTTTTGAAATACCCTATACATTAGGATGCAAAGTTGAACTTGCTAGAAGTCATGTGATTTGTAACAATTGTTGTGATAAATGAGTAATAATAATAATTAATTTTTAGTTAAAAAATGACAAAAAAATCTGTACAAAGCAACTAAGGAATTAACACATTTTTAGCTTCAGAACAATAAACAATTAAAGAAATGATACTTCAAAATTATTTATTCTCTATCTGTAATATTCTTTTACCCTTAAAATTAAATAAAAAAGGTAATTTACAAACATTAGGCGTAATAGATCGACTATTGATCAGATTTTTTGTATTCGACAGATATTGGAGAAAAAATGGGAGTATAAGGATACAGTACATCAGTTATTCATAGATTTCAAAAAGGCATATGACTCGGTTAAGAGAGAAGTATTATATGATATTCTTATTCAATTTGGTATTCCCAAGAAACTAGTTCCATTAACTAAAATGTGTCTCAGTAAAACGTACTTCAGAGTCCGCATAGGCCAGTTTCTATCTGATGCTTTTCCAATTCACTGCGGGCTAAAGCAGGGAAATGCACTATCACCTTTACTTTTTAACTTCGCTTTAGAATATGCCATTAGGAAAGTTCAGGATAACAGGCTGGGTTTGGAATTGAACGGGTTACATCAGCTTCTTGTCTATGCGGATGACGTGAATATTAAGGAGAAAATCCACAAACGATTAGGGAAAACACGGAAATTTTACTTGAAGCAAGTAAAGCGATCGGTTTGGAAGTAAACCCCGAAAAGACAAAGTATATGATTATGTCTCGTGACGAGAATATTGTACGAAATGGAAATATAAAAATTGGAGATTTATCCTTCGAAGAGGTGGAAAAATTCAAATATCTTGGAGCAACAGTAACAAATAAAAATGATACTCGGGAGAAAATTAAACGCAGAATAAATATGGGAAATGCGTGTTATTATTCGGTTGAGAAGCTTTTATCATCCAGTCTGCTGTCAAAAAATCTGAAAGTTAGAATTTATAAAACTGTTATATTGTCGGTTGTTCTTCATGGTTGTGAAACTTGGACTCTCACTTTGAGAGAGGAACAGAGATTAAGGATGTTTTTTGAGAATAAGGTTCTTAGGAAAATATTTGGGGCTAGAAGGGATGAAGTTACAGGAGAATGGAGAAAGTTACACAACGCAGAACTGCACGCATTGTATTCTTCACCTGACATAATTAGGAACATTAAATCCAGACGTTTGAGATGGGCAGGGCATGTAGCACGTATGGGCGTATCCAGAAATGCATATAGTTGGGAGACCGGAGGGAAAAATACCTTTGGGGAGGTTGAGACGTAGATGGGAGGATAATATTAAAATGTATTTGAGGGATATGGGATATGATGATAGAGACTGGATTAACCTTGTACAGGATAGGGACCGTTGGCGGGATTATTTGAGGGCGGCAATGAACTTTCGGGTTCCTTAAAAGCCATTATAAGTAAGTAATTTACAAACAACTTCAAATTAGTGTAACTCTGAAAATATTGAGAAAAAGACGCATGTTTATATGAAATTTTTTTGCTCAAAATGTCTTCGGAAATACGAGTAAGCTCCGTAAGTGGAGGTAACTTCTTGTGAATCACCCTGTATATGTAATTTGTTGTAAAGTTGTCAAAAGACGACCTTTTTTTATTGTACGTTAATGTTGAGTGATTCGAACCAAGGCACCGGAATCTGAATGCCTCTTATGTGATCGATTTGGTCCGCCACTGCCTCCACCAACTCGAAGAGAACGAGACTGAGCAGAGATTCCCTTATTCCCCTATCTGGCGTATGGAGGGCGCTCGAGGAAGATATCGATAGCGTTTGCCTTGCTGAGTGCGCTTGAATTTGCGAGGCGCAACAATTGGGAGCACTCGCCTGCTGGTAATGTTTCTCTGCAACGCGAGATCTCTTGCAGAGTGTAACCCGAGACGGTCTGTTGTCAGCTCAAGGGTGCTGGCAGTGGTGGAACCGAACCCCATCGAAAGTATATGGGCTCAGTTAGGTTGTACAACTCTCCTTTGATTTCTTAACAATGCTGCGTTTTTTAGATTGCTAATGATACTGGTAGTAATGGAACTGCATTTTATGCCATGCAAACACAATACCATCCAGTAATTTGTAACGCTTATTTTCTCATACACACATCTTCGAAGATTATTATTATCATTACTAGCCGTACCCGTGCGCTCCGCTGCACCCGTTAGAAATAAATATAAAGTAATTAAATAATTAAAATAGGACATTTGATCCAGGAAACATTCGTGTTTGATAGGAAGATAAATCGTTTAATATGTTACTTAATTTAAATTGTATTTAAAATATTAAAATGCGGTCATTTTGATCCAGAGACCACTCATTTGGTGCAATGGCAATTCCTTTAACATGTTTCTTAATTGTTATTACCAATTATTTTTGGAAAAGCGAAAATTAACAGACAAATTTTGGGTACAGATTTATTATTATGTTTATATTATATTATATTATGAAAAAGTGTGTTGATAACGGATGTACTCGAATTAGAAGGTTTTTAATTTGTTGTGGGAACTCTTGAATCTCAGGAGGAACAACTTTTACAACAGCGCAACATAATCTGCTTGGCTCATTACCCAATTTTTTTGCATTGCATTTATTGCATATGTATTTTATGTATTTTAACACGATTCAATTGAGCATAGTTAAAATTTGAATTATAAAATAATGGATTGCTAAGCTAACGTACTATTACTGCATACTAAATCAATACACTCTCGTTGTTCGTTAATTCTCTGAGATAAAAATGAATATGTTCATAAACATTATTATAAGAAATATAGGAAATGAATATACAGAATAACCTTTCAAGTTTTCTGTGCATAAGCTGTTTTAATCTTACCTTCCTCAATTCACCCACAAGTTACTGTAATAACATTATAGCATTATGTCCATCCAGAGAAATTACACTTTCCAATGATGAAATAATAATTAATTATACAAATCGGTTAATTTAGCTTCCGATATTACTTCATACAAACACAGAAACATTGTCTGCAGGCTATGTTTCATAGCTTTCGATTGTTGTGTCCAAGGCCCCTTATAGACGAAGTCATTTGTTTTTTATTTCAATACACCGCCTTAGATGGCAGTTATTTTAATTTTAAAACTCATTTATCTCATTAAATATCAGTCCTATCATAATGTTTCAGAGAATAAAACTTATCAGAAATAATTTTTAAAGAAACTTTTGTTATGTAACATATTTCACAAAAATCAATAATAAGCTAGATATTTCGATTTATTTAATTCAGGCCCCCTTATAACCCCCCTTTTAAATAACGTATTTTGAATGCCATATAGCCTAAAATCTAAGTTACAAAGAACTTAATTTATATTCCAATTTTCATCGAAATCGGTTCAGCTATTATCGCGTGAAAAGGTAACAAACATACAGACAGACAGACAGACAGACATACAAACAAAAATGTCAAAAAAGCGATTTTCGGCTTCAGGATGGTTAATTATATATGTTATGACTAATTATTTTTGGAAAATCGAAAATTACCAGAAAAATTTCGGCTACAGATTTATTATTAGTATAGATTATTATTTTTTATTTTTTTCTTATAGTAACTTAAAGGGGGAGGTACACCGTTGTCCTGCAAAAATTTAGTAAAATTATTTTTTTATATGTCAGTTACTATAAAAGATAAATCAGCAAAACTTTTCATGCTTAATATACATACAATACACTTTAAAAAACACTATTCAGAATATTAAAATAGCTAGTAATTACCTATAAAAATAATATCAAATTTGCATACTTTTTTTACAAATGTAAAGCATATACAAAATAAAATATACAATCAATTAAATATTCTGAAACACCTTTTCCTCTCTCAAAGTGAGAGTCCAGGTTTCACAATCATACAGAACAACCGGTAACATAACTCTTTTATAAATTCTAACTTTCAGCTTTTTTAAGACCAGACTGGATAACAGAAACTTCTCAACCGAATAATAACAGGCATTTCCCATATTTATTCTGCGTTTAATTTCCTCCCGAGTTGCTACTGTTGCTCCCAGGTATTTGAACTTCTCCACCTCTTCAAAGGAAAAATTTCAGATTTTTATATTTCCGTTTCGTATAATATTTTGGTCACGATACATAATCATATACTTTGACTTTTCGGGATTTACTTCCAATCCTATCTCCTTATTTGTTTTAAATAAAATTCCCGTGTTTTCCCTAATAGTTTGTGGAGTTTCTCCTAACATATTCACATCATTCGCATAGACAAGCAGCTGATGTAACCCGTTCAATTCCAAACCCTCTCTGTTATCCTGGACTTCCCTAATGGCATACTCTAGAGCAAAGTTAAAAAGTAAAGGTGATAGAGCATCTCCTTGCTTTAGCTCGCTATGAATTGAAGAAAGCAACAGACAGAAACTGGAGGAATAAAATTTATAAAATGTATAAATTTTTAAGGTGGAAAATGTAGTAATCCCTTAATATAAATACACACAGCTATATTATAAACCGCTTTTCTTCTTTCTCGTAATACAGATTTCAATATGTTACATATATACGTTTGCATGTGTAGCCTGTATTGCATTATATTGTATTATATTACATTTGCTGTATTGTATCGCTTATTGTACAGGGACATCATTTTATTTTTACTAACATTTTTAATATTATCTTACCTATACCTCTGAATCAACGCAGTTTGTTACCCCCTTTCACGACTGGAATTCGATGATACTGGCTTAATATACAAACAAATCACTTTACTAGGTATAGGAGGGAAGAAAAGTAGTTAATCCATTTACGTAAACTAGAACATATTGCGCTTTTGAGTTTGATCATTTTCATTAGGTTTTTGTTTAATCAAAATACAGTACAGCATTAACAATGAGTGTTTTTACTTACGAACTGAGCTGTCCATGTGGACGTATTCATTATGCAATGTATATTATACTGTCTACAGTATATTAGCGTACAATATAGAGAATGAAGTTAAATTGAAAAATAATCATAATATGGATATTTAAATACATTTTTAAAATGGTGGCCGTTCATTTCGATACAGGCTTCACTTCTATGTGCATATTATCGCACTATAGACTATTGTACCTAATCCCAATTAACAGTTTTTTTCTTCGTACTAGTAACTCATGTTGAAATAATTCTGTACCTACTCTATAAAAGATTACCTTACGTACTGTAAATTCAATCTTCACTTCTGCCCGATTCGAAGAGATAAAATTACTCAGACATGCTATCTACTGTCCGTCCATGTGGTTATGTCGTATTGTTGTAGAAAGGGAGGAAATCACGTGACAGTTAATTATTTAACGAGGCACTTGTATTTAAGTTATTTTAAAAAGTACATAATATTAAGTAGACGTCCAATTAATTCCTAACAGAAATTAATGTTTTCAGAAAAGAGCTAAGAAAGCCCAGCCACTAGTCTTTACAGTGGAGCGAGCAGGAGCAGGTGGGGGAAATCGGGATGCGACGTAGGCAAACGGACGACAGTACCTGTGCGAAAATATGATTCAATATTGGAAATTTTCGTCAATGGAGAACGCGAACATATTTCTGAAACGTACTATAATCACTAACTCAGTACTGTGGCCTTGGTTCTGTGTGGAGGACAGTTGGAACTTCGTTAGTAGAAGGGGTGGGAGTGAAGTACATTCAAAAACTCAGGTACAATAAAAGTTGAAGTAAAAATAAAATGATGTCCCTGTATTACGTTATATTACATTACATTGTACTGTATTGTAACGCTTATTGTAGATTTATTGCGTATATGCATACGTTTATGAACTATGTAGGCCTATCGTGTTACGTAGTATGTGTATGTATCGGTATGTAGTAGGTAGAGCATACTGTACGTTTTCACAAGCGCTGTATTCAGACAACATCCAGTTCCCCGCTCTAGTCCCGTGTCGCGTGGCTCTGAATTATCCTTAAGTGTTATTGTAGTCGTGGAGCTGGTTCATTATTATGCAAATCAGGCCTGGCGGAACGTATTGGGAAGGCGGTGACATTTTCTGGCTCGATACTGAACTCAGTTCTCACTTCGTTCTGCGGCTTCGCTACAAGCAAGCCGCGCTGTTACCAGAATCGTCGTACAGTACAGAACTGAACGCTGTACTTCGCTTCCTTCCTGACGTATATACCAGATATTAAGAAATTGCAAGACTTCAACACGTAGTCACCGTATATCTTAAGGCCATCAGTAATAATTATAAGCCATTATATAGAAAGAATGGGTTTCTCGAATCACTGATCTTAACCCATTTTAACCTAGCGTTACCATATGGTAACGCAGTGCAGAAAGGAATATAACTTGCTTCATACACATCCTTAATTAATAAAACTGGAATTTTTCTTTGTGAATCCAAGCTACATGATTGGTTTTTTTCTTATTACATTATGAAATTACAAATTTATTATACCAGTTGGGCAAGAGCAGCTGCGCCATTAAGATGTTACTTTCTCAGCAGCAATTTTGGAGAGCAACAAGAAGTAAGATAATTTATTTGTTACTTTGATTAATTTGATTGTAATGTTTGTTGTGGCATTTTACTTATTGTTGATTGAGTATTCATGTACACCAAGCACAAGTTTACAATCCGTAACTTTGTTGTGGATATAATACATTGTTTCTTAGGTTATCATATGGTAACGCTAGGCTAATACGTTGTCACTCATTCTTTGTGCTCTCTTGCTACTAACAGTAAAATAGAGGAGTTGCAAGAAAGTACAAGTAACAAAATGTATGTTACAAACAGGTGCGTGAAAGTGCATGAGATGCTTTGGGAATTAGAAAACGTTATGTTACGAAAATGTGTTTTGTTCATACAAGTATTTTGTGACAATAATTCTATTATGTATATTTGTTCAGGTATTGTGAAAGTAATTTTCTTATTTTTCTATTTTTGTATTATTTGTATGGAGTGTGGTATTGTGTGGGCCAGAAACGTGAACATTATGGCGAAGTGAAGAGAAACGAATAGATGCATTTGAAATGTGAATAAGGGGAAGAATGGAACGTGTTAAGTGGACAGACAATAAGAATTGAAGCCGTGTTGGAAAGAGTGGGTGAAGAAAGAATGATGCTGAAACTGATTAGGAAGAGGAAAAGGAATTGGTTGGGTCGCTGGCTGAGAAGATACTGCCTACTGAAGGATGCACTGGAAGGAATGGTGAATAGGTGTGAATGGTAAAGAGTTCGGAGCAGAAGAAGATATCAGATGATAGACGACATGGAGACATATGGATCATACGAGAAGACAAACAGGAAGGCAGAAGATAGGAAACATTAGAGAATGATGGGTTTGCAGTGAAGGACCTAACCTTGGGCAGAACAGTGAATGAGTGATGAATCTATTATTTGTATGCTAAAGTTCAGTTAAGTTCAATAAATTGCTTGAAAGATGTCATTATAAGGCAACAACTCATTCTTTAAGATTTGACAACATAATGACCTAGCGTTACCATATGGTAACGCCCTGTAATTCCACATATTCGCTTCAAAAATTGAAAACAAAACCATTGTTGTGTTCAATTACATCCATTTAATTAGTCTATAACGAAATAAACGAAAAACTTGACGATAAATAATTCAGGCTTTTAAGGGTTAATGGTACCGTCAACTGTGGTAACATTGCTCCTATTTTTGTACCATTCTAATAGTAATATACGTTACAAGAGCGGTATGTTGACGTTTTCATGTTCGAGGAAAAGATTGAAAAAGCGAAACGTAGTTGAGCTTTCTTAATCTCCGAGAACATGAAAACAAACATACCGCTCATGTATCGTACATTATTTTGTGCGAAGATCGTTTATTACATACCTGAAAGACGAATTTCTAATTAGTTGCAATGAAATCTCCATGTTGATTTCTGTTTAATGATGGCAACTTCGGAAAACCAAAATATCTTTCTTCAACATTGTTGCTATAAAATGTTTTCTGTGTTTACTACACTCCAGCAGGCCGTGATATACGTCTGTCTTTTTTTTTTTCCTCCAGTCTATAAATGCGAACTTAAAACAAACGGTAAGGTTATGTAATGATTTATTTTTCATTTTAATATTTTAACAATATTATTTATATAATATATTGCAGTAATAACATCGTCATCTGGAATCTTGTTGATTTTTTCACGGCTTCCTTAATGTTACTTGTATCAGGAATGCAATAAGTTTCGTGGAGTAGTAGACTTTACTTAATTTTTGCAAATATTTAAAAACAATAATTAACATTGCAATTTAGGTGAAATTGCAGTGGTAAGTTTCCAATTTATAATTATTACTATGTTAAACGTCTCTAAAAATAATATGTTAAAAGCCTAAAGCAGTAATGAATTTCGCGCTTAAGCGGTAAGAAGAGGGAAATTGTTATGTGTGTTACGTTGGGAATACTGAATGTGGTATTTCACACTTACCGCGTATTGGTTCTGTGCGGAAAACAAGCAAATACACACGATCTCGCACAAAAGTAAACTTTAGTAATATTGAGTATATCGAATATCGTACAGTCAGTGAACACATATTTGCGCAATTGACAAAGTCAAATCGTACATATAAAATAAACAACAGAGACATAAAAACAATAAAATTGTATCAGAAACATTCAACAACATTAACATTAAAAAAACTCATTAATATCATGAAAGGGTTTGTTGATTAAACTAATATAATTCAATTTAAATCCTGTCCAAATTCAACGTCGCAAATTTCTAGCGCAATAATTAACAATAGATCCCTGTTAGAAACAACAACAACCAAATTTCTTGGCTTAAAAATCGATAATGTGTTAAATTGGAAAAATCATATTAAAGAAATTACCCCCAAACAACATTCATAATGTTTTGCTATTAGATCTATGCAAAAGATAGTAAATATCAATACCTTCAAAACAATACACTTTGCATACTTTCACTCGGTAATGAGTTTTGGAATAATATTCTGGGAAATTCCACAGATAGTAAAAGTATATTTCTATTACAAAAGAAAAGTAATTAGAATAATAGTAGGTGCCAAATCTAGGGAATCGTGTAGGACTATTTAAAAAAAAACTACAAATAATGCCCATGGCTTGTCAGTATATCTTTTCATTAATAATCTTCCTCGTATGTAATCGTGAAAACTTTGTAACTAATTCAACAGTTCATGGCATAAATACAGTACACGTCAAAAAATGACTTTCATACTCCATCGGCAAGTCTATCGTGCTATCAAAAAAGAGTGCGTTATATGGCAGTAAAAAGTTTTAGTAGCCTCCCTATCGATATAAAAAATGAAACTCAAAACATAAAATTATTTAAGGCCAAATTAAAGAAGTACCTAATTTCTCACGCCTTCTATTCTGTAGGTGAATACATGACATTCAATAACACTTCATGAAATTGATACTAAAACTTTGTGTTGTACTAGTAGACTATATTGTAAATCTCGTCTATATATATATTTCATCTAGACTGTGACTATAAATTAAGACTTTATAATAGTATTAAGTTTTTTTACTTGTTCCATATGCTAGCTGTAAGCAATGTATGAATACCATGGAATGTTAATAAATACAATACAATACAACCAACCAGAGACAAGTCTGTTAAAAGACTTCCTTTCCAGATTGAAAACATGTGTCGGAAATTTGTTTGCAATTTTTAAAGACATAATAAAATAATTATTCATTGTTTTGGTTAGTCTACATAGATATATAAAAAAGGTCACGGTTTATGGTGTTGTATAAGTGAACATAATTCCTATGAGTAAACATTTGTGAATTATCTTTGACAAAATTTAGGGCTTGATAAATATACAGTAATACAGTTATTATTTTTTCATTCACAAATAAACGCTCTGCAGTGTGCCTTCGTTGATGAAATTGTTATAATTTTAATAGTTTTTTTGTAACATAACAACCTTATTAATATGAGTACTATTACCCCATAAAAGTAGTCCGTAAGAAAGTATAGTTCTGTGAAAATAAGAAAAATAGACAACTCTAATGTAATTCTTCGGAACATACATTTTCAAATTTCGCAGAAGAAATATTACACCTGACAGTTTTTTACAAACAAAATCAACATGGTCTGCTCAGGTAAATGTGTTGTCCACAGTAATACCAAGAAGTTTGAAGTTATTATTTTCCATGACTGTACTACTAAATAACAGAGATGCAGTTTTACTTTCATTTGAAAGAAATTTATTGGAACTAAACCATTTCTTGGCGTCATTAAAAACTGAATTAGTAAGGGTTTTCATTTCATTAATATCACTATGACTTGTCAAAAGAGTGGCATCATCAGCGAATACCGCTGAATAAGCAGGGACATTACATATCAAATCATTGTGTTCGTTAATTTATTTTAATGAACCATTTTACAAGGAGTCCTGTATGAAGTGATAATGTATCCTAAAGCATTGCAAACATGTTTGAGTTAATATTTTTTTAAATATTGGGTCAGTGTTACCTTGACATGAGGTAACTTTCCTCAAACTTTCCAACTTGCACAGTACATTGTATTTAGGATTATCTTGGGCCACTGTAACCTTAAAATGAGTCCTTGTTTAGCCAACTGATATGATAAAATGCACTGAAATGATACTCACACAACAATTTAATTAAGATCAGTGCACATTTTTTTAGGAAAATTGGAGGTCGTAATAAAATTATGTATTTTGTATTATACTATATTATTATATTCATTGATAATCTCTTGGTCAATGGCTGCACGATCCCTTTTAATGTTGCTTCACTATCTGATTGTCAAGTTTTTTACTGAGTGTAAGTAAGTGATACTTGCATAGATATAAATGTGATTTGGAGTAAATCAAAGTGATAGGGCAAATTTTAATTTTGCCTACTTTGTCTTTTTAAGGTGTTTCCTACTAATAAATGCCTTTTTTTGTCATTTTAAAGCAATATTTCTTGTTTATTTGCAATTTTCTAATTAATTGTAATGTAATGTCTATGGAATTTAAATATTTGAAACAATGACTAACTTTACTAACAATAGTAAATAAAAGTAATTTATTTCGGTGCTTAATCTGCTGATAATCGTGCTTTAATACTATTGGTGTAATATTAATAATGATAGACAATCCACAGTTACAAATATAATATTGTCATGGCTTCACGGTACCAACAATCAGCTTTATAATTTTAAACCTTAAGCCCGTTCTCATAGAAGTTGTCACGTAACATTTTCAATTGTTTGTTTTCATATTTTCAAATCTTACTGTTACAATTTTGTGCTACACGTATTTATTATTGTAGGAGAAAGAAATTTGAGTGAGGAACAGTCAGTTATTTTTCATTGACAGAAGGTATAAGATCGGTTAGCTAGAATGCCTAAATTCAGTAAACCATTGAAAAGTAAACTTCATGCTAACGTAGTGAATTTGGTGTCCATGTGTTTTCAACTGATGGAACAGTTTTATTATGTAAGGTTTGTGAAAAGACAGTATCACGAAAACCATGGAAAAGTAAACTTCATGCTAACGTAGTGAATTTGGTGTCCATGTGTTTTCAACTGATGGAACAGTTTTATTATGTAAGGTTTGTGAAAAGACAGTATCACGAAAACCATGGAAAAGTAAACTTCATGCTAACGTAGTGAATTTGGTGCCCATGTGTTTTCAACCGATGGAACAGTTTTATTATGTAAGGTTTGTGGAAAGACAGTATCACGAAAACCATGGAAAAGTAAACTTCATGCTAACGTAGTGAATTTGGTGTCCATGTGTTTTCAACCGATGGAACAGTTTTATTATGTAAGGTTTGTGGAAAGACAGTATCACGAAAGCCATGGAAAAGTAAACTTCATGCTAACGTAGTGAATTTGGTGCCCATGTGTTTTCAACCGATGGAACAGTTTTATTATGTAAGGTTTGTGAAAAGACAGTATCACGAAAACCATGGAAAAGTAAACTTCATGCTAACGTAGTGAATTTGGTGTCCATGTGTTTTCAACCGATGGAACAGTTTTATTATGTAAGGTTTGTGAAAAGACAGTATCACGAAAACCATGGAAAAGTAAACTTCATGCCAACGTAGTGAATTTGGTGCCCATGTGTTTTCAACTGATGGAACAGTTTTATTATGTAAGGTTTGTGAAAAGACAGTATCACGAAAACCATGGAAAAGTAAACTTCATACTAACGTAGTGAATTTGGTGCCCATGTGTTTTCAACCGATGGAACAATTTTGTTATGTAAGGTTTGTGAAAAGACAGTAACACGAAAAAAGTATTTTATAAATCAACAAGTTTAGTATCACCTACGAAGTAAATACGTGAGGTATGTTAATATAATTTAAATTTATTGCTAAAACATATTATACCTTTTTAAAATTGGTAGTACCTTTTTCAAAGATTATTGTAACTTTTTTACGTTTTATTACTTTTTTTCTGCCTATTTTAACTGTTATAAATGCCTAAAAATCCGGGCTCTACTTATGAATCATCCTGTATGTACAGTATATGGTCATAAAGTTGTGCAATCGTCTTCCGCTACGCGAGAGTAGGTAGCCTAGCATTATCTTCTTGGTCAAGTGTCCTGTTAGGTTCCCGACAAATAAGACGTAATCCCGCACTGAAATTACCTTCCGCTACGCAAGATTCCATGAATAGAGCAGTGTGATTCCCCTGGCCGAACATTTATCGGTATGATTGATGCGTGATAGAAATTCGGCACATGCGATGTTGTAGCTGAAAACGTGCCAGACAGACTTTGTTGCGGGAGCGTCGCATCCTGCATTATCCCAGATTATACCCGTCTGTCGAGCAGTAAAGACAGCTTCCGTTGCTTATTGTAAGCCTATCAAGATTTATATTCACGGCAATGACAGAAATAACTTAGAAAAGAGAGGAAAAGATGCTGGCGTCTTCAATAACTTGCTCGGGGTGATGTGGGTATATATTTTCTGTGATGTTATTGGACTGACTTAGAGAGTCTGAAGGGTGTTTTGCGCGGGGTAAGGGATGTTGATATAGCCTCTAGCCTTTGAAGGGTTGCGAGCGCTAGTCAGGTGCTGCGCGGCGCGGCGTGGAAGCAAGAAGGATGGGAATCCATAACAGTCATCATATGCGGCTCATTCGAAAAGCCGTTATGAAATGTATCGGGGGTGTTTGACGGCTGCTGATGTGTGTCTGGGGAGGCTTTCCGCGCGGCGGCGGGGCGAAGAGGATTGATTCTAAAATGCTGCAAGACTCCGCCGCGCCACGATGCCAGTTGGCGCTCGCAGTATAGTCTGCTATACGTGGAGCCCTCTCTTATCTCCGACTCTCTTTTTCCTTATCTTTTTCCCCTTATTTATTTTTATCTTACTTTATCGCATATTTTATTGTTTTTATTTTATTATTTGCATCTTATTTTCCTTCCTTCGTATGTTTTTACATGATTACTTTATTACTTTCTCTCGTATTTCTCACATTTCTTCCCTGAAGTCTGTCAATTAGTTGCTATAGGTGAAAATTGGTTAAGTCTCACCACTACACATTATGGGGTTCCTCAAGGGTCAATAATTGGTCCCCTATTATTTTTAATAGCAATAAATGACCTTCCAGAATTCATTAAAGCAATAACAATTATGTATGCAGATGACACTACTTTCCTATGTTCTTCCTCTGCTCTAAATCAATTACATGCTCTCAACAACGACACTCTATCACAGATGGCTTTATGGTTTGAATCTAATGGTTTCTTGCTTAATCATGAAAAAACCATCAACTTAACTTTCAGCCTAAACTATCTAATAAATAAGGACAACAAACTCAACTACACAAAATTTCTGGGACTTTTTATAGACTCCAGTTTAACATGGGATAAGCACATCGAGTACATATGCACAAAGCTATCAAGAGTTTTATATTTTCTAAAGAAATTAACGACTTGCGTTCCTCAAAATTATTTAAGATGTGCCTACTTTTCTTTCTTTCAGTCGATAATTCGATATGCCCTAATTTTCTGGGGAAATGGAACCAAAATTGGAAGCGTCTTGATTTTACAAAAAAAGGCCATTAGAATTTTATGTAAATCAAATTATCTGGAACATTGTCGGCCACTTTTCAGACAATCACGGATTTTAACAATCATAAATTTGTATATATATGATCTAGTACTTTACACTAGACTAAATATCGACAATTACTCATTAGTGGCCAATATACATGATCATGAAATTAGAAATAGTGAACAAATTAATATTCCATATTGTAGATTACATAAGAGCAATACAAACTTTTTAATTATGGGGATGAAATTATATAATAAGCTCCCAAGTCAATATTATAAATTACCAATCAATATCTTCAAAACTAGATTTTACAACTGGTTATTAAATAATCCTTTTTATTCTGTTGCTGAGTTTTCCAACACAAATTTCTATGAAATTGTACTTTAATAAATAAGTTTAATTGCAATTTTGTTATTTTTGTTTAATTTAAAAGTTTCAAATTATTTCATGTTTTCATTGTATTATTTAAATATTACTGTTTCTGTTATTAGAGTTTTTAAAATGTATTTATATGTTTTCCAATGTATTCTGACGAAGCCTAAAACTGTATGTCTAATAGCCAAATAAATTGAATTGAATTGAATTGAATATCTCACCTCTCTCAAATCTATTTTATATTATCCTCCCATCTACGCCTCGGCCTACCCAAAGGTCTTTTACCTCCGCCTCCCAACTAACACCCTAAATACATTTCTGGATTCGCTCATACGTACTACATGCCCTGCCCATCTCAAACGTCTGGATTTAATGTTACTAATTATGTCAGGTGAAGAATACAATGCGTGCAGTTCTGCGTTGTGTAACTTTCGCCATTCTCTTGTAACTTCACCCCTCTTAGCCTCAAATATTTTCCTAAGAACCTTATTCTCAAACACTCGATCTCTGTTTCTCTCTCAAATTGAGAGTTCAAGTTTCACAACCATACAGAACAACCAGTAATATTACTGTTTTATAAATTCTAACTTTCAGATTTTTTGACAGCAGACTAGATGACAAAAGCTTCTGAACCGAATAACAACAGGCATTTCCCATATTTATTCTGCGTTTAATTTCTTCTAGAGTGTCATTTATATTTGTTATACTTTTGCTCCAAGACAATTGAATTTTTCAACCTCTTCGAAAGATAAATCTCCAAATTTTTATATATCCATTTCGTATAATATTCTGGTCATGAGACATGATCATATACTTCCAAACCTATCGCTTTACTTGCTTCAAGTAAAATTGCCGTGTTTTGCCTAAAGGTTTGTGGATTTCCTCTTAACATATTCACGTCATCCGCATAGACAAGAAGCTGATGTAAGCCGTTCAATCCCAAACCCTCTGTGTTATCCTGAACTTTCCTAATGACATAGGCCCTATTCTAGAGGGAAGTTAAAAAGTAAAGGGGATAGTGCATCTCCTTGCTTTAACCCGCAGTGAATTGGAAAAGCATCGGACAGAAGCTGTCCTTTACGGACTCTTCTTTATGTTTTACTGAGGCACATTATTATTATTATTATTATTATTATTATTATTATTATTATTATTATTATTATTATCGCAATAGTAAATATGCGTATATCTAAGAATTGCGAAGATGTGGTAACTCCGTCGCCGTGGCAACGGGTCCGAAGAACAGAAGAGTGAGTGATCGCGGACCGCAGTGTAAATCAGACGAGGGTGGTGTCGGTTTTGACGTCACAGGCGGCTTGATTTACGTCCCGGGACCCAGACGCCGGCGTCGTCTTGGAGTGTGTCAATAATACATCCCGCATCAATCACATTACGCCCCCACACGTGTTATACCTGCCGCTCTTATTGCTTTATTCATCATCATCTGCGGCACCTTGCTCTCTCTACGTCACTTCCTCTTCCGCCGCCTTGCTTCTCTTAACAGTTTCTTGGCCTTATTTTTTGTTCCAGTTCTTTATCACCGAGCGAGTCGGCTCAGACCGTGAAGTTTGAAACTCGCGTTCAGGAGATCCCGGGTTCAAACCCAGAGGCCTACCAATCTGACTGAGGTTTTCATGGTTTTCCTCAGTCACAAAGGCAAATTCCGGATTGGAGATTTACATGCTATGATTCATCACCGCTCCAATCACCAATATCATAAACATTATCAAAATCTATAATTAGTTACATGAACACAAGCCATCTACAACACATTTCGCTACCTGCTAGCATCAGGGACTGTCGAAATAAAATTGAATTCAAACGCAAACTTACTAGGCACTTGGTCAGTAATTGATTTCTTGTAAATAGTTTCCTTAATCTATCACAAAATATTTAAATATCCAGTAATTTCATCACTATACAATTTTGTTATTCTAGGTTTAATTTGTAATTCAGGAAATATAAAATACTCTTTGTTTTTCTATGACTATTACACTCTTACCACGTCATACTACTTTTGACCAATAAAACGGTACGAAAGGACGTATTTCAACCAATGATGACTGCTTATCGCACAATTTTATCGCGTCCCTAGCATTTATTTAATTTTATCGCGTCCCTAGCATTTGTTTAATTTTATCGCGTCCCTAGCATTTGTTTCTTTGTTTGCCAACATTTGAAACTGCGCTGGTCTGGACGTCAAAAATATATATAAAATTACAAACCACTCCAGTCGATGCACAGCAGTTTCAAATATGATTCGCATTGGCATTCAAGATCAAGAATTAATAAAAATCACTGATCATACCTATGAATCTTCTGAAATCCGATTTACAAATAAATAAAGAGCACCATTCGGAAATCCTGAATAAGTTGAATACAACATTTAGGCCTAAATCAACGAGTTCCACTTCTATTACGCATACGTCCAATATAACATCAATTGAACCACCAACCACATTCAAATTTGAAAATTGTACATTCAATAATTATTCCTTTTAAAATTATTCATTCGGAAATTCTGAATAAGTTGAATACACCATGTAGGCCTAAATCAACGAGTTCCACTTCTAATACGCACACGTCCAATATAACATCAATTGAACCACCAACCACATTCAAATTTGAAAATTGTACATTCAATAATTATTCCTTTTAAAATTATTCATTCGGAAATTCTGAATAAGTTGAATACACCATGTAGGCCTAAATCAACGAGTTCCACTTCTAATACGCACACGTCCAATATAACATCAATTGAACCACCAACCACATTCAAATTTGAAAATTGTACATTCAATAATTATTCCTTTTAAAATTATTCATGTTTATTTTTTATGTCATCGTCGTTAATTAAAACTTTTCTAACACTTGTGTACAGTATATTAGTTAGGTTATGTTATAGCTTCTGCTCTGAGAGGATAAAAAGAACTTCTGCTATATGATATTATGGATAGTCACGTATCAGAGATTGTTTAATATTAAGATTTATTGAATAGTAATCATTACAGTGTCTGTATAAAGACACTACTGCCATCTAGCATGCATCTAGCGTAATATTTGTCATGTTGAGATGGTACAATAATACATTTGAAGACAGTTGTATTTTCGTAAATCAATTAATATTTTATTGTATTGGTGTACTTCGTTACTTCTAATTTTTATATACTTTCTTCTAATCGTGTAATAGTCAATTAAATCCCACTCGAGTTTTGATTTTCTCTAGATAAATCAAAACGTCTAGTGAGATTACTGTTGATAAATTATCTAGCTTTAATTAGTCAGGTAATCGTTTCGTACTTCGATTTATATTGTAATTGTAATTGTAAGTGTAATATTGTAATTTTATTTGTAATTGTAAATTTAATACTAATTGTAATTTTATTCTTCATATTATAGTTGGAATCTCCTGGTAGAGGGGCAGAGAAGGCCTAATCTCTACCAGGTTAAATAAATAAATACTATTACTAATACTACTAATATAAACAGGAACTCAGCAATAGTGAAAACGGCATGCCGGTATACCCACAGATCCTAAACACGCGATATGACCACAGAAGTTATTAAAGCGTAGGCCCTATTAGTAAACTTAAAAAAAATCCTTTCATATTTTTTTCTTGTCTTACTTCTGTCATATTCCTTTTTATGTGTTGCTATTTTTGTTTAGATCATTTCGTTTTGTTTTTTTTCTAAATTTTTTATCTGTCCTTCCTCTTTTTGTCGGCCCCAGTGGTCTAGAAGTAAAGCGCTCTTATCTATACCCAAGGGTTGTGGTTTCAAACCCGGCTGGTGTCGAATTACTTTTTATAACGCTAAAATTCGGAGCGAAATTCCTTCGGATGGGGATATTTTAAGCAGTGTGTCGCCGTTTTAAACACGATGGGCAGGTCAAAACATCGGTGTGTTGTTTTTATACAGCCAGAGCCACATGTTCTTTAAAGATGGCATTCAATAGTTGGTACACAGGTGGGACAAATGCCTTAACATCGAAGGTGTTGCGCTGGCCTTCTATGACCAAGGTCGCGGGTTCGATCCCGGACCTGGTCGATGGCATTTAAGTGTGCTTAAATGCGACAGGCTCATGTCAGTAGATTTACTGGCATGTAAAAGAACTCCTGCGGGACAAAAATTCCGGCACATCCGGCGACGCTGATATAACCTCTGCAGTTGCGAGCGTCGTTAAATAAAACATAACATTTATTCGAAGGTGTTTACGTGGAGAAGTAGGCCTTGCATGGAGTTAAATGATGGGTAAAGTAGGTGAGTGTAAATTAATAACAATAAATTTAGCAACTATAGGAAAATTACTTAATGAACGCCACTCGTAATAAAACGTTTTTTGAAAAAAAAAAATATATTGTGAAAAAAATTGTGGAAAAAATAGAGGTATAAGTGTCAATTTTTCTCACAAACTAGTGGAAGGATTTTATATTATTTCTTTTAGATAAACACAATATAATATTTGTTACTCAGTCAAATGACAAATCAATGTAAAATAATGACTTATATTATATGGTCATTAAATTTTATATACATGAATTACAAATTGCAAACGTTTTCGCCCATTCAGGCATCTTCAGGCACAATTATACAATATCTCAATATCAAACTATGTAGCCATTATATTGATGGTAGATAAACTGTTTAAGATTTATGATGTACAAAACATCTCCATAATTAAAATGTAATATTACAAGTCATAAAATTAAAATAATGTTAAAAACCACGTAGTGTTGTAATTAAACTTCATAATATTCTGTGGAACTCTTGTTCAGTAGAGTCCAATGAGTGATGAATTATGTCTGAAATATATAAATAAATACGAAATAGAAATAGGAAATTATCAAATGTAAAAGTGTAATCGGATTGGATAATTGAAAATACTCACGTCGTTTGAACATGGCAACTGTATAGATCACTATAAAACATCCTATGTTTGAAGTAGTTGTAAGTAGACAAAATATATATAAAACTTAATGACCATATAATATAAGTCATTATTTTACATTGATTTGTCATTTGACTGAATAAGAAATATTATATTGTGTTTATCTATATTAATTGACAATCTGAATATTTCCATCATGCTTTCTAAGTTAATTATTTATTTTGAATAACTAGAATGATTTTCTTATTTTTGTCTGGAAATGAAATATTTCTTATATAGCCTATATTATAACCTAGACACACGATCACAACACTCCTCAATATTATCCATTCCCTCCCACCGATCATCCTCATATTCATCTTCTTTCACTGTGGCTGTTCCTCGACTTTGGAATTCCCTACCGAGTAATGTCAGGGACTGTCAGACATCAAACCAATTTAAGAATAGACTAACGAAATATTTTGCTAATAATTCTTGTTAACAATAATAGCTCTTTCAGGTTTCTCAATGTTTAATGGTTATATATATATATCACAGAATAAATATTTAAATTATCTCATTATTATTATTATTATTATTATTATTATTATTATTATTATTATTATTATTATTATCATCACTATTTCTTACCAATGTTTATTATTATCACACTAACATTACTTATCCAACTTTCATTATTTACTTTAATGTTTTTTTATGTTCTAGATATTAATGTAATAACTATGTAACCAATTGTATTCAATTAGAATTGAGTCTGGCTGGGCGGAAGAGAAGGCCTACTGGCCTTAGCTCTGCCCGATTAAATAAATAAATAATAATAATAATTATTATTATTATATTTGAAAACTTATTGTAATTAATGTAATTCTTCACATTTGCAAAAAAATCATTTCTCATTCCCAGACTAACCTAGGAAAATGATTCCAATTTTGAAAATTAAATTACAGTATGTCTGTAGCCTGTGTAAAATATCGTTCAAAGCCTTTCACAAGTTTGTGAGAAAAATAAGCATTTAATATCGTAGTCACTTGAATTTCTTTTTGCAAGATTTAAAAAACATATTATTAGAACTTTTATATGTTCACTAAAACACTAAAATTCACAGAGCTTATGTTCATCAGAGGTTCCTTAATATGTCTTAAAATTTTAAATAAATAGTTTTAAAAGTTGATGAAGTACAGAGAAAAATGTTTGGCTATTGTATTTTATAGCAGATTTACACTTCCTGGATACCTTTATGAAGGACTAAATAATAAAAGGCTGAAATCGTAAAGAACCCAGTGATTGTGGAAATGATCAGTGTCTTCTGGAATCGAGCTCAATGTACCGAATACGAAAGCCGTTATGTTAGAATTCTGTCAGTTCATAAGGCCAAGCGTAGCTTTTTTATGTTTTGAAATAGTTTGAAGATGTAGAGTTAAAGATATTAAATTTTATCTACAGGAATACCCATGTTTCTGCCGGCAGGTTAGTAATGGAGTCTGCCGTAACAGGGGATTCTTATGTGAAACTGAATCCCATTTCATTATTGGAAAGCTCATCATATTTTAAAAGGAAGATGCAATTTAATTTGCTTCATAAAATCTGGGTCGATATAAATCTGTAAGGGGAAGAAAAGGGGTGGAAGTGATGCTCATGTTCTACTAAGTAAAAGTAGGTTGAGGATGAATGAGGGATGAAGGGGGAGGGAAGTTTATATTCGTCAAGTTACCAGCTATGAGCACTTTGCATGATTTTCTTCATATCAACTGTAAGAAACAAATTACATTAAATTCTGGGATATATATTCTGAGTCTTTATGTTTGTTTGAAGGGTTTTCACTTGTTTCAGTCCTAACGCAATACGGCCCGCATCGCCTTACGCATTTTACCTGATGGATTTCCGTTACGCTTGTCTGTCAGACATGATATTTCCTCTTAGCGATGGAACATTTGTTTCTATTTGCCAAGGGTGCGCCTGCTTATATCATGATCAGTCTTAGAAACCTGGTACCAAAACATTGCTTTCAGGCTGAGTGCAGCCTGGCATATAGATCTATTGCACTAGCATACTATACTCTCTTCATGTAAACAACTCACAATAAGGTGGGTGCTCCTGTTATGGCCACCCCGCTATAGAGTTAGCTAACCAAAAAATCTGCTAAATTGCAGCAGCATCCAGTGAAAGGGCGTCCTGGTATGTCACTTGATCGTTTTCCATCCAGTCAGGTTGAGCAATATGGCGTCAGTTGCCTGTTTTGCGGTTTTCATGTCAAATCTTCTTATTCTTCTCTGGTAAGTCTCCTTTGTTTTATGCATGTTTTTCAAAGACTTGTTCATGAAAACCATAGTACTCCATTCAGTCTTTAATGTTCTGTTGATTGGTGTTGTCGTTGATGGCGTATCTTTTACGAGTTGTTCATAATCAAACGATTTTCGTGAAAGCTTACCTGATTCTGATATGGCCATATCAAATGCACCATGGCCATATCAAGTTCATTTCACTTTTATTTTTTCACCTGACAAATTTACATGCCTTATAGCTGGGATTACGAAAAAATTTTGTATTTTAAGAAAAACAACATAATTTTTTTATGGAAAAACCTGTTTTGACTACACTTTTGAATTATAAACAAGATTTATTAAGTGTCATGTTTATTCATTTTACACCAAAATTATTTGATTTTAGCACAACTGCGCTATCAAACTGAAAACAAACACGATGGAACAAGGGTGGCCATATCATGTGCACATGTTCCTGATATGGCCACTAGGTAGACTTTTGGAATTTGGAACTTTTTGGACAATTAAAGCTATTTTTATGGGGAAAGGAAATTGTTTTAAGAAAGTCCATTAGACTGAGAACGAGTAAGAAAAAAGTGATTTACATTTTTTTTTTCAAAATGACGGCTAGAAAAATTCTCAAACCTTAGCATGGCCATATCAGGGACACCTACCTTATATCTGCAATTATGGGTGGATGACTCGTAGCTATATTACAGTAGTATACACAGTAGAGAAAGAGTTTCATTACGTACTAATATTCGCAGTGGAATCGTGCAATTTAATGAGCGTCTTTCAACATGACAAAAGTTAACTCCCCCAATCGAAAAAAGTTGACTGTAATACTTTAAGAATTTGCTGGTAACCATAGTAACAAATGGAGAAACATTTTACTGGAAATTGTATAATATGGACATTTACGGTCTTACTAATGAGTGTATGGTTTTTATACAAGACTTACCCAGAGTTGGGACAGAAAACGTTAGGCCTACTAATAAAATGGATGTATAAACAGCCCGTAACTATACATGCGAATTGTTTAAACGTTTATATACAGAAAAAATGGCCTCTAACAGATATTCGTATCGATTATCATTTTATGATGATTATTGCCTTGTAACCACAGAAGAACAAATCAAAAAGTGCAGAATAATTAGAATATTACTGTAGCTTATAGCGTGATAATCGACCAGGCCCAGTTGCACTATCGATACTTAGCGCGGCACACTAGCACTCACTATCGGATACAATAGAGAACCTCAGTTATTATATTATCTTTCGTAATGAAATAATGACGAAACTATGACGTAGCTGTGTGAAAGTTGTACTGTTATACAGGACGTATGTAGTGATTATTAGTAAGGAATTTACACACGTCTTATAAACGAGCTATTCATTGTATAAGTATAAGGCAGTTAAACGTCTGTATAAGAATTTTATTAGTTCGACTGTATATCTATAAAATGAATGGACCCAGTAGTTCAGGAGCATTGTGCTATGAAAAAATACGCGGAACACTTTTTTACATGGGAAATACGGCAATGAAGAGACACCGTCTTCTTCAAAAGCTGAATTGTATACACACTTATTCGATATAATGTGTATAATGTTGGTGAATTGCAATATCCCTTAAAAAAATTATCAAATTGCCTATAACATTCATTCAGATTCAGTACAGAATTGTGGAAATGAGTGAAGCCATGAGATATCTGGAAGAATACTGTTGTTAAGTATATATACCAATCCAAATCCCAATAGTTATTAAAGCAAATATGGAAAGTGTCCTTGAAAATAATTATGGATTTAATGTGATGTGTCACATACGAGATGCACTATTAGATTCACAATGCTATTGTTCACTAGATGATGCAGTAAGAAAGACTATTGTATCTACCACATTAATTGTGACTAGAAATGTGTGTTATAGTGTCAGTGAAATGTGCTATATAGTGTCACTGAAATACGTTCTAAAGTGTCAGTGAAATGTGTCATAGTGCCAGTGCAGTGAGTGAGATGAGAGTGAAGTGAAAGTGTATCAGTACCAAATTATGTTCTCTTATTAATTAGATTATTTTATCATTTATTGTGTATTGTATTATTATATTGTGTATTGTAATTATATATTATGTATTAATTCTAATTATTGTATGTAATTAAGATACCACTGCCACCGGGTTTTTGCCCACTTGCGTTGTAAATAAATGCATATGTACATAATGTACATTATTAAGTATTGTAACAAACCTAGAGATATATCACTATGTCTTTGAATTTGTTTTACTTTTATATATATATATATATATATATATATATATATATATGCGTAAATTATTTTAGATTTAAATTTACGACGAATGTTTTAATTTGACAATTAGTAGACATATATTTTTATGTTATTTGCTTTTGGTGTTTCTTGTTCTATGGCCATGGACCATTGACACAAAGAGAAGTTTGGTTACCACCCAACTGTACCTGTTTGTTGTGCTGGTTTGTTCACGTTTAGAACTCAATTACTTCTGCTCAGATACAGATATAACCCAAGCTCACACAACTTAATAGTTTTGGTACGAACTTTCTAGCTCTCTGAGAATGACTTCAACAAAGCTTAATTTTAGATGTTGTTTTTACCTCTTTCGTATCAGACATGATCTAAGCTGTTAAGAAATATATACGACGGTACAAGTAAGTGTAATGAGAGACTGAAGAAAGTTCTTCTGTAAGTATACCGTAGAATAGCATCCCGAAAAACATCGTCTCAATAATAATAAAGATGAATAATTTCGTGAAAGACGTCAGCAATGCTTGGGAAAAAGGGAGAAAATTTCAGAATATTCTTTCTTAACTTGGATGAATAAATATCATTTTAAATTTTTATATTAAACAATACTTTCTATTGAATCAAACATTTTGGAAAATTTAATGTTGGAGATAACGATTAACAAAAAACTATTTCTTGAAGAAATAGGTAAAAGATCCTAGACTATGTCGTTGACGTAGGTCTTTAAAACATCCTAGTAAAAGAATCGTGCAGATATTTAATTAATTGTAGATTTTATTATGTACTATGTAAATGCTTTGCGTTGTAAACAAATTTTGCAAATTTGATATAATTTTTACAGGTAATTATGAACTATTTTAATATTCTGAATAGCGTTTTATAAAGTGCAATGTACGTACATTAGGCTTGAAAAGTTTTGTTCATTTAACTTCTGTCGTAGCTGAGATATAAAAACTAAATTTTTGCAGACCAATGGTGTATCTTCGTCTTTGTGTAGATCAGTTCCTACAGTGATCTGTGTGTTGTACTTTCTTACATTACAACACTGGCAAATTGATAACTTACTTATAAGTTACACTTTAACTAGATCAGTTCCTACAGTGATGTGTGTGTTGTACTTTCTTACATTACAGCACTGGCAAATTGATAACTTACTTATAAGTTACACTTTAACTAGATCAGTTCCTACAGTGATGTGTGTGTTGTACTTTCTTACATTACAGCACTGGCAAATTGATAACTTACTTATAAGTTACAATTTAACTAGATCAGTTCCTACAGTGATGTGTGTGTTGTACTTTCTTACATTACAGCACTGGCAAATTGATAACTTACTTATAAGTTACAATTTAACTAGATCAGTTCCTACAGTGATGTGTGTGTTCTACTTTCTTACATTACATCACTGGCAAATTGATAACTTACTTATAAGTTACAATTTAACTAGATCAGTTTCTACAGTGATCTGTATGTTGTTCTTTCTTACACTACATCACTGGCATAAGTCACAATTTAACTCGATCACTTTTTACTATGATCTGTGTGTTGTACTTTCTTACACTACATCACTGGCATAAGTCACAATTTAACTCGATCACTTTTACTATGATCTGTGTGTTGTACTTTCTTACACTACATCACTGGCATAAGTCACAATTTAACTCGATCGCTTTTTACTATGATCTGTGTGTTGTACTTTCTTACACTACATCACTGGCATAAGTCACAATTTAACTCGATCACTTTTTACTATGATCTGTGTGTTGTACTTTCTTACACTGCATCACTGGCATAAGTCACAATTTAACTCGATCACTTTTTACTATGATCTGTGTGTTGTACTTTCTTACACTACATCACTGGCATAAGTCACAATTTAACTCGATCACTTTTTACTATGATCTGTGTGTTGTACTTTCTTACACTACATCACTGGCATAAGTCACAATTTAACTCGATCGCTTTTTACTATGATCTGTGTGTTGTACTTTCTTACACTACATCACTGGCATAAGTCACAATTTAACTCGATCACTTTTACTATGATCTGTGTGTTGTACTTTCTTACACTGCATCACTGGCATAAGTCACAATTTAACTCGATCACTTTTTACTATGATCTGTGTGTTGTACTTTCTTACACTGCATCACTGGCATAAGTCACAATTTAACTCGATCACTTTTTACTATGATCTGTGTGTTGTACTTTCTTACACTACATCACTGGCATAAGTCACAATTTAACTCGATCACTTTTTACTATGATCTGTGTGTTGTACTTTCTTACACTACATCACTGGCATAAGTCACAATTTAACTCGATCACTTTTTACTATGATCTGTGTGTTGTACTTTCTTACACTGCATCACTGGCATAAGTCACAATTTAACTCGATCACTTTTACTATGATCTGTGTGTTGTACTTTCTTACACTGCATCACTGGCATAAGTCACAATTTAACTCGATCACTTTTTACTATGATCTGTGTGTTGTTCTTTCTTACACTACATCACTGGCATAAGTCACAATTTAACTCGATCACTTTTTACTATGATCTGTGTGTTGTTCTTTCTTACACTACATCACTGGCATAAGTCACAATTTAACTCGATCACTTTTTACTATGATCTGTGTGTTGTACTTTCTTACACTACATCACTGGCATAAGTCACAATTTAACTCGATCACTTTTTACTATGATCTGTGTGTTGTACTTTCTTACACTGCATCACTAGCATAAGTCACAATTTAACTCGATCACTTTTTACTATGATCTGTGTGTTGTACTTTCTTACACTACAGTACAAGCAGACTGGTGATCTGAAAGTTACAATTTAACTAAATGATTATCTAGTGTGAACTATTTGTTTCACTGTTCACTGTTTTGTGGTACTTTATTGGCAGATTGATAACATATATGATGCAACTCTACTATTTGCATTATATTTAATTTATTGGATTCCATAGATCTTGCATCTGCATTGAAGCTTTAAGTTGTAGAACAAGTTAAGGGTGATGCAATCTTTGTGTTGACGTTTCTTGTGTTAGATCATAATTTTATAACGAATTATGTGTAACAACTTATCGGAAGAAAGAGTAATTAACACAGAAACAAAACTCTGTTTTCACTAAGAACATGTAGGTAACATTTTCACGATGGAAATTTGTTTTCATTTATGTGGCAGCACACAATTATTTATTTACATACGGCTGTATGTATGTATGTATGTATGTATGTATGTATGTATGTATGTATGTATGTATGTATGTATGTATGTATATATTGACACTACAATTGGGTATACACCCGATGGCAGTGATATATAATGTACAATAATCCATTAAAATTATACAATAATTACAGCAATAAAAATAATAAAACATAAAATAAAATAAACCTAAATTTATTTCTAACTATAAATAAGTAGATGCAATAAACGTAGGACTATAAATAAAAACTATTCTATAATAACGCCTACAATAAGCAAAAGTAAACCTAAGTTATAAGTACTTCTATTTCACCCAACTATTACCAATTTAAGTAATTACATTTCACCTTAATTAATTACAAATCAACTTAATTACATATCATCTTAATTAATTACATATCATCTTAATTAATTACATATTACCTTAATTTATTTACATATCAACTAAATTACCTATCATCTTAATTAATTACATATCAACTTAATTAATTACATGACACAACTTAGATATTTACACTGCACCTACAATTACATTTTTAGTCTAATCTTCTCAACCTTTCCTTAAATGTAACAAAGAAACATCGCTGCATATTCACCCAATTGAAGAAGAGCCATTTCGTATATCCCTCATGCCATAACTGAGTTTTATAGGGAAGCGCATAATCCTGGCGAACTGCCGCCATTCTGATTTGAAGTTTTATTGCATATTTAATTAACTATAACTTGGGGGCGGATAGGGGTGGAGGCAGTATCTGAAGAAATTGGAATCGTATACATGGATGAGCTAAGGCCTGTGCCTCACACGAACTAGACAACCGTGTATACTGTATACCATTGTGCAAGCTTGAGGGGGAGAAATATCCCAGCTATCGATTTAGAAATAGGACGTCTCCTTGCTTTGGAAATATTCTAAGTGATAGCCTATGGCATGCCACTGTAGATTCTGGCATATTTGCATCACTCTTGCATACGTTATGGAAGTTCAATATTTGCTGCAAAGACAGAGCGCTGGCTTATGAAGACCGTGGACTCTAGTTCAACTCCTGACGATGGAGGAATTATATTTGTGGTGGTGATGGACAAAGTCAAAGTTTTCAGGATTTCTATAGGTTTTATTACGTTTTCCCCTCTTCATCCCTTTCTTTCAATTTCAATTCTCTCTTATTCTCCCTTTTCTCCATTTTCTTCTCTTCTTCCATTTATTTAAATAATTGTATTCATTTTCCTATTTTCCTGTATTTTGCTTTATTTCATTTCTTCTCTTCATTTCATTTCTTTCTATTCCAATCCATATACTCTTTTTTCTAATTTATTTTCTTATTTTCTTCCTTCTATTTATTTCATTACCATTCCTTTCACTCATTTTCTCCACTTCTTTCTTTCTCTTCTTCCTCTTATTTCTTTCAATTCCATTTCTTCTCTCTTTTTCTTGATTTCTTTTCTTTTATTCTTTCTTTTATTTCTTTAAGTTCCATTTCCTCTCTCTTTTTCTTGATTTCTTTTCTTTTCTTTTCTTCTTTCTTTTACATCTTTCAATTCCGTTCCCGCTCTCTTTTTCTTGATTTATTTTATTTTCTTCTTCCTTCTATATTTTTCAATTCAATTTCTTCTCACTTTTTCTTGATTCCTTTTTTTTCTTTTCTTCTTCCTGTTATATCTTTCAATTCCATTTCTTCTCTCTTTTTCTTGATTTCCTTTCCTTTCTTTTCTTTTCTTCCTTCTTTTAAATCTTTCAGTTCCATTTCTTCTGTCTTGTTCTCGATTTCTTTTCTTTTCTTCTTCCTTTTATATTTTTCACTTTCATTTCTTCTCTCTTTTTCTTGATTTCTTTCCTTCTCTTCTTCTTTTTATGTCTTTCAATTTCATTTTTTCTCTCTTATTCTTGAATTTCTTTTCTTTTCTTTTTTCTTCCTGTTATATCTTTCAATTCCATTTCTTCTATGTTTTTCTTGATTTCTTTTCTTTTCTTCTTCCTGTTATATCTTTCAATTCCAATTCTTCTCTCTTTTTCTTGATTTTTTTCCTTCTCTTCTTCCTTTCACATCTTTCAATTTCATTTCTTCTATGTTTTTCTTGATTTCTTTTCTTTTCTTCGTCCTTTTATATCTTTCAATTCCATTTCTTCAATCTTTTTCTTGATTTCTTTCCTTCTCTTCTTCCTTTTATATCTTTCAATTCCATTTCTTCTCTCTTTTTCTTGGTTTATTTTCTTTACTACTTCCTTTTATATCTTTCAACTCCATTTTTCTCCCTTTTTCTTGATTTCATTCCTTCTCTCCTTCCTTTTAATCTTTCAGTTCCATTTCTTTTCTTTTTTTTCTTGATTTATTTTCTTTCTTCTTCCTTTCATATCTTTCATTTCCATTTCTTCTCCCTTTTTCTTAATTTCTTTTCTTTTCTTCTTCCTTTCATATCTTTCATTTCCATTTCTTCTCCCTTTTTCTTAATTTCTTTTCTTTTCTTCTTCCTTTTATATCTTTCAATTCCATTTCTTCTCTCTTTTTCTTGATTTCTTTTCTTTTCTTCTTCCTTTTATATCTTTCAATTCCATTTCTTCTCCCTTTTTCTTGATTTCTTTTCTTTTCTTCTTCCTTTTATATCTTTCAATTCCATTTCTTTTCTCTTTTTTTCTTGATTTATTTTCATCTCCTGTCCCTGTCATTCCTTTGACTCATTTTTTCATTTCTTTTCTTGTCTTTTTCTTTTCATTTCTTTCTTTCTTTTCTTCCTTTTATTTCTTTCAATTCCATTTCTCCTCTTTTTTTAATTTTTCTCCTTCTCTTCTTCCTTTTATATCTTTCATTTCCATTTCTTCTCTCTTTTTCTTGATTTTCTCCTTGTCTTCTTCCTTTTATATCTTTCAATTCCATTTATTCTCTCTTTTTCTTGGTTTCTTTTCTTTTCTTCTTCCTTTTATATCTTTCAATTCCATTTCTTCTCTCTTTTTGTTCATTTCTTTTCTTCTCTTCTTCCTTTCATTTATTTCAATTTCATTTTTCCTTTCCTTTTATTCATTTATTTTCTTCTTTCCTTCGTTTCGTTTTCTTTCTTCTCTTCATCCTTTCATTTTTTCACTTCTATTCCTTTCACTCTTTACCTTCATTTCTTTTCTTCCCTTTTTTCTTTTTTTCTTTCAATTCCATCTCTTCTCTCTGTTTCTTTATTTCTTCCTTTTTCTTTCTTTTTTCCTTTCTATTTTGCATTCCTTTCTTCCTACAAATTTCCTCTTCACTTTTCCTTACTTCTCCCTTCGTTGCCTCTGTTTTCTTGTTCATCACAACTTTCACTTGGCCTAGCTGGTGATTGAACTCGAAGTACTGAGAAAGAAAGTCGATCCAGTACTGATTTGCATAGCGATATGTCAGTGTTTACTGTAGGTAAGTTTTCAATAAGTAATTCAGTATTATGTAATGCCCTTGTTGACTCAGAATATAGACTGAGTTGATATTTTTCAATGCGCGGAATGCAGAGAGAGTATGTCTTTGATCTCTTCCCCAGTCTGTTCAATTCGTCTATTTCATCCATGTTTGAAAAATCCAATATTAAAGAAATCTACTGCTCGCTTCCCAGTCGAAATTGTTATAATTCTTAGGCGCCCCTTTCCCCGATATCAACAAATGCATTTCTTCATGCACGCACCTGATTCTGATTTATTTCTTCCAATCCAACCCTTTTCATTCCTCCCTCCAGCTCCATCTCCCCTCCCGACATCTTTCTTCGCAGTTGGAGATGTCATCTTCCTACCCATAAAGGACAAAACTTACCATCGTTCAGCGATGCAAAGTTTGGTTCCAACTTTTCATAGTATAAATAAGGCTGTCGTTAAACCAGATCGAACCAAGGGATGATCCAGGGGGATATTAATTTACCTAATGGAAAATACTTTATCGTACTGGGGGAGAAAGTATAGCTAGGAGTTGTACATAAAATAACAAAGCTCTCAACGTTTGACTTCTGTAAGAGACAGAATCTATCGCAAGAAATGTAAATTATCTACAAATATTGTATAAAATGTCATCTTTTATACAGAAATGTCTAAGTTATTACACTAAAACGTGTTTCTTTGAAACAGAATATTAATTTCATTCATTTAGTGTTCTGTCCAAGGGCAGGTCTTTCACTGCAAACTCAGCTTTCTCCAGTCTTTCCTATTTTCTGCCTTTCTTTTGTCTCCTCATATTTTTATTTTTATTTTTTATTCTATTTTATTTTATTTTAAATCCACCACCAACAGAAGCAGGCTTCCAATTACAGGTGGCTTACACAGATGTATACACAAAATACATAATAAGAGAGAAAAAAACAACAAAACGAACAACACAAGCGAAAGAAAGAAAATACATAATGGTAATAGATGCTAGAATATAATATTACAGTTAATATAGTGCCAAATGTCAATATAATGATGCAAAATTATTTAAAAACTTGAGTAAAAACATTGTAATACACTTCTTCATAATTTAAATATCTAAGGAAATACAATGCTTTTTAA
The DNA here is from genome assembly GCA_025594305.2 of Periplaneta americana. Lineage (NCBI taxonomy): Eukaryota > Metazoa > Arthropoda > Insecta > Blattodea > Blattidae > Periplaneta > Periplaneta americana. The sequence continues at coordinate 148,841,531 of JAJSOF020000013.1, forward strand.
TATTGTATGAAATTTTTTAATTGTTAAACTGAAATCCAATTGAGAATCACAGTTTAAAGACAGAGAGTTGTAAGTATTACACATAACAAACAATGGAGAGTTCTTCAAGAAAACAGTTCTAGGAATAGGAATAATAAAAGGCTGCCTATGACGTAATTCTGTTCTTTTTACATTGAACTGAAGGAATTTAAGAAAATCACAGTTATTCAATATACCATTAACAGTCTTATAGAGTAAGATTTGGCTATTTATTAATCATCGAGATTTTAAAGTTTTATAATTAAATTCAAAAAGTAACTGATTATATGAAATTTGCTTGTCATAAGACGATACGTGATGTTTTTTTAAAATATACAGTAAATAACGTAAAAATCTTTCTGTATCCTTTCTATTTGCATCTGATGGGACTGGAACTGAGATGACCATATTACAGACGCATACTCTAGCTTACTTCTAACCATAGTTTTATAGAGAGTATCAATAGTATTTATATTTTTTAATTATTTTGTATTTCTGATTATAAATCATAATTTTCTATATGCATCAATTACTACGTGATTTAAGTGCATGATCCATATATCTTAATGTTGTCTATCATCTGATATCTTCTTCTGACCCGAACTCTTCTCCCGTTCACCATTCCTTCCAGTGCAGCCTTCAGTAGGCAGTTTCTTCTAAGCCAGTGACCCAACCAATTCCTTCTCCTCTTCCTGATCATTTTCAGCATCATTCTTTCTTCACCCATTCTTCCCAACACAGGTTAATTTCTTATTCTGTCTGTCCACTTCACACGTTCCATTCTTCTCCATATCCACATTTCAACTGCTTCTATTCGCTTCTCTTCACTTCGTTATAATGTCCATGTTTCTGCCCCATACAATGTCACACTCCATACAAAGCACTTCACTAGTCTCTGCTTTAGTTCTTTTTCCACAGGTCTTATTTACTGCACATGCACATTGTGTTGTAAGCGAAACACACAGTGAGGGAGCTCCAAATTTTATTTCCATGTCTGTACATATCAGCCATAAACTCAATCAGAGGCAAGTATAAAAATATTAAAACAATAACCCCCAAAAATAAAGATGTAGGCTAGTTACATAAGTAAAAGGATTTAAAAATCCTCTATCTTTTTTTCCGTAAAAAAATATTTACTCATACTAGTTCTAATCTATTATAAGTACAAGACTTAATTTTTCCTCTATCATTTTACAATAATCAGTTCAGATAATTAACCGAAATTTTACCTTAAAATACAGTGTTATTAGAAATGATCTTTCCGATTACAAACTTGAATAACTATCGTTAGGAGACACTTAGAAACATGATATTGGTATCAATGGAAAGAGAAACTCAAATATTTTTTGTTATCCATTCGGTTAAATCACATGTGCTACTCTTAAATCAGCAAAAATTAGAAAACATGAAATTGGTATCAACAGAAACAGAAACTCCAACAATTTTTAAAAAATTTCAATGGAAACATGAAACATGAAACAGAAAGAGAAACATTTGGCTCACAACCGTAAGTCACATATGCTCAATGTGAGCTCCTTGTGTCACACGCACACATCAATTATGTAGTCAATTTCCAGCCATACACGTTGTAACATTGGACCATCCACCAGTGCAATGGCCTCTGTGATGCGGACACGAAGATCCTCAGTGGTAGGTGGTAATGGTGACTGATACACTTGTTATTTTATAAAACCCCACAGAAAAAAAATCACAAAGAGTGAGGTCGGGGGAACGTGGAGGCCAATGCAAACATAAATCTTCACGGCCAGCACGTCCAATCCATCTCCTTGGAAGTCGTATATTCAGTTCGTTTCTGAAATCTCTCTCTCACACGCTCCACAGTTGCCTCACTTACTGATGGACGACCGGTTGACTTCCGCTTACAGATGCATCCCCTCGTCTTCAAGTCAGCGTACCACTTACGGATGCTAGGCCCACTCGGTGGATCAACACCAAATTTTCTTCTAAAATTGCGTTGTATAGTGACAACAGACTGGGATGTGAAAATCTAGCACACAAAATGCCCTCCTGTCTTCGTTTGCAGCCATTTTTCTGCTATATCGTTTCCTAGTAACGAAATTAATAAATATGCGACAGGTTCACTAACACAACAAAAATATTTGAGTTTCTCTTTCCATTGCTACCAATATCATGTTTCTAAATGTCTCCTAACGATAGTTATTCAAGTTTGTAATAGGAAAGATCATTTGTGCGAGATCGTGCGTATTTGCTTCCTTTCCGCACAAAACCAATACGCGGTAAGTGTGAAATACCACTTTCAGTATTCCCAACGTAACACACATAACAATTTCCCTATTCTTACCGCTTAAGCGTCATATTCATTTTACTGCTTTAGGCTTTTAACATATTATTTTTAAAGACGTTCAATATAGTAATAATTATAAATTGGAAACTTACCACTGCAATTTCACCTAAATTGCACTGTTAATTATTGTTTTTAAATTTTTGCAAAAATTAAGTAAACTCTACAACACCACAAAAGTTACTGCATTTGTAATTCAAGTAACATTAAGGAAGCCGTGAAAAAATCACAAGATTCCTGACTCATCATAGACTGGGGGGGGGGGAAGACAGACGTATATCACGGCCTGCTGCAGTATAGTAAACACAGAAAACATTTTATAGGAACAATGTTGAAGATAGATATATTTGTTTTCCAAAGTTGCCGTCATTGAACAGAAACCAACATGGAGATTTCATTGCAACTAATTAGAAATTCCTCTTTCAGGTATGTAATAAACGATCTTCGCACAAAATAATGTACGATACACGAGCGGTAATTATGTTTGTTTTCATGTTCTCGGAAATTAAAAAAGCTCAACTACGTTTCGCTTTTTCAATCTTTTCCTCGAACATGAAAACGTCAACATACCGCTCTTGTAACGTATATTACTATTACAGTAACACTGTATTTTGATCAATTTGACAAATATCAGAGGTTACTAATGTTCACCAATGATAATGAATGTTTAATAATTATTGTTAAACATTTTGGATTAACTTTTCTTGACCATGGATGGTGAACTGGTAGTAGATGACTCGTCTTAGAGCGGCAAATTCTCTGTCCAGATGTGTACATCCGTACAACGAGAGACACAAAGTTCATGTCTGCAGCTCTGCTTCTATCGGAAATTTCCTGTAAAGAGTATTCACATAATTTGATCACGGATCACGGCGGATTTAAAATAAATGACGTCCACTGTGTCATGGTTTGAGAACTGTCTCTCAAAGTTTGAATTCTCCCCAACCCCTTCTCTTTTTTTGAATAATATTGGGAAGTGATATAGGAAAAGAGAACGCTGGCGATAGAAGGGGGAGACGCATCATAAAATGTAATTGCTCTTTTATTGCTTCTGTTTTTGAGCAGTGATGTATGCAATGCAATTATTCTCCTCTTTTGTAAATCACAGAAGTAAAAAATTTGATACATGTGTGGATTTGTGTCTGAAAGTCAGTATGTGTATGAAGAACTGAGAGGGAAGGAGAGGGGGGTAGAGGGAGATGCGGAGTGTGATAGGATTGAATGTAATCCTCTAATAGGTGTCGGGAGCATTCAGTACATATATGTCCGTCCAATCGGACGAAACTGCGAAATACGATTATACCATAATATGAAGCGAGAGGGAAGGTGCGTTCCCCGGGGGGTTGGGAGGGGGGAAATAATGAAGCCATATCGGGCATTTGCCATTAAGGCTACATCATACTGCTATCTGAAAGCGTTGATTTATTAAGAAAGGTACCGTTCTAACATTTGTCGCGCGGATTGTAGGTCTGTGAACCTCTTCACAGTAAATTCGACCTCCGGAAGTGGCCAAATGGTATTTCTTTGTTACTTTGTTGAGAAGATAAAAAAAGAGCACGCCTTCGTGTTGCGGTGAGCGTATAATTTCATTCTTATCTCTTACATAATTAAATATATGTATAATTGCTTTATTTTGTAGTGGAAACAATGAATCAAGTAGCTCATTGCGCCTTTCGGGCGTAGCCTACCTGAAGGCGAGCTAAATTACAGATTTGGTTGCCTACAACTAGAGTGTCTGCTTTTGTTGTTCTTCAATACAGAGTAATATTATAAACTAGCCGTACCCGAGCGCTCCGCTGCACCCGTTAGAAATAAATATAAAGTAATTACATAATTAAAATAGGACATTTGATCCAGGGAACATTCGTGTTTGATAGAAGGATAAATCGTTTAATATGTTACTTAATTTAAATTGCATCCAAATAATTAAAGTGCGATCATTTTGGTCCAGAGACACTCATTTGGTGCAATGACAATTCCTTTAACATGTTTCTTAATTTTTATTACATGCAACCATAGCTTAATGAAGATTGACATCATTAAGACTTAATGAGTAGGCCTATATTTCATTTTACTTGTTATAGGTTTCCATTGAATTATGGTAATAACTTAATTTTAACCCTTGTTTTCTACGTATTCAGTAAATGGCGCTTGGCCCACTATGGTTCTGAACCCTTCAAATAACGTAAATTATATAATATAATATTACATATTATATTATATTATATTATATTATATTATATTATATTATATTATATTATATTATATTAGAAGTTACTGTAATAACATTATAGCATTATGTCCATCTAGAGAAACTACACTTTCCAATGGTGAAATAATAATTAATTATACAAATCCATTAATTTAGCTTCCGATATTACTTCATACAAACGCAGAAACATTCCCTGTAGGCCATCTCTCATAGCTTTCGATTGTTGCTGTCCAAGGCCCCTTATAGACGAAGTCATTTGTTTTTTAATTCATTACACGGCCTTAGAAGGCAGTTATTTTAATTTTAAAACTCATTTATCTCATTAAATATCAGTCCTATCAAAATTTTTCAAGGAATAAAACTTATCGGAAATTATTTTTAAAGAAACTTTTGTTATGTAATATTTTTCACAAAAATCAATAATAAGCGAGATATTTCGATTTATTTAATTCAGGCCCCCTTATAAACCCCCTTTTAAATAATGTATTTTGAATGCCATATAGCCTAAAATCTAAGTTACAACGAAATTAATTTATATTCCAATTTTCATCGAAATCCGTTCATCCATTATCGCGTGAAAAGGTAACAAACATACAGACAGACAGACAGACAGACAGACATGCAAACAAAAATTTCAAAAAAGCGATTTTAGGTTTCAGGGTGGTTAATTGTATATGTTAGGACCAATTATTTTTGCAAAATCAAAAATTACCAGAAAAATTTCGGCTACAGATTTATTATTAGTATAGATTAAAAACACATCGTTACTAGGTAACTAAACACACGGCTTAACCACTGCACTTTTAAAGTTCATATAAGTTATTTATTTATTTATTTATTCATATATTCATTTATTTATTCATTCATCCATTTATTTATTTATTTATTATTTATTTATTTACTAGCCGTACCCGTGCGCTCCGCTGCACCTGTTAGAAATAAATATAAAGTAATTGCATAATTAAAATAGAACGTTTGATCCAGGGAACAACTTTTACAACAGCGCAAGATAATCTGCTTCGCTCATTACCCATTTTTTTGCATTGCATTTATTGCATATATATTTTATGTATTTTAACACGATTCAATTGAGCATAGTTAAAATTTGAATGATAAAATAATGGATTGCTAAGCTAACGTACTATTACTGCATACTAAATCAATACACTCTCGTTGTTCGTTAATTCTCTGAGATTAAAATGAGTGTACATAAATATTATTTTAAGAAATGCAGAAAACGAATGTACAAAATAGCCTATCAAATTTTCTGTGCATAAGAAGCTATTTTAAACTTACCTGTCCTCAATTTACTCAGAAGTTACTGTAATAACATTATAGCATTATGTCCATCTAGAGAAACTACACTTTCCAATGGTGAAATAATAATTAATTATACAAATCGGTTAATTTAGCTTCTGATATTACTTCATACAAACACAGAAACATTATCTGTAGACTATGTTTAACAGCTTTCGATTGTTGATGTCCAGGGCCCCTGTTTCGATTGTTGTTGTCCAAGGCCCCTTATAGACGAAGTCATTTGTTCTTTATTCATTGCACCGTCTTAGATGGCGTTATTTTAATTTTAAAACTCATTTACCTCATTAAATATCAGTCCTATCAAAATTTTGTAAAGAATAAAAGTTATCGGAAATCATTTTAAAGAAACTTTTGTTATGTAACATTTTTCACAAAAATCAATAATAAGCGAGATTTTTCGATTTATTTAATTCAGGCCCCCTTATAACCTCCCTTTTGAATAAAGTATTTTGAATGCCATATAGCCTAAAATCTAAGTTACAAGGAACTTAATTTATATTGCAGTTTTCATATAAATCGGTTCAGCCATTATCGCGTGAAAAGGTAACAAACATACAGACAGACATACAAACAGAAATTTCAAAAATGCGATTTTCGGTTTCAGGGAGGTTAATTATATATGTTAGGACCAGTTATTTTTGGAAAATCGAAAATTACCAGAAAAATTTCGGCTACAGATTTATTATTAGTATAGATTTATTTATGAACATTACAGGTATGTTCAAGACTTAAAATTTATAAAATAATGTATACTCTACGATTTTTCTCATTCTAACAGATGTCTACTCTACGGTTTTTCTCATTCTAACAGTCTAATTAGTTCCATATTATTATTATTATTATTATTATTATTATTATTATTATTATTATTATTATTATTATTACGAGTAGGATTTTTGTATGTATTTATTCACACCGGTGGCAGTGGTAACAAATTACACTCAATAATGACAATTAATAATAACAAAAATAATAATAAAAACAGTAATAATAGTAATAGTAGTAATAATAATAATATTAATAATAATAATAATAATAACAAAATAATAATAATAATAGTAACAATAGTATAATAATATTAACAAGAAGCATGCTAAATTAAATGAACCACGATCACTTTAAATAGCATTAAAATAAATCTAATATGAATCTTAACCCTAAGTTCGAACTAAAACCCACGAGTATGATATGTTCATACCTGCACAAGTAGCCTACCTTTCAGCACTACACTCATTTCGCTCTGAACTCACTCACTGCACTGCAAGTACGACACATTTAACTGAAACCATCTTGATTTCACTAATACTTCAAAACATTTCACTGTTCGAATATTTTGCACCACCATACCACTATAAAATATAAAACTTCACTGACACAAACGCTTTTCACTGACACAACACACTTCTTTACTGATACATCACTTGAAATAACAAAACATCAATTACACACTTATTATTCCGTAGAATGGTACTTACTAAATTAACTTCAAAATAGCGAGCCTAGACCCTATTGCAAATTATTTTAGCAAGTATACTATAACTCACACATTTTCACTGTAAATCTAACTCATTTCTATGCACTATAACTCTCAGAATTTGCTTTGAAGCTCAAAACACTATTATTATTATTATTATTATTATTATTATTATTATTATTATTATTATTATTATTATTATTATTACGAGTAGGATTTTTGTATGTATTTATTCACACCGGTGGCAGTGGTAACAAATTACACTCAATAATGACAATTAATAATAACAAAAATAATAATAAAAACAGTAATAATAGTAATAGTAGTAATAATAATAATATTAATAATAATAATAATAATAACAAAATAATAATAATAATAGTAACAATAGTATAATAATATTAACAAGAAGCATGCTAAATTAAATGAACCACGATCACTTTAAATAGCATTAAAATAAATCTAATATGAATCTTAACCCTAAGTTCGAACTAAAACCCACGAGTATGATATGTTCATACCTGCACAAGTAGCCTACCTTTCAGCACTACACTCATTTCGCTCTGAACTCACTCACTGCACTGCAAGTACGACACATTTAACTGAAACCATCTTGATTTCACTAATACTTCAAAACATTTCACTGTTCGAATATTTTGCACCACCATACCACTATAAAATATAAAACTTCACTGACACAAACGCTTTTCACTGACACAACACACTTCTTTACTGATACATCACTTGAAATAACAAAACATCAATTACACACTTATTATTCCGTAGAATGGTACTTACTAAATTAACTTCAAAATAGCGAGCCTAGACCCTATTGCAAATTATTTTAGCAAGTATACTATAACTCACACATTTTCACTGTAAATCTAACTCATTTCTATGCACTATAACTCTCAGAATTTGCTTTGAAGCTCAAAACACTATTATTATTATTATTATTATTATTATTATTATTATTATTATTATTATTATTATTATCTTAGTAGCAGTGATATTGCTAAATACTATCACGTTGTTAATAAAATGAATATGATTGGTATCAATATTTATTTCCTCGAGCTTAAATATAAAAATTATTTGTTAATTACACATATTACACTTTTACACAAATCATATTTCGTTCATCAATCAGAGGACTCATACACTCATTCATTTATTAAACCACACACCCAGGTTTTCCGCTGCAAACCCAGCATTCTTCAAACTTTCCTATTTTCTGCCTTTCTCTTTGTCTCCTCATATGATCCATATCATAGGTATGTCTTAATGTCTTCTATTATCTGCTTTCTTCTTCTGCCCCGAAATCTTCTTCCTTCCACTTTATTGTATTAGAGTACTTTATTTCTTCAAATCTTTATATACTTTCTTGTAATCGTGTAATAGTCAATTAAATCCCACTCGAGTTTTGATTTTCTCTAGATAAATCAAAACCTCTAGTGAGTTTAATAAATAGATAAATAAGAAAATATTACATCACAGTAGACTACCAAGGCTTTCTGTGTTGTACACCGTTGCCCAATTGTGCAATTAAGGGGAGGCAGAGGTGAAATTTTCGAACAAAACTGAAGAAAAAGTGAAAATTTGTTTTTTTCCATTTTTATTATCTTTATTTTGATATTCCGATGTTAGTTTTCGATTTTGTGCCCTTAAAAGTATGAAATTAAAACCAAGATAACTGAATTACTATATTATTCCCATAATAAACTAATACTTATCATTATTTATATACCTTCTCTGAACATATAAATAAAAATAAATATTGATAATTTCTTACAATATGGTGCAGGGAGCATTTTATATCAAACGATATAAAGTTTTATAACAGTATTAATATTTACAGAACTATTGTACGTAGAAAGTTGAAACTTGGTATGTCCATTACTAATAACATACTTAGTATCCATGATCAATTTCAAACAAGTCGGATAAATTTTGTGGATTTTGAAATATTCACTTCTGCCTCCCCTTAAAAATTCTATGTTATTTACATATCGTCTCCAGTTTCATCTAGGATTCACATGATGTGTGCGTGAATTTCGGGACTTTTATATATATATTATATATACACATATACTGTATATACATAGACCTTCACGCCTACCTATCTAATTTTAAATTCATTGTTTCATTAACTCATCAGTCCATCCAGTCATTAATCCATTATTCACTCATCTAGTTATTCATTCTTGCAATTATTCAGTTTCGTTTGTTTATTTCTTTGTTCTCCATTTCCTTTCATCGCATTAAAAGTAATTCCCTCAGTAACTCTGGTTTATTTATCGACATTTCTTAACTCCTCATACTTTCAATGGATATAAAGGTATTGTAGTTAACTATTCGTCTTGCACGAGATTTCGTCCATCACCAAAATATGTGTGATCAGTTTTAAGACTCCGCACTGTCTTACGTGCATCCTGGCATCATCTATTTACTGGAAAGTGTGTCTGCAGTATGCCAAGAATGACATCCGCGGCAACAAGTAGTTCGTAAGGAAATCGAACCGGTTCTTTTTTGTAGTCTTCTAAACTTTGACATTATGCCAAGTAAGAGAAGTTTGTTAAGTATTAACCGTCATTTTAAGTTGTTAATGCGGAAATTCTTGTCAATAAATGGAAATTTATGTCGAGCTTAATTATTAGTATTACAGCTGCATTCGAGAGTATAGACAGGTTTTTCAGGTAGTTGTTTGTTTTCTAATATATTCTGTTATATTTGCCCACATTAGCTGAGATTTCTTAAGGAATGAAAACTTGTCAAATTGCCTTCTATGTCCCTATAAACACGCGTGGTACGAGTTAGTATGTGCTTAAATTTAGGCCTATTTCTCTAATCTCTCCTGTTGCCAGTCACGCTAAATTTGAGTTTATCTTTTGTCAATCTAATTGTAGAACACATCGTTGAAAATTTACAATATTAATTGAGCTCGTTAGCGTGTCTAAGAGACTTTTGGTAAGAAGAATTAGCTAATAGTGGTCGTCGGTATCATCATCATCATCATCATCATCATCATCATCATCATCGCCTATTACTTACTGTACTTATGGCTTTTAGAGAACTCGGAGGTTCATTGCCGCCCTCACATAAGCCCGCCATTGGTCCCTATCCTGAGCAACATTAATCCAGTCTCTACCATCATTTCCCATCTCCCTAAAATCCATTTTAATATTATCTTCCCATCTATGTCTCGGCCTCCCCAAAGGTCGTTTTCTCACCGGCCTCCCAACTGACTCTCTATATGCATTCCTGGATTCGCCCATACGTGCTACATGCCCTGCCTATCTCAAACGTCTGGATTTAATGTTCCTAATTATGTCACGTAAAGAATACAATGCGTGCAGTTCTGTGTTGTGTAACTTTCTCCATTCTCCTGTAACTTCATCCCTCTTAGCCCCAAATATTTTCCTAAGCACCTTATTCTCAAACACCCTTAACCTATGTTCCTCTCTCAAAGTGAGAGTCCAAGTTTCACAACCATACAGAACAACCGGTAATATAACTGTTTTATAAATTCTAACTTTCAGATTTTTTGACAGCAGACTAGATGATAAAAGCTTCTCAACCGAATAATAACAGGCATTTCCCATATTTATTCTGTGTTTAATTTCCTCCCGAATATGATCTATATTTGTTACTGTTACTCCAAGATATTTGAACTTCTCCACCTCTTGAAAAGATAAATTTCCAATTTTTGTATTTCCATTTCGTACAATATTCTGGTCACGAGACATAATCATATACTTTGTCTTTTCGGGATTTACTTCCAAACTTGCTTCCAGTAAAATTCCCGTATTTTCCCTAATCGTTTGTGGATTTTCTCCTAACATATTCACGTCATCCGCATAGACAAGCTGATGTAACCCGTTCAATTCCAAACCCTCTCTGTTACCCTGGACTTTCCTAATGGCATACTCTAGAGAGGTAAAGGTAAAGGTATCCCCGTAACATGTCATGAAGGCACTTGGGGGGCATGGAGGTAGAGCCCCATGCTTTCCATGACCTCGGCACTAGAATGAGGTGCTGTGGTCGGCACCACGCTCTGACCCCCGGTACTCAATTTTATAGGAGGCTGAGTGAACCTCGGGGCCGTTCTGAAAGTTTGGCAACGAGAAAAAATCCTGTCACCACCTGGGATCGGGATCGAACCCCGGACCTTCCAGTCCGTAGCCAGCTGCTCTACCAACTGAGCTACCCGCCCGCCATACCCTTAGAGAGCAGAGTTAAAAAGTAAAGGTGATAGTGCATCTCCTTGAATAATAATAATAATAATAATAATAATAATAATAATAATAATAATAATAGTATATTAGTAAATAATAATGCAGATCTTTGTTGTCTTCTGTCTTCACTCACATACATGGAGGCGATGTGATTTTCTTGTCCATAAGTTGCATTGTTAAGTGATAGTAGCGCTCAGCCTTAACACACATTCTCCTCTGTGCAGAGAGGGTTGTGGCAGGGGATGGGGCTGCTGCAGGTGTGGAGGGAGTTCCCCGTAATGTAATCCACTTGGCTCGTCCTCCCTCCCTGACAGGGTTGGAGCTTGGAAAATTGCGTTCCCTCACTATACAGCCCCCGACCGCTAGTGCCAGCCCGCCTGTATATAGTGGCATAATGTTCACTCATAAAATACATGCAAAATCCTCTCTAAAAGATCAATTTTAGTCCTCAAAAGGGTTTAATGGATGCATGGATACCTCCAGTTCATCCCCTCTGTGAATACTCGGAGATTTAATTGAATCAAGGTCCACCAACCCAGCGGCGGGATCTTTTAATAAAGGGATATGTTATGAACGGAGAGTGGTAGTCCTCCCCCTGCACCTACAGTAGCTACCAGTGAGGTTTATACTGCGCCTCCCAGATTCATTCAAATGCTAGGATTAACTACATTTTTCGTATGTATCTCCGGTATTCTGGAAATTTTATTCAGAATTTCAGGTTCCAGATTCGTTTCCAGACTTTGGCTGTTCTGAGACTTCAGGTGAATTCTCCTCAGTCCTCTGTACAATAGATTACAAGATTACAAGATTTTTATTGCAAACAAAAATTACATACAATAACAAAGAATTTACAATACTATTGTAATACCCGCATATGAATATTCTTCAAAATTCGAAATTGATTACAAATCTCTTAGTCAAATAGTCTACATATTACAAATTGTTGTATAAATACAAATTTATTAACATTCCATGGTATTCATACATTGCTTACAGCTATAATATGGAACAAGTCAAAAAACTTAATACTATTATAAAATCTTAATTCATAGTCACAGTCTAGATGAAATACATACAGATGAGATTTACAATATATTCTACTAGTACAACACAAAGTGTTAGTATCATTTTCATGAAGTGTTATTGAATGTCATGAATTCACCTACAGAATAGAACGCGTGAGAAATTAGGTACTTATTTAATTTGGCCCTAAATAATTTTATGTTTTGAGTTTCATTTTTTATATCGATAGGGAGGCTATTAAATATTTTTACTGCCATATAACGCACTCCTTTTTGATAGCACGATAGACTTGCCGATGGAGTATGAAAGTCATTTTTTGACGTGTATTTATGCTATGAACTGCGGAATTAGTTACAAAGTTTTCACGATTACATACGAGGAAGATTATTAATGAAAATATATACTGACAAGCCATGGGCATTATTTGTAGTTTTTTTTAAATAGTCCTACATGATTTCCTAGATTTGGCACCTACTATTATTCTGATTACTCTTTTTTCTAATAGAAATATATTGTTACTATATGTGGAATTTCCCCAGAATATTATTCCAAAACTCATTACCGAGTGGAAGTATGCAAAGTATATTGTTTTTAAGGTATTGATATTTACTATCTTTTGCATAGATCTAATAGCAAGACAAGCTGAATTTAGTATGGGGTTATTTCTTTAATATGATTTTTCCAATTTAACACATTATCGATTTTTAAGCCAAGAAATTTGGTTGTTGTTGTTTCTAATAGGGATCTATTATTAATTATTGCGCTACAAAATTTGCGAGGTTGAATTTGGAAAGGATTTAGATTGAATTATGTTAGTTTTGTTACAATTTAATACCAATTTATTGACTGAGAACCAGTCATATATTTTGAAGAGAATTTCCTCTGTTGAAGATTGGTGTGTTGGAGTTAACTGGGTCACACCCGAAAAAGCAAGATGCTTCAGGTCGGGTGTGACCAATAATGAAAACCGGATAGAAGAAAAAAAAAATAAAGTAATAATAGTAATAACAATAATAATAATAATAATAATAATAATAATAATAATAATAATAATAATAATCTGATTAAAACTGTTAAATGTAATTACACATAAAGTTTAAAAAGAATAAGGAAAAAAAAACAAAAACAAACAAAGAAAATGGTACCATAGCCTATACATAAACATACTAAGTTAAGAATACAACATTGTTAAAGTGACAGAAAAAAAAAGAATAAGAATTTACATGATTATAATTTTAGAAACAGTTGAAGCACTTGTTTTTTTAATAATGTATTGTTTAATAATTTTAATTTAGGATTCCTCTTTATAAAATCAATAATCTTGGACCGTAATTAGAACTGTGCCTTAGACCTGCTTCAGTCTTACATTTTGGTTCAATGAGGGGGAGCGAAATATTTTATCTTCTTGTGTTGTGGCCATGATCGGATGATATGAATTTAGCTTGATATTTATGGTAGTGATTCGAAATAGTATACATACAAATTTGCTTGATATTTAAAACATTAAATTCTTTATATATGATCCATTCTTAGAAATCCAAAATAATCCATAGTCATCTCTTCTCTCCATCAGTAAAATTGTACATCTTGATTACACAACTTTTAACATTGTATCACTTCGGAATATGGATTGTATGACTTTCTTGTGTTAAATTCTATCGTACCTGGTTTACCTATTATGGGCCATCCTCAGAACTGTGCTGACATCAGTTCATTTTTATATTGGCTACAGTGCTGTAAATTACAAACAAGATTAAATTGTAATTACCACGGCGTATGGAGATAAAGTTACTTGTTCACAGACTATGTATATAGATGTGACGTCATTTTTTTGGCGCGTAGGAACACTTGCATCATGTTTATGATGCAGGTGACTTTCTGTTCATGGTTCAAAACTAGACCTCGAAGACTGTTCTGCTGATAAAAATTGATATTAATAACGATGACCTTTCCTACAATTTAAATTGTAGGCTATGTTCATCTATTTGATTTATTTTTACTGGTTACAAGCAGAGTTAAGCCCGTAAGGCCTTCTCTTCCACACAATTTAATTACTTACTTATGGCTCTTAAGCAACCCGCAGGTTCATTGCCGCCCTCACATAAGCCCGCCATCGGTCCCTATCCTGAGCAAGATTAATCCAGTACCTACCATCACATACCACATACCTTAAATCCATTTTAGCATTATCTTCCCATCTACGTCTCGGCCTCCCCAAAGGCATTTCTCCCTCTGGCCTCCCACCTAACACTTTATATACGTTTCTGGATTCACCCATATGTGCTGCATGCCCTGCCCATCTCAAACGTCTAGATTTAATGTTCTTAATTATGTCAGGTGAAGAATACAATGCGTGCAGTTCTGCGTTGTGTAACTTTCTCCATTCTCCTGTAACTTCAGCCTTCTTAGCTCCAAATAGTTTCCTAACCATTTTATTCTCGAACACTCTTCACCTCTGTTCCTCTCTAAAAGTGAGGGTCCAAGTTTCACAACCATACAGTACAACCGGTAATATAACTGTTTTATAAATTCTAACTTTTAGCTTTTTTGAGGGCAGATTGGATGACAAAAGCTTCTCAACCGAATAATAACAGGCATTTCCCATGTTTATTCTGTGTTCAACTTCCTCCCGAGTATCATTTATATATGTTACTGTTGCTCCCAGGTATTTGAATTTTTCCACCTCTTCAAAAGAAAAATTTCCAACTTTTATATTTCCATTTCGTACAATATTCTCGTCACGAGACATAATCATATACTTTGTCTTTTCGGGATTATAGTGTAAATAGTAAAAATGACGTGTTCTAGTGTACATCGTGTAAATAGTTTAAATTGTAAATGTTAATGTAATTGTTAAAGTGGTTCAGGTTTTGATCTGCCCCACTTGACAAAACAAGAGTCGCTTGAGCAGTCAGTCAAGTATTTCGTTTGCTACAGTAGATGGACGTGCGTCCTCTACTTAAAACGCTGCAGCCTCCTGGGACAAAACGGTCCGTAATAATGACTATTTTGAGTTAGGGCCGGTTTTTCGAATAATATTAAGTATTCATTAACAATGGTATAGACGCGAATCATACCTTCCTTGTCAGTAGTTGAACTTGGCTTGACTAGGTTAGTATCCATACTCTCTACTCTGCTCTGGAGTTTCGGATGGAAATGTCTATTTTGTTTTTACGAGATGAAGCCCCGTCTTGCGAGATAAAAACAAAAGCATGACGTGTGCGCGCAGGGAGTTGTAGGCATTTTTGTATGTGAGCGGGAACTCCGTCGTCTTGGAGAGCCATAAACTGTTTCCCACAGCAAGAATGCCATTATCAAGTTTCCATTACGGCAGCGGGGGCTGTATGATGGATATGATATCGAGGTGTGCGGCATCCACTCGCTATATCGCTGATGGGGTCGCGTTAAGTCGAACGGTGGATCATTATCTCAACTAATCGCAGGAGATTGGCTCCTCAGACTCGGCCCGTGGATTCGCGACGTTCCCTAACGAAGACCGTGCTTCTCAACCAGTGGCACGCGAAACTACTTGGAATAATTTTAATGTGATACTAAACACTATAGTCGCGACGCTGTTATTCCCGGCGTGACTCCTCCTCTTTACTTACGTCTTAGGAAGTGAAGGTTCTATAAAGTCTAGGTAGGTAGTATCGTTCGCCATTTTTGTTCTTTCGTTGCCGAGTTACCAGACGAGGAATCTATTTGCCACGCCGTTAAACATTATCATGTCGTAGCTCCTATGATAATAAATCAAACGCACTGTAATTCAACAAATAATTGAGCGGAAAATAACGTCTTCGTGTGCTTTCTGCGAACGCCAACGAAAGAGCTAAAATGGCGGGCGATTATATTATTTATCGAGTCTTAAGAAATGAATAACGTCTTCATCAGCGAATCACAAGACGCACACGTTTAAATGTGGCTGACCTGCAACGCGGTTGGCTGCCGGAAATTAGAGAAACGGGACTACAGAAAGTCATGAGTTAGCGTATATGTTTATATACGAGGGTGTTTTGTAAAGTAATGCCTCCTATTTTTTTGTGTTGTTAACAAATTTCGGAGTACTGGCTGTCATACATTCTACACAGTTAACTTTCCTAGTTTATCGACGCAAGTCGAAAGCTGCCGAACCTTGAAATCTTTCAAATCCAAGTTAAAAAATTATCTTATGACGAGTTGCCAAACTAACTTACTGTTATGATAAGTGTTGTATTGCATGTTTCCACGTATTCACTACATTTTTGTATTCTAGTGATATTTATTTTATTTTATCTGTTTTTGTTTCATCATATTTCCCGACAATGTTATGTCTATCATGTGATAACTTGAGCTACTTACAATCATAATTTTCCTTGCTGTGTGTACCTAAAAATATTGTGTTCATTGTATGCTTTGTACTTTACTATTTTGTTATTATTATTATTATTATTATTATTATTATTATTATTATTATTATTATTATTATTATTATTGTCTCATACTTTTATACTTTGTATGTCTAATTTATTTTGACTTACTGTTCACATTTTATTATACCTTTTCCTTTGTTTCTATATGTTATATATTATATGCTGTATTTTGTAAATTTTCTAGTGTTCTTTGTATCCCAGTTTTACTCCCGGTTGAGTGCTAGAGAAGACGGCCGAATGGTCTTAATTCTGCCAGGTTAAATAAACCATTATTATTATTATTATTATTATTATTATTATTATTATTATTATTATTATTATAAGTATCAGTAGTAGTATTAGTATTGTAGTACTGGTAATTTAGGAGTAGTACCATTACCAGTAGTAGTAATAATAATAATAATAATAATAATAATAATAATAATAATAATAATAATAATGATTTATTTAACCTGGCAGAGTTAGGTTAGGTAGTACCAGTAGGGCCTATCAGTAGTATTATCATCAGTAGTACTGGTAATTTAGTGGTAGTACCACTACCAGCAGTGGTACCAGAATCAATAGTACAGAGTGTAACAAAAGTTTCTGGTACAGTGAAAATTATATTTTTTTTTAATATTGATGGTAAATATCAGATTTTCAGCCAAATTAATAATAAAGGATTGCATCACACCACAATCAAGTAGTACCAACTTCTACATCATAAAATTTGGTCATGGTTACTGAGAAAATGGAAATTAACAAGAGAATAATTTTAACATACTGTTACAGAAACTTTTGTTACACTCTGTAGTATTATTATCAGTTGTATTGGTAACTTAGTGGTAGTACCATTACCAGTAGTAATACCAGTATCAGTAGTAGTATTATCATCAGTAGTACTGGTAATTTAGTGGTAGTACCACTACCAGTAGTAGTACCATTATCAGTAGTAGTATTATCATCAGTAGTATTGGTAATTTAGTAGTAGTAGCACTACAAGTAGTAGTACTAGTATCAGTAGTAGTATTATTATCAGTAGTACTGGTAATTTAGTGGTAGTACCACTAGCAGTAATAGTACCAGTATCAGTAGTAGTATTATCAATAGTACTGGTAATTTAGTGGCAGTACCACTACCAGTAGTAGTACTAGTATTAGTAGTAGTATTATCAGTAGTACTGGTAATTTAGTGGTAGTACCACTACCAGTAGTAGTACCAGTATCAGTAGTAGTATTATTATCAGTAGTACTGGTAATTTAGTGGTAGTACCACTATCAGTAGTAGTACCAGTATCAGTAGTAGTATTATTATCAGTAGTACTGGTAATTTAGTGGCAGTACCACTACCAGTAGTAGTACTAGTATTAGTAGTAGTATTATCAGTAGTGCTGGTAATTTAGTGGTAGTACCACTACCAGTAGTAGTACCAGTATTAGTAGTATTATCATCAGTAGTGCTGGTAATTTAGTGGTAGTACCACTACCAGTAATAGTACCAGTATCAGTAATAGTATTATGAGTAGTACTGGTAATTTACTGGTAGTACCATTACCAGTAGTAGTACCAGTATCAGTAATAATATTATCAGTAATACTGGTAATTTAGTGGCAGTATCAATATCAGTAGTAGTATTATCATCAATAGTACTGTAAATTTAGTGACAGTACCACTACCGGTAGTAGTACTAGTATCAGTAATAGTATTATTATCAGTAGTACGGGTAACTTAGTGATAGTAGTACCAGTATGAATAGTAGTATTAGTATTAGTAGTACTGGAAACTCAGTTGTGGTAAAGATAGCAGTGAAGTTAAAGGACGATCCTAAGGCAAATATGAAGAGAAATGAAATGGATAAAAAAAAACAACGAAATTACCGGTGTATACTGATGAACTGGAATTGTTTATTACTAAATTTATATGAACCAAAGTCAGAAGATTGCCTGCAGTCTTTTCTACCGACTGGCAAGGTTGTAGGACTTTTGTAGGACTGAATGACAGCACAACAGAGAGCGACCGGAACCCGTCAGTAAATCATAGTAAATTATTCCCAATACGCCATACGGCGCATATTTCCGGAATAGCATCTTGATATGTATCATCTCATATGCTAATTGGTCCGATTCCGGTCTGCACGTGAAAGGGCGGTGCAGCATCCTGAAGCAGGAAGCGTTACTCGACTTTGGGCAGTCAATTAACATACGACATCCGGCAGCGGGATGTATATATTATTATTATTATATTCCCCCCTAGGGTCAGCATTGGAAGTATTGCCATTCCTGTAATAAATGACATAACATGTACGTATTAAATATGGCTTAGACAGCAATGAACCCCTATTTATGCAGTCCGCGCATCACTGATTCTATTCGCCATACCCGGAACAATGATTCTCATTTCATGTCAGTCGCTTGCTCATTTTTTATTCTATTCATATTCAAGTTTTCAACATCAATTCGTTCAACAAATCATTACAACGGGCAGGCGGACACAGACATTGTTACGTGCATTCATCACAAAAAAGGGGTCAGGGGGTGGAGCGGGCGGCAGGGAGGGAAAGGGTGGCGTATATGTATCAATTTCACCGAAACTGAACCTTCGTGCATGTTGATTTTAGCATGAATTATTCCAGTAATCGACAATTTCATGGATTTATTTATTGTACTAACAGTCGTAGCGTTTGAAGGTTGGCAACTCTGCTGCCGATGACGAGATTAACTAATTATTGACTGCAGCTTGTCTATTATCTATACACTTGACGTCACATCTATGCTACAGAGCTGTATTAAAAAAATAAGTGAAATGTTGTACTGTCAATGTTTTTTTTTCTTTGCGTGAAATGAAAATATCACATTTTAAGCATTAATATATTGCCAACAGTATTTTTACTGTGGTAATCTGTACATATGCTACGGTAGAAAATTTAAATATGTTTTTTGTAAAATATTCAATGTTTACTAAATTTATAAATAATATACAGTGTGCTCCGTTTGTATATGGATAAAATAAAATCACTGTAAAACATTTAGTACTGAACTTTATTTGTTGAAACTTTGTGCATACAACACCGAAAGATGGGAGATTCCTCAGAGCTCAACATGACCCCCATTGCGCACCCTGCACAACTCATAACGGTGATGCAATTCTGCCCATGTCCGTTGTAACGTAAGAGGGGTGATTTGTTGAAAAGCTTGAGTAATTTTTACTCTCAGATTATCAATGTCCCTGGGTTTCTATGAATAGACAATGTATTTAACAAAACCCCACACGAAGAAGTCAGGAGGGGTTAGATCTGGGAAGTTTGGAGGCCAAGGCAAGAGATAGCTGCTTCTCGTACTGGGTTTCACCTGTGACCTCCTGTATGCTTTTTTAACATAACCTGTTTCTACAAGTGTTCGATACCACAACATTATGGAATCGTATTTAGGTTCATTATGCACACCATACTCACTTCGAAATTCCCTTTGAACTCTTTTAACACTCTCAAATTTAGAATAACAAAGAACACATTGTGTCCGCTGTTGTTTTGATCATCTACGATTTTCATTTTTCCTTTCAGATTATGCATTTTTGATTGTCATATGTGGAAACTCCCATCTTTAATTTTTCTCATTATCATAATAGCTTTATAATAATAATAATAATAATAATAATAATAATAATAATAATATAGTGTTATCAATAACAATGTATTGCTTATTTACCACATCTCATCTCTATTTAGGGAGGTGTTTCCTAAATGGTTCAATAATTTATTTATGAAATATTATATTTTCCTCCTGCACTTCTAGCATATTATGTTGGTAATTAGGAGGAATTAATATGATCTAATAATACAATTTATTTTGTCAGGCAATATGAAATTTATTGCTTTCACTAAAGAGTTTATGATTCATCAGACCTAACCTAAAAATGTATTTACTTACTTGCATTTTCATCAGTTTGCTTTACTGTAAACTGAAATCACTGCTGCCAACATAACAGTTACAAAATAACTGCCAGTTGTAGTATTTGTCAGTACCCGAAATTCGAAACGAAGTTGGTAAAAAAATTCAACCTGAGAGCTAGAAAATCACTATAATTCACTAGCATATTTAGTAATAGTGGAAAAATGACTAGGTTTCACCCTTAGGGTATTAAGTAAGCTGATCCGGACTATAAAACAAGGTAGACCTCCAAATTTGTTGTCGTCAGTGATACTAAACCATATGTTCAATTTGATAGTTTCTAAGAGGACAATAATATATTGAACAATGATGTAAATGTAATTTATTTTCAAGTATCATGTTACCACTGGTTCATAATTTTTCATTGGGAATAGAAATGTGTCGTT
This sequence comes from Periplaneta americana, assembly GCA_025594305.2. Taxonomy (NCBI): domain Eukaryota; kingdom Metazoa; phylum Arthropoda; class Insecta; order Blattodea; family Blattidae; genus Periplaneta; species Periplaneta americana. Next base: position 148,862,855 of record JAJSOF020000013.1, read on the forward strand.
TTCCCCGCTACTCTTAAATGACAAGTTCCAAACTGCGATTTCATATTCTGAAAATTAGTGTTTCATTTAATGTCGAGAAAAAGCGGGCTTGCAAAGACACGTTCAAGAAGACACACACGCAAAAATGACGGTAGATAACTTAGAAACACAAGCTGCTGGGAGTTATAGTAACTTATATTCCTTGAGATTGATTTTCCCATTACACAGCACTCCACATTCTTCTTCTTCTTACCCCAAACAGTGGATAATCGATACCCCGAATCGCCCCCGTTTGACCAGCTTTCAAAATCCATCAAGCGCGCTCGCCCCCACATAATGGGCCTTGCCGGACATATTGCATCTCTCAGATGATTCGACGTTGTATAAATACAGCGCGGATGAATTCATTTTCTGTTATGTCACGTCATAATGGATTGGTTCCCGATATCCCGTATAAGAAATTAAAGTGGACGTTGGACTGATTTTTTGAAAGTTGTAACGGATTATATTTAACGTGGGTTGTCAGGCTACTGCGTCGGGTTCCGCTTCATTGGTGACATGGACAGCGATATGATAGGTGGGCCGTGAGGACAACATGGCGAGCTCATTCAACCCCAAATATATCGATATCGTTATGAGTGAATAGCTTCTGTTCAAATATTTACGGCTTGTGTCAAGAAAATAATAACCAGTGTTATTATAACCACCACAACCATTATCGTCCTCAGAAAGAGCGACAACTATACAGTAATCGGAATCAAATTATCGGAAGATGCTATGACGTGGTCAAGTACAAATTTATATAATAATACAGAATAATACATCAGACTACAGAATATAATTAGCCTACAACAATAGAAATAGAAATAAAATAGTACAATCAATATAGAAAGAGAATACAATAATATTAACAAAATTTGAGGACCGAATGAGCAGCGCTCGTGTTCGGTCGCAGTTCAGATATATTATTAATATAAGAGGAATATAGAAAATAAAATAAAATAGGAACTAAAATTAAAATTACAGCTACAATGAAATTATATAATATAATAATCTCTTTCTATTATCTAACATTATTTGAAATATATTAACATTCTATGTATTTTAGCTTAATTCTGCTACACATTTCGTATTTCAGTGTTCAATTAATAGTTCATAGTATTTTGTTGTTTAATTCGTAAATAACTCTTGTATACATGTAGCTCTCATCTAAATCAAATTGTTGAATTCTTTGTAAATTCATACATATGTATGTATAATTTTTGCTGGGTTGAGTGGAAGAGAAGGCCTTACGGCCTTAACTCTGCCAGCTATTTTTTTTTACCCATAACTTCAAGTTCAAATTTTTCAAACTCAAATTCAAATTTATTCACAATTTACAATTGAAATGGTACATATGAATAGATACCCGAAATGAGCATATGCTCGTGCTCGGGTACAATCCAGTAGAGTCTACATAAATTTTACAGATATCAATAATAATGTTGATGATAGAAATAATAGTAACAATAATAATGATAATAATAATAATAATAATAATAATAATAATAATAATAGTAACAATAATAATAATAGTAGTAGTAGTAGTAGTAGTAATCGTGACGGAGATAATACAAAGATAGTAATACAAATTAATAAAATAATAATAATAATAATAATAATAATAATAATAATAATAATAAAACAAAATATCAACAATAATAAAATAAATACTAAGACTGATAAAATAAAATATAAAAGCACTTAGCGAGAGTTAACACAACTTAAATAAGCATATAATAACCAGAAAAAAAAATAACGAACTCAAAAATCAACAAAAAGTTCGTTGTATCGCAGTCGACAGCAACCGCCGTATTGACATTGTGTTATGCATTATTGGTAGTAGGGGAGCCGAAGGTCTACGTAACTGCCGTTCTCTTCGAATCTTTTCATACAATCATGGAAAGTTAATGCTGAAAAACAAAATGTCTACGAGTCAAACTGTTCATTATTACCAGGATAAATACAAATAATACTGAAATATATTAATCTAGTTTAAGTTATAGATCTTCCCTTTGTGCAAGAGGATAAATTATTATTATTATTATTATTATTATTATTATTATTATTATTATTATTATTATTATTATTATTAAAATCCACAATCCTCATAAATAAGAACCAATTCATTAAAAATCTAAATATCATAATAACAGCCAATCCACAGCAGAAATGTTTCACACAAATACAGGGGTGCTATGAATTACCTGTCACTTTATTTATTTCTTAACTTTTCCTCGATTCTGTCTTATTGTACTTACCAAACTTCAGGCGTAATATTAGAAAGATAATAATAAAATTGTGTACAATCTGCAATAGTGAAAAAGCGGAATATTTCCGTCTTCCGTGCTTTGTGCATTTTGTGCCGTCACAGTAACAGAAATGAGATTGTAGACACCCTGAATATTTAACCTCACTTCTCCCCACCGCCACATACCCTGCAATGAGTGAAGTGTAGGCCTATTTCAATTTTTCATCAGTCTCCATGTAAATTAATCTATTCGGCACTTGGAGATTACATCTACGGACAGACCTCTTACATAGCGGACGGGAAACGGGAAGGGAGAGAGGGCTAGCTTTGATTGGTTGGCGAGATAATCTTCAGATATTATACGCATTTCACTTTGTCGAGTGCATGCACCCTTATAAACCCACCCTCAGTATTTAATTTTCATCTCCATCCCCATCATCATCTTTACACCAGCCTTATTCCTCACACATAGAAAATTCAAGCTTTCAAACCTCCCTCTACCCCTATTTCATTTTCTAAAATCTGCCCCTACAATTTAGAGTGTTAATGTATTTTCTAGGGGCCGTAAAGTTGGTATCGAGGGAGGACTTTAAAAGAGGGAGGGGGTGGATGGAATCATATGTGCATGTGTATTAAAAGTAGCTTACCCTCTCATACTTCGCCCCAATCTAACGCAGCCCTTCTTGCCTGTCTGCTGTACAAGTGTAATCCGTGTTGCCTACTCCATGCATTCGTTTCATACGTCGTGTAACTTCGATAAAATGATTGCTCTACTTGTAGTTACATAACGCACATATGAGAACCGAATTTTTCCTCCGCAAATTATTTCTGGTAATAGTTTTCAGGCATTTCTTTGCATAACTATTACAAAATCTTCCGGGAATTCGCTGTGATATTTATCAATGTCTTCTTAATGTATCCAGCTGTTTGCTGACAACATAAAGTCCACTATAGTTCACTGTAGTCTATTCAGTTGTTTTTCACGAGAAATGAGGGGTATTTTGATCGGTGTTCATTATAGATGCCTATTGCTAGTAGCCAGAGTTGGGGTGTAGTCAATATAAACTGCAGGGCTGTGTCTTCTGCAACTGGTACTGATATTTTTAATTTACTTCTTTTGTGGTTTATGGATGGACAGTATAGAAGAATGTGTTCCAGATCTTCATCATGATTATTACACCACAGACAAGTAGGATTATCAGAAATGTGAAATCGGTGTAGGTACAATTGAGTGACAATGTGACCTATTCTGGCTCTTGTTAAAAATGTTTGAACATGTCTGGGCAAGTTTTTGTACATTTCCAGGTCATTTGGTTTCTTTTGTACAGACTGTAAAATTTTTCCTTTGTCAGAAGAGAGCCAATTGTTGATCCATAGGTTTGTAAAATGAGACTTTACTGACGCAAAAGCACTGGATAGAGATATCACTTGAAGAGGTCTTGGTTGCAAATATGTTGCCTGTTTTGCAATATTATCGACTTTCTTGTTTCCAGGTATACCACAATGACTAGGTATCCATTGAAATGTTATGATATTTATAAAATTACATTTTATTTTTGGAAAACCTCTGAAAATGAAACCGAATGAAATAATCGTCCTAAACAAGATGCGAACCCATTTCTGAATGCAAACTCGGATTACAAACCTATGTTGCTACCATGAATCTTAATACGAAAATAATTCCGCTGAGAAAGTTCAGGAAAACACTGTCCCCTACCAATCGCCAAGATATTTCTTAAGAATTCATTTGCATAATGTTTGCGGTGGTGGTGGTGGTGGTGGTGGTGGTGGTGGTGGTGGAGGAGGAGGAGGAGGAGGAAATAATATGAAATTTGTTTAAACAAAAGCCGCCCTAAATAAGGGTTCGATAGATCGGCCTACTAATCAATTCATAAAGAATAATAAATAAACAAAACAATTTTGTGACATTTGGAAAGAAAAAGAAAAAACATTAAGATAAGAAAACGTAGGAAATCATTTACAATAAAAATTTTGTTGGGTACAAATGATTACTAATTATAGCTAAGGATGATTTTAACACGTGAGATCCTATGGCATCAATCGTTGCATCAGAAATTTTATATTGTTTAAGTTGATTTAAAGTTTCACGTGGGATCGTGCCACGGGCACCGAACATGAGCCCAAAAACTGTCCAATGTGTAATGTGGTATTGTGCTCCAAGATGCTGACAACAAGGCTCATATATGACTTGTTTTTCACGACACACCTCTTGTGGCTGTTGCTCATGCATCTCAAAACGGATTGTGGGATCAAGAATGACACCCTTATCCTTATGCCGATCAATTATGATGATATCAGCCCGTCTAGTAGAGCCATCAGAAGAGACGCAACCAACCTCCTCATAAACCTCATAGGAAGCATTCTGACGGATTGAAGCTGCGATGAGAGAACGAACCGTATTATGTCTGTTGATTCGGAGCAATTCTCCATGATGGCAGAAACCCAAGACGTGAGGAAGCGTTTCTTGCTCGTCACATCTTCTGCAACGGGTTGAGTCAAGAGTTCTACCAGGGAGAGTACGTACAGGTATTGTATTACAGTTCATCTTAATGGCCTCATATTATGAGGCTATTAAGTGCAAAACTCTCCTTATCAAAATTTAAAAGAAATGAGTTACATATGGGATGTTGTACTTCTTGCAGCTCTCTACGTACTGATATAGTCGGTTTGTGCAAATCTTGTCTAATTCCTCTTCCATGGAGCTCAGAAAACTACTATCAAATGCAAAACTGTCCATATCCATAATGGTTTTTCCTGATTTCTGACAAATCACTTTACCTGGATAAGGCGAGTTTTGCACTTGATAGCATCAATATATTTTCTGGACTTGAAAAACTTTTTTGATACGTTATTTTAAATAAAGGTATCTGTCTACCAAAAGCCATGGTGGGGTTTCAGAGAATTATGTTTTTTGAATGAATAGAGGTAGAAATGTAATATTGGTGCTAGAAGAAAATAAAACTCTCAAAATTCTTCTTCTGTAGGTTTGAGACACTGAAGGAAACAAAAGACGGTAACAATCGAACAAATGTAATAATTTTCATTGTTACAATTAATTGTACAAGATGGATGTCAAAAGAAAAGTGTAATGTGTTTTGTGGCTGGCAAAATTTGAATCTGTGATTCGTGTACGACGTGAATTTCGTCGCGTAGTTAACGAAGAACCACCACACGAGAATAACATTCGTCTTTGGGATAGACAGTTAAGGAAGACTGGGAGACTTTTGGAGAAAAAACGTACTGGAAGATCATGGACAAATGATGAAACGGTAGAAGCCATCCGTAGAACATTTGTTCAGAGTCCAAAGAAATCTGTTCATAAATGTGCCCGACAATTAGGACTTCCGAAAACAACAGTTCACAGGATGAAAATGGCCTTACCATCCAACGAATCCTACAACGAAGTTATCGCACGAAGGACGACAAAGCAGAGAGGAGTTGATAGTAATTTCTTCTGCACAGATGCCATGATAGACAGGGATTGGACCAAACCGAACGAACCGCAAAGATATGCCATCGTTGGAGTCGCAATACACGGATACCACCACAAAATTTGTCAAAACTCAAGATTCCACCAACCTGATGAGAAATGCGTGTGTAAATTCTGTGTAAAAAAGTGTGAACTCTATCACTTCTCAGAGTGCAGAAATAGAATAGGATCGCTAACTGACCTCTTCAAAGACAAAATATAAACAGTGCAGTGTGCCAAACTTTAATGCTCCTTCGAACAACAGTTCATAGAGCTTTAAAGAAACCTGACTACTTATAAACTTCAATTGTTATTTGCACTTCATCCAGATTATTACCACAAAAGATATGTTTGCTGTGGGTATGCTTAATGAGTCACAGCTTGAAATTTTACCAACCACAAAACACATTGCACTTTTATTTGAACATCCGTCTTGTATAATTAATTATAACAATGCAAATTTTTGGATTTGTTCTATTTCTAACATTTTTTTCCTTCGGTGCCTCAAACATAGAGACGAAAAAAATATGAGAGATTTATTTTCATCTGTCACCAATATTACATTTCTACTTCTATTCATTCAAGAAATATAATCCTCATAAACCTCACTGTGATTTTTGAAACACAATGAAACATTTCTACAGAACCCCCCTCCCCCAAATAACATTACTATTGTAGCTTACTAGTAGCACGTGACGATAACATGCATTCTTAAAACGTCGTACTTATTGCATTTCCTATATACCTGATTTTAATACTTTAAATATGTCAGTACACCTTAAGATTTGTGAAAAACCTCATGGTTAGGGAGTCATTATGCACTGACTTTTAATGGACTGGCTATTCTGAAGTAATCTTCGAGGTAGAATATCTTTTGAGGAAAGGGAAATCGGTATGTGTACTACTTATCTTACGTTTGATGATTTCACTGTTTGAGACATCTCCAATAAGTTCTTTGTATACAGTGTTCTAAGTGTAGTAGTGTTAGTTCAGGAACTCCTTTCAACTGTCCAAAAGTTACTGTTTTAATATATTGTGTATCTAGTTTAGTGTTTAGTCTGTATAGTTTTTCGTGTTTAGCTTATATAGTTTGTTTATGTGTTTAGTTTGTAACTGTATAGTGTAAGCTTTCTTGACTGGCTCCCGAAGCGTAGTAGACTTTCGCTCATCCTACACTACTGTAGGAGGCCGTTGCCCTTATGGGATTTCAGGTTTTTCATATTCATATTCATATTCATATCTAGTTTCATTTGTTCATATTTAAATACGCTAAAACAAATGAAAGTTTTGATGGCATTGGAAATTCTACATACTGTTCTCCAACCAGGAGATAAACCGTGAAAGGAATGTGCTTACTATTGCGTCATCTATTGGAGTGAAGTAGATAGATAATATTAGAGTTTTAACGTCAGTTTAAAAATCATGCGCTCTCGTGCGTATGTTATTTCCTGTATGGGGAGATTAAAAGACCAGGAGATTAACCGTGATCTAATTTTGTAACTAGGGTAGTATAAAAATGTGTATATCAGTGTTATTGTTTGTGCTGTGAGAGCTAGCCAATAGGGATACGAGTACCCACGTGTGTGACCTTATGACATCTTATGATATCAACATTCATTCACAGCATCAACCCGCTCCATCTCATTTCCTGGAGACTTTCTCGTGGTTGGAGTGCAGTATGGCCAGCTTAGAAATGTTTACAAAAATATATTTGTGTAGTTTCATTTGTTTTGTATTGGCGTATTATTTGTGTTTTGTTTTGTGTTTGTTTATTGTGTTCTGTACGTTATGTTGTGTATTTTTGTGTAAATTGTGTTTGTTATTATTATTATTATTATTATTATTATTATTATTATTATTATTATTAGGTTGATTGGATAGTAGGCCTACTTACTTTCAAAGAAACAATTTGAAGGGCATTTTCCAATGTCTTGAATTGTAGCGTGTCCTGATGGATGGAGGGACCTCCCCCTTGACAGGCCCCCATCTCGTCATTTTGCTCACTGAGTCACGGATGTCAACTCGACTTTAATAAATTTTAATCGGCCTGATTGCTTATACACCTTATAATGCAAATACCCGCCCCTCCCCTGCAGAGATGGAATTCTGCTCCCTTCTCCCCGACGTAATCCGGCACCTCGGAGACAGACAGGGTGTTCTGGTTCCCGCCGACACTTGACAGCTTTGCTTCGCACGTGACCGGGAACACATGGGTCGGCAACCCGCGGTTCGCATGCCTCATTGATCGCTAGCTGTAATAGTACATTATGCAACGAGCCTATATTGGTAGTAATTAAGACGCGAGTATGTTTGTTTATGAAACGATCGCAAGCGAGTTTCTTAGTTTTCATACGAGCGTCTTAATTACCATTATAGGCAAGTTTCATACGACTTTTTATGCTCGACCATATTTCTAACTTGAAATTATTCATAAGTATTCATGTTATGGTTATATAAGTGAGGAGCAGAACTGACCTAAATTGTGAGATGTGCGCAGACGCGAAAGCATTGATTTTTTCCGAGGCACGAATGTCATTGACTTGATATAATCTAGAGAATAACATGAACATTAGTCTTGATATAACCTGGAAATTGATTTAGAATTGAAGAACGAGATGACAAGTTTAATTTATTTGAATATTATTTACAATTAACGCTAATTATTATAGTATCAGCACATAACCTTCTGCGACAGTATTGGATTTCCAGCCTCCGTGACGTTTCGCTAATTGTCTTTCGATTGCATTTCCGAGAATAATCGATACTTGCGGTTTTATAATGGTACAATGGTGATTTCTCATTGGCTGAACAACTGAATTATAATGAATAGGTTTACTTTAATGAGGTGTATTAAAGGGCTACTACCAGGTATATAATTACTACAGGGACATCATTTTATTTTTACTTCAATTTTTATTGTACCTGAGTTTTTGAATGTACTTCACTCCCACCCCTTCTACTAAGGAAGTTCCAACTCCACACAGAACCAAGACCTCAGATAGTAAGCAGTACTGAGTTACTGATTATAGTACGTTCCAGACATATGTTCGCGTTTTCCAGTGACGAAAAAGCTTTCAATATTGAATCATATTTTCGCACAGGTACTGTCCGTTTGCCTACGTCGCATCCCGATTTCCACCACCTGCTTCTGCTCGCCCCTCTGTAATAGCTGGGCTGTCTTAGCTCTTTTGTGAAAACATTAATTTCTCTTAGGAATTGGAAGTTTACGTAATATTATACAGCTGTTTAATTTAACTTAAATAAAAGGGCCTCGTTAAGTAATTAACTGTCACGTGATTTCCTCCCTTTCTACAATCCTGCGGCATAACCACTTGGACGGACAGTAGATAGCATGTCTGAGTAATTTTATATTTTCGGGTCTGGCAGAAGTGAAGATTGAATTTACAGTTAAAAAAATTGAATACAGAAATTATAAATTATAAACGAAGGTGTAGAGATTTTGCGAATTTATACATCATTTTAAACAATAATAAAAATGCACAAAATTACTTATTTACAAATTAAACACCAAATATATAGCTAGTAATAACACAGAATAGGAAATAATACAGAAATGACATTAAGATACTTTTGTGCGAGATCGTGCGTATTTGCTTGGTTTCCGCACAAAACCAATCCGCGGAAAGTCTAAAATTCCACATTCAGTATTCCCAACCTAGCACACATAATAATTTCCCTCTTCTTACCGCTTAAGTGACATACTGATTTTACTGCTTTAGGCTTTTAACATATTATTTTTAGAGACGTTCAATATAGTAATAATTATAAATTGGAAATTTACCACTGCAATTTCACCTAAATTGCACTGTTAATTATTGTTTTTAAATATTTGCAAAAATTAAGTAAACTCTACAACTCCACTAATGTTACTGCATTCGTGATGCAAGTAACATTAAGGAAGCCGTGAAAAAATCAACAAGATTCCAGACTCATCATAGACTGGGGGGGAAAAAAAAGACAGACGTATATCACGGCCTGCTGGAGTATAGTAAACAGAGAAAATATTTTAAAGCAACAATGTGAAGATAGATATTTTTGTTTTGCAAAGTTGCCGTCATTGAACAGAAACCAAGATGGAGATTTCATTGCAACTAATTAGAAATTCCTCTTTCAGGTATGTAATAAACGATCTTCGCACAAAATAATGTACGATACACGAGCGGTATGTTTTCTTTCAATTCTCGAAAATTAAAAAAGCTCAACTACGTTTCGCTTTTTCAAACTTTTCCTCGAGCATGAAAACTTCAACATACCGCTCTTTTAACGCATATTACTAATTGATTATATATGAATACCTTAATTAGAAACATTGAAGCGATAAGCAGTAGCAAAAAAGATAACAGAAGAAATAACTTAGTTACAATTTTCGATATATGGTTTGCGATAGTAAAGAGATAAAAACAAAATACTTACGATTACAAACTAAGTTACGAGTATATAGCCTACAATTTAAGTATTTAGATCATATTAAATTATGTGCTATCATCATCGTCATCATTATCATCATATACTCACTACCACCACCATCATCATCAGGAATATATATATAATCAACATCATTATCATAATCATCATCATCATAATCATCGTTACCACTATCATCGACATAGTCATGCTCATCATCAACATCGTCATGATCATCATTTCAACATCATCATAATCAACATCGTCATAATCGTAACCACCATAATAATCAACATCGTCATAATCGTAACCACCATAATAATCAACATCGTCATAATTATAATAATCAACATCACCATGTCCACACCTGTGGAGTAATGGTCAGCGCGTCTGGCCGCGAAACCAGGTGGCCCGGGTTCGAATCCCGGTCGGGACAAGTTACCTGGTTGAGGTTTTTTCCGGGGTTATCCCTCAACCTAACACGAGCAAATGCTGGGTAACTTTCGGTGCTGGACCCCGGACTCATTTCACCGGCATTATCACCTCCATTTCATTCAGACGCTAAATAACCTGAGATGTTGATACAGCGTCGTAAAATAACCCAATAATAAAAAAAACATCACCGTAATAATTATCATTACTATTATCATCATATTCATCATCATCATCATCATCATAATCTTCATAGTCATTAATAACGTCATAATCACATCACCATAATCATAAACAACGTCGTAATCATCACCACCACCATAATCATCAACATCTTCATAATCATGAAAATCATCTTCGTAATTACCACCACCATAATCATCAAAATCGTCATAATCATGAACATTGTCATAATTCTAATAATCAACATCACCATAATCATTATAACCACAATCATCATAATCATCGACATCTTCATAACCATCAGAATCATCGTCATAATCATCACCACTGCCACTATAATCATCAACATCTTCATAATCATGGTAATCATCATAATCATCGCATAATCATCATAATCATTCACCACCATAATCATAAACGTCGTAATCATCACCACACCATAATCATCAACATCTTCATAATCATGAAAATCTTCATCGTAATTACCACCACCATAATCATCAAAATCGTCATAATGATGAACATTGTCATAATTCTAATAATTTACATCACCATAATCATTATCACCACAATCATCATAATCATCGACATCCTCGTAATCATCAGAATCATCGTCATAATCATCATCACCGCCACTATAATGAACATCTTCATAACCATGATAATCATCATGATCATCGCATAATCATCATAATCATCACCACCATAATCATAAACGTCGTAATCATCATCACCACCACCATAATCATCAACATCTTCATAATCATGAAAATCATCATCGTAATTACCACCACCATAATCATCAAAATCGTCATAATGATGAACATTGTCATAATTATAATAATTAACAACACCATAATCATTATCACCACTATCATCATAATCATCGACATCGTCATAATCATCACCACCGCCACCATTATCATCAATATCTTCATAATCATGATAATCATCGCATAATCATCACCACCACTATAATCATCAACATCTTCATAATCATGAAAATCATCATCGTAATTACCACCACCATAATCATCAAAATCGTTATAATCATAAACATTGTCATAATTCTAATAATCAACATTACCATAATAATTATCATCACTATCATCATAATCATCGACATCTTCATAATCATCAGAATCATCGTCATAATCATCACCACCGCCACTATAATCATCAACATCTTCATAATCATGATAATCATCACCGCTACCATCATAATCATCACCACCATAATAATCAACATTATCATAATTATCACAATATTCGCCATCATCACTATCATCACTATCATCATTATCATCTCCAACATCATCATCATAAAGTCCATAATCTTCGATTTTACGCTTTTCAGGCAAATTTACAATGATTCAAGATTATAACATTTCCAAATCCTGTGTAGACTAGGAAATAGAAGAACTATAGCTAGACTAAAATTTGTTCTGTATAATGTGGGTATTTAGAATTACTGTTTAAGCTCGAGGATTTGGTTAGGCTCTTATTAAAGTATCCTTTTTCAATTTCGCCTACACTCATTGTCAGGGGTCTTCACTGCAGTACAAAGAATGCAGCAATTGGGGGGATATTGGAGCGAAAATTAGAAACCTGAAACTGTGAGTCAACGTGTTGGCAACACTATTGACACTGCAAGTGTGAACTATCTGTCCATATGCACACTCGGAAGTTCTTTTGAAGGGAATTCGTTCATGGGATCCGAGGGATGTTTGCCAACTGACAACCCCAACCCTCCCAGACAGCAGAAATGGATTTGTCAGGGGGAGGAGAATATGATAGCTGCAACATGTATAACTCTCGACAAATATGTTGCGTCGAGTGGTCCATATGACGCAAGAGTCCAACAAGTGTGGCGACAGATTTCCCGGCTCACGCTCGTGGTAACAAGGAAGGACATGGATTCCTGGAATAAGCAAGGACCATATTCTGTCCCAGGGTGTACGGAGGTAAGGTTAGATGTTCATAGACTATATTGGTGTAAAGTCATTATTTGGCGCGTGGCACAGGTACTGTCAGGAAGCACTTTCATCTTGATTGTGCTGCAGTTGGCTTCTATTCAAGATTCAAAACTACAGTAGACCTCGAAGACTGTTGAAAATGCATTTCAGTGATAAAGATTGATACTACGATGACCTGTCCTACAATTTAAATTATTTATTCATTTATTTATTTCATTTATTTTTACTGGTATTGGCAGAGTTAAGGCTATAAGCCTTCTCTTGAACTCACCAGCATAAATAACATCAATACAGAAAAAATGGAATAATAATAATAATCTATACTAATAATAAATCTGTAGCCGAAATGTTTCTGGTAATTTTCGATTTTCCAAAAATAATTGGTCATAACATATATAATTAACCACCCTGAAACCGAAAATCGCCCTTTTGAAATTTTTGTTTGTGTGTCTGTCTGTATGTTTGTTACCTTTTCACGCGATAATGGCTGAACGGATTTCGATGAAACTTAGAATATAAATTAAGTTCGTTGTAACTTAGATTTTAGGCTATATGGCATTCAAAATACATTATTTAAAAGTGGGGTTATAAGGGGGCCTGAATTAAATAAATCGAAATATCTCGTTTATTATTGATTTTTATGAAAAATGTTACATGACAAAAGTTTCTTTAAAAATAATTTGCGATAAGTTTTATTCCCTGAAAAATTTTGATAGGACTGATATTTAATGAGATAAATGAGTTTTAAAATTAAAATAACTGCCATCTAAGACCGTGTAATGAATTAAAAATCAAATGACTTCGTCTGTAAGGGGCCTTGGACAGCAACAATCGAAAGCTATGAAAGATAGCCTACAGAGAATGTTTCTGTGTTTGTATGAAGTAATATCGGAAGCTAAATTAACCGATTTGTATAATTAATTATTATTTCACCATTGGAAAGTGTAGTTTCTCTAGATGGACATAATGCTATAATGTTATTACAGTAACTTCTGATATAATATAATATAATATAATATAATATAATATAATATAATATAATATAATATAATATAATATAATATAATATAATATAATATAATATAATATAACATAATATAATATAATATAATATAATATAATATAATATAATATAATATAATATAATATGTAATATATAATATATATATATACACACATTATTTTCTTTGTAGATGTTATGTAATGGTGTAAGCATTGTTTTGCAATTTTATCAAGTAAAAGATGTCTTATATTATATAATATAATTTAAGTTATTTGAAGGGTTCAGAACCATAACGGGCCAAGCGCCATTTACTGAATACGTAGAAAACAAGGGTTAAAATTAAGTTATTACCATAATTCAATGGAAACCTATAACAAGTAAAATAAAATATACACATTAAATCTAAATTATGTCAATCTTCATTAAGCTATGGTTGCATGTAATAAAAATTAAGAAACATGTTAAAGGAATTGTCATTGTACCAAATGAGTGTCTATGGACCAAAATGATCGCATTTTAATTATTTGGATGCAATTTAAATTAAGTAGCATATTAAACGATTTATCCTTCTATCAAACACGAATGTTCCCTGGATCAAATGTCCTATTTTAATTATGTAATTACTTTATATTTATTTCTAACGGGTGCAGCGGAGCCCACGGGTACGGATAGTAATAATAATAATAATAATAATAATAATAATAATAATAATAATAATAATAATAAGAGCAAATGTAGATGTTTTAGTTACATGTAATTCTAAGAGTTAAACAATTACAATTTAGTGTTAAATAAGACAAAATTTGGATCGACGGAATGATTAACACTAGCAATACCAACGAGGGTGTACTTTGTGCCCACTTTCTCCAAAATTTATATTTTAAATACGTAATAATTTATATATTTAAAATATGAAAATATTATTTAATGTGGTCGGCCTGATTGGCATAGTTGGTATAGCGCTGCCTTCTATGTCCGAGGTTGCATTTTCGATCCCGGGCTAGGTCGATGGCATTTAAGTGTGCTTAAATGAGACAGGCTCATGTCAGTATAATTCTCTTTTTTTCAAGTAGGTTATTTTACGACGCTTTACCAACATCTTAGGTTATTTAGCGTCTGAATGAGATGAAGGTGGTAATGTCGGTGAAATGAGTCCGAGGTTCAGCACCGGAAGTTACCCAGCATTTGCTCATATTGGGTTGAGGGAAAACCCCTGAAAACACCTCAACCAGGTAACTTGCACCGACCGGGAATCGAAACCGGGCTACCTGGTTTCGCGGCCAGACGCGCTGACCGTTACTCCACATGTGTCGTAAATTTTCTCTCATAATCTCTTGACATCTATAGTAAAAATATATGATTTTTCTCACACTCGACAAGATAAAGTCCACACCTGTGGGGTAACGGTCAGCGCGTCTGGCTGCGAAACCAGGTGGCCCGGGTTCGAATCTCGGTCGGGACAAGTTACCTGGTTGAGGTTTTTTCCGGGGTTTTCCCTCAACCCAATACGAGCAAATGCTGGGTAACTTTCGGTGCTGGACCCCGGACACATTTCACCGGCATTATCACCTTCATATCATTCAGACGCTAAATAATCTAGTTGTTGATATAGCGTCGTAAAATAACCCAATAAAAAAAGACAAGATAAAGAAGCAGAAAATTAGGCTACGTAAATTTACGAAACTATCCCAGAAAAAAAAAAACAACATTGCGTTATTACTCCTGATGATTTGTTTGAATTTTGGGTCAAATTACAATTTCCCTTAAAATGTTATTCAAATTGCATGAATATGTGCGAAGCAATGTAACAATGCACTACGGTCTAATTATAGGCCTATAGGCCTAGTCAAAATATAACTTTACTTACCTTTGGAAATTTAGAAGAAGTTCTTATTTTTTATTTTTTGTCTACAAAAGTGCTCCTTAGGTACAGTATGTGCTGTCTGTCGAGTTTCTTGGAAATTACGTGAAATATGAATAGTTGGTGTTATTACCTCGATTGACGTTATTCCCCATTGCCACCTTACTTAATCTTGTAGTCTCCTGGGATAAAGTACGGTCTGTAATGAATATCATTGTCACCTATTTTGTAGGTTTCACAGCGTAAATGCTTTATTGAGAATAAAATTTTACGATGCCAGGTAACAGTCCATTTTTATGCAATAGTCAAGAAAGCATTGACGTTTTGATTTCTGCCTGTGATTACAAGTAGGGTAGATGAGGGGTAATTGTAAACAGGGGGTAATTGTAAACAAGATCTGTGAGAAATACAAAATTGTCAATATAAAAATTTTAATTCGGTGGAATGTTTAAATTAACATCTTGGCTAACCTACAAAGCAATTTGGCGCCAAATAGGAGTAACTGCTTAGTTGTGAACGAATGTTTTGTAAGAGTCTACAAAAAAGTTGAGAAAGAATTTTGCTTCACTTCATTTTTGGCGTTGTAAGTAAACTTACAGTGCAATTTTTTAAGAATGTGTTGTTTTTATGAGTAATACATGTTAATTAACATTTATTACAATGGTTTTGAGATGTCCCATAATCTCAGTTCATTAAATTATGACGTGTTTACATTTGCCCCGTAGTTTTAATTGCTTGAGGCAATTGTAAACATGTTTTGCTATGGTTACATTTCGTACTTTTCAGTAATCAAAGAAACCCCTATCCAACTAGAGAGGGTTGTCACAGATGTGAAAAATAGTAACTACAGTTATCGTGAAGCTCAGGAGAGGTACTGAGTTCCTGTGTCGTCATATATCATAGGCTAAAGGGACGAAATGTACCAGTGACCAAAATTGGAGTTGGAAGGAGTACAAATCTGTCAATATAAAAATTTTAATTCGGGGGAATGTTTAAATTAACATGTTGACTAACTTACAAAGCAGTTTGGCGCCAAATAGGAGTAACTGCTTAGTTGTGAACGAATATTTTGTAAGAGTCTACAATAAAGTTGAGAAAGAATTTTGCTTCACTTCATTTTTGGCGTTGTAAGTAAACTTACAGTGCAATTTTTTTAAGAATTTGTTGTTTTTATGAGTAATGTATATTAATTAACATTTATTACAATGGTTTTGAGATCTCCCATAATCTCAGTTCATTAAATTATGGCGTGTTTACATTTTCCCCATAGTTTTAATTGCTTGAGGCAATTGTAAACATGTTTTGCTATGGTTACATTTCGTACTTTTCAGTAATCAAAGAAACCCCTATCCAACTAGAGAGGGTTGTCACAGATGTGAAAAATAGTAACTACAGTTATCGTGAAGCTCAGGAGAGGTACTGAGTTCCTGTGTCGTCATATATCATAGGCTAAAGGGACGAAATGTACCAGTGACCAAAATTGGAGTTGGAAGGAGTACAAATCTGTCAATATAAAAATTTTAATTCGGGGGAATGTTTAAATTAACATGTTGACTAACTTACAAAGCAGTTTGGCGCCAAATAGGAGTAACTGCTTAGTTGTGAACGAATATTTTGTAAGAGTCTACAATAAAGTTGAGAAAGAATTTTGCTTCACTTCATTTTTGGCGTTGTAAGTAAACTTACAGTGCAATTTTTTAAGAATATGTTGTTTTTATGAGTAATGTATAGTAATTAACATACATTACAATGGTTTTGAGATCTCCCATAACCTCAGTTCATTAAATTATGACGTATTTACATTTTCCCCATAGTTTTAATTGCTTGAGGCAATTGTAAACATGTTTTGCTATGGTTACATTTCGTACTTTTCAGTAATCAAAGAAACCCCTACCCAACTAGAGAGGGTTGTCACAAATGTGAAAAATAGTAACTACAGTTATCGTGAAGCTCAGGAGAGGTACTGAGTTCCTGTGTCGTCATATATCATAGGCTAAAGGGACGAAATGTACCAGTGACCAAAATTGGAGTTGGAAGGAGTACAACTCTTTCTTCTGAAACAGAACAAAAAATTTTGTTTCTGATAGCCCGTGCGAAAATTGGTGTTTACAATTACTCCCTCTCAAAGAGGTAAATGTAAACAGGTGGGGTAAATGTAAACTAGCAATTAAAAGATGAAAAAAAGTCAACCTTATTATTTTAAACCCATTTTCAGGGAAAAGAAAGATCTAAAAATAACACAATGTTTCTTTCTCATGCTTACCGTTACTGAGGGTTGTGTAATGTATTTATTTACACTGCAAGTGAGCAAGCACCCGGTGGCAGTGGTATACACAATATAAACAATACTTACTTACTTACTGGCTTTTAAGGAACCCGGAGGTTCATTGCCGCCCATGGAATCGCCCATATGTGCTACATGTCCTGCCCATCTCAAACGTCTGGATTTTATGTTCCTAATTATGTCAGATGAAGTATAATAAAACATAAAATAACTTAATTTTACAATTCAACCTACATATGTACAGGCCCTACATAAGTTTCAATAGTCTTTCACTTTACTCTCATCTCACTCACTGTAGTGGCACTACTTAGAAATGCCTTTAATGAACAGAACTAGACTCTTGCGGAAGTTTCTAAATAGTCTTAAATGACCAAGATGTTATTTTTTTCTCCTCTCTCTCTTCTTCTTTTCTTTTTCTCTTTTCTTTTTTTTTTATTATCTTCATATATTACTTAATCATTTGTGTTTGTATGCCATTTAGTAGGACTTTGCTAATCAACATTTTATGTCTTGTCACCCATATGTATTATCCAATTAGTATATTAACTGAATAATATATCTCAAGTAAATTAATCGTCCAATTTGTCTCGGGCATTTTAGATCTTATAAATTGTATGTTTGTGTGTATGTGTGTGTGTGTGTGTGTGTGTATTCCCCTTATGTTATGTAACTGATTTTGATTATGTGTAATTTTCTACTTTATTTTATATATTATGTAACTGATCTTGACCATTTGTAATTTTATATTATGTAACTGATCTTGTCTATTGTAATTTCCTACTATATTTTATGTAATTTCTAAGTTATTTTCTTTTGTGTTGTTTTGTAATCAAATTTTGTATCTCATGTATTTGTATTATTGAAACCTGGTTGAGTGGAAGAGAAGGCCTCATGGCCTTAACTCTGCCAGGCAAAATAAACCTACTACTACTACTACCACCACTACTATGACGCATTTCACTGACACTTTAGGACACATTTCACTGACACTATAGAACACATTTTATTGACGCTATAAATTATCACTGATCGTAACTATTCACTGCACTGTAAAACCATAACTTCACTGACTCACCACACTTCACTGATACAACAGTTCAAATAAGTCAAATAATTACACCCTTATGCATACTTATAAGCAGAACTACATTTAAGCTAAACATTTCTAGTCTAAGACCCCTTACACCCCTTACCCCCTTGAAATATATTTGAAATCAGTGAAAAGTGTTTAAAATTACCCTGGTCTAGACTATTAGCACCTTTTCTTAGGCAACGTCAGAGTTACACAATATCTTATAGAAAAACGTATAACATTTATTTTGGAAGTTTGAGAGAAAATGTGCAAATTTAAGCTACTAACATGCATTTTTGTTGTTTTTTTTTTTTTAATTTCGCTACATTTCGGGAGAATTTCGATTACGGCCGCTACGTCATCTGAAGCCTCAAATTCAACAACGCTTAGCGGAATTCCGCTACAGTTGGGCACTATGTCACATGGTCATTTTCTTAAAGATCGGAGAAACCTCATAAAAAATAATCTGTTTGTGAGTCTAAGCGGGATTCGAACCCATGGACCCTGCTCTCGACGCCAAGGCTATGCCTGCCGCCGGCTTTGTAGCTGTATCTGCAACTACTTCAACCAATGCGGAAGGTCATATTTTAACATCGCTGTTGTCAAATTTAATCGAACAGTGCTCCGTGGATGATTAGTCTGTCAGGCAGGAGGAAATGGACAGGGCCCCCCAGGTGAGAGAGATCGCTCTCTGTTGAGACAAGGAGTATAAAAAACGCATTGTTACAACCGAGCCACGTCTGCAGGGTCATTAAGGCAACACAGCAATGGAACTCAGTAACAGATACCCTTTCCTGTTTCCTAATGAGAGATGGAAATCGTCAAAACTACTCAGGACAATTGAAAGGTGCAATGACTCACAGGCGGTGTCAACCACCCAGCAGGGGCTGTGTCAGGCCCGACACCTTAATACAGATGAAAGTCCCTCGCACGAGTTATCGCAACGGTCAGGTGCAAACTACAGTACAGATCATTTTGACACCACCGTTCTGGTGTCGGGAGATAAAATTGTTTTATAAAATGATATTATAGCGGACTTTCTTGGATAATATATGACTCAACGGTCACGTGGCATCCGGCATTATAGAACCCAAAATAGTTTAGCTACAAACACCAAACTAGTAAAACAGCGTTATGCTCTTTCCTCGATACAGATCAGTGCCACGTTGATGACGTAATTATCCCCACCCGCTGAGTTTACTTCCGGTATGAAAGCTGTGGAATAATAGATACTCGTTAATTTTCCAACTCTGCAAAGCCACAACCAACCTCGGTAATTTTAATGCTACAAGCATTCACAATTTTGCTTCTAGCTGTTTATGTGTTGTGTTTGCACGTTTGACCCTCCGGAGAATATGCGCGTTTACAACTGCGGTGTACACAATTAAAGCATTAAAGCATAATATTGTAGATGACGGTGGGCAAGTAAGTTATGGAGCAGCGCTGACAGGCCGGGTTCGATGGCGCATCTGTGTAGGAATTATAATTTTTAATTGCCTCCCCTCCGAGTATCTTGAAAGCTAAACATTTCTCCAAGAGTTAAAGTCCCCGTAGCTGCTTTCCAACTGTTCCTAGTTTACGAATTCTACTGCAGAGTTGTAGCTTGTCAGATAACAAACATTTCGCAGGAAGTGATATTCTAGGATTTAATTTTTCATCTTCTCGTTATATAAGTTTATTCAAAAGTAAGTTCCTATTTTGAAACAGCTGTAGGCCTATTTTCTGCACATATAAGGAGTTTGGTTTCATATTATGTACCATTACTGTTTAGAAGGTTTCGTTTTTTTTAGTTGGTTATTTAACAACGCTGTATCAGCTGTTTGTCTATGCGCATGACATGAATATGTTAGGAGAAAATCCACAAACGATAAGGGAAAACACGGGAATTTTACTGGAAGCAAGTAAAGAGATAGGTTTGGAAGTAAATCCCGAAAAGACAAAGTATATGATTATGTCTCGTGACGAGAATATTGTACGAAATGGAAATATAAAAAGTGGATATTTATTTTTTGAAGAGGTGGAGAAGTTCAAATATTTGGGAGCAATAGTACAAATATAAATGATACTCGGGAGGAAATTAAACACAGAATAAATATGGGAAATGCGTGTTATTATTCAGTTGAGAAACTTTTATCATCCAGTCTCCTGTCGAAAAATCTGAAAGTTAGAATTTATAAAACAATTATATTACCGGTTGTTCTGTATGGTTGTGAAACTTGGACTCTCGCTTTGAGAGAGAAACAGACATTAAGGGTGTTTGAGAATAAGGTGCTTAGGAAAATATTTGGGGCTAAGAGGGATGAAGTTACAGGAGAATGGAGAAAGTTACACAACACAGAACTGCACGCATTGTATTCTTCACCTGACATAATTAGGAACCTTAAATCCAGACGTTTGAGATGGGCAGGGCATGCAGCACGTATTGGCGAATCCAGAATTGCATACAGAGTGTTAGTTGGGAGACCGGAGGGAAAAAGACCTTTAGGGAGGCCGAGACGTAGATGGGAAGATAATATTAAAATGGATTTGAGGGGGTGGGATATGATGATAGAGAATGGATTAATCTTGCTCAGGATAGGGAGCAATGGCGGGCTTATGTGAGGGCGGCAATGAACCTCCGGGTTCCTTAAAATCCAGTAAGTAAGTAAGTAAGTAAGTAAGTAAGTGTCAACTATGAGGTTATTTAGCGTCGATGAGATTGGTGATAGCGAGATAGTATTCGGCGAGATGAGCCCGAGGATTCGCCATAGATTACCTGGCATTCACCTTATGGTTGGGGAAAACCTCGGAAAAAACCCAACGAGGTAATCAGCCCAAGCGGGAATCGAAACCGCGCCCGAGCGCAACTTCAGACCGGCAGGCAAGCGCTTTAACCGACTGAGCTACGCCGGTGGCTGGTTTTTTTTTATTGATGCGTGTTTGGTTGCAATGGTAACTGTTTCACGCTTGTATAAACAATAATAATTGTTCAGAATACAGACTTAAGTAGGAGAGTAATTTTAATAATTTTTACAATGGTTTTTACCTATTCATAATATCAAGGTTACTGTCTGGTGTGGTTTTACGTCACGTTTCATAATAAGGCCGTATTTCTGTGAATAAATTGAAAATGAACAAAAAAAAAGTGACTGTAACCGGGCAGCGATATTTTCAAATGTTGCAAAACTTTGCAATACCAGTGTTACAGAATCATGAAATCGAAAACATTGTTTTCATGCAAGACAGCGCTCCACTTCACATACACAATAATGTAAAAACACTGTTGCGCAACACATGTGGTAATCGTGTAATCAGTAATCATTTTTCGAACAGTTGGCCTTCTAGGTCACCAGACATAAATCCAGCTGACTACTGGTTATGGGGTTATCTAAAAGAAAAGGTATTCCTTAGTAGATCTACTGGACGTGAGGAATTGAAACAGTCAGTATCGGATGTCATTGAAAACATCCCTAGGAATGTGCTTACTAATCCCGTTTATAGCATAGAAGAAAAACTATTTCTTGTACATCTAGATTACACTATATCACTTCGGAAAACGTAGTTACATAAATTCTGTTGTGCTCGGGAAAAGTGGCACAAGTCAAAAATGTTAATTTTACAGGAGAAGGAAAAAACTGTCTTCACACCAGTTTATGTCGATGTGATTTTCTTCTGTATGAATTATTCTAATGGGAGAAATACTTATATCTCTTTTCCCAAGCGAGCAGATGTTCCGTAAGTTGTCAATAAACTAATAAATTTTTTTTTGTGGAAATTGACTTATGCCACTTGCAGAATTACTATTTTAGATGTTTTATTGTAATTTAACTTCGTAATTTTAATAAGCATTAAATCGTTCCCCTGAGCACGAGATCACTCTCTTTCAGGGGAGCGCTACTGGAAATGTTTAATCCATATTTACTTACTTACTTACTTACTTACTGGCTTTTAAGGAACCCGGAGGTTCATTGCCGCCCTCACATAAGCCCGCCATTGCTCCCTATCCTGAGCAAGATTAATCCAGTCTCTATCATCATATCCCACCTCCCTCAAATCCATTTTAATATTATCTTCCCATCTACGTCTCGGCCTCCCTAAAGGTCTTTTTCCCTCCGGCCTCCCAACTAACACTCTATATACATTTCTGGATTCGCCCATACGTGCTGCATGCCCTGCCCATCTCAAACGTCTGGATTTAATGTTCCTAATTATGTCAGGTGAAGAATACAATGCGTGCAGTTCTGTGTTGTGTAACTTTCTCCGTTCTCCTATAACTTCATCCCTCTTAGCCCCAAATATTTTCCTAAGCAACTTATTCTCAAACACTCTTAACCTATGTTCCTCTCTCAAAGTGAGAGTCCAAGTTTCACAACTATAAAGAGCAACCGGTAATATAACTGTTTTATAAATTCTAACTTTCAGATTTTTGGACAGCAGACTGGATGATAAAATTTTCTCAACCGAATAATAACACGCATTTCCCATATTTATTCTGTGTTTAATTTCCTCCCGAGTATCATTTATATTTATTACTGTTGCTCCGAGATATTTGAACTTCTCCACCTCTTCAAAAGATAAATTTCCAATTTATATATTTCCATTTCGTATAATATTCTCGTCACGAGACATAATCATATACTTTGTTGTTTCGGAATTTACTTCCAAACCTATCTCTTTACTTGCTTGAAGTAAAATTCCCGTGTTTTCCCTAATCGTTTGTGGATTTTCTCCTAACATATTCACGTCATCCGCATAGACAAGCGGCTGATGTAACCCGTTCAATTCCAAACCCTGCCTGTTATCCTGGACTGTCCTAATGGCATATTCTAGAGCAAAGTTAAAAAGTAAAGGTGATTGTGCATCTCCTTGCTTTAGCCCACAGTGAATTGGAAACGCATCTGACAGAAACTGACCAATACGAACTCTGCTGTACGTTTCACTGAGACACATTTTAATTAATCGAACTAGTTTATTGAATCCATAGGCTATTTAGCTTTAATTAAATGTAATTTATCTTCCACTTTTATAATATATCTTCTGAATATGCTATTAGGATTTGAACAATGTAGACAGAACACTTGTAGTCATTATGCCAAGTCTGTTTGTTTAGGTAGATGTTCTTAGAAACCGTTTAGGAGAAATACCTACGGATGGCAGATCAAACAGACATTCAGGAATAGTTCCGCATTAGATGAACATATGGGAAAACTATATTGACAATTTGCATGTAACATGGGCTGAATAGCCAATCCCAGCACGATTCAAAGGCTTGGTTCGCGCCCGACATCACTGCATAATCTACTACGTAAAGCCTATTACATTGCCTGCATAATAGTGGAACCCATTATAGAATATATAATACATAGAAGTAATTTCCCGTGCCCGATCTCTCTCGTACTGGAATCAATTCCCGTGCAGTGCAAATAAAACAGACAGGATAATCCCCGCCCTGTTACTATTTCAGCTGCACTATCTAATGTTTTATGACGTTAATAGACTTCAGTTTAAACTTTGTGAATTGTGACTAATGGAAAGTTAAATTTTTACCATCTAGTATTGGGAAATGGCGCAAGGTTTCAAGGGGCCAGCTGTTGTATTTTATTGTTTCTGTTGGCAATAACAAGAAGTGAATTTGGGAAGGAGAAAAATTGTACAGTCTGTTGCATCCATGCAAACGATCGCAGAACTGACAGATTACACAAGCCTGCAAAATTAAGGGTCATAAAAACTTTTCTAAAAATGATAACTAGGGCTAGGATTTTTATGACCTATAAATCATGAAAAAATGTCCTAAATACAATGCATTTATGACATACAAATCTTTAAAAAATGCCCTTAAAATGCTCTAAAAATTGTTCGTACATAATTGGCTAAGTAGGAAAAGAGGTTTTGTACTACTTAATATTTAGACTAGTAGACTAATTAAGTTAAATTCTAGTACCAAAATTTAAGTTTCTTTATGCTCGACCATGCCGAAACGTAGTAATTATACACCTGGTAGCAGACCTTTAATGCATGTCATTAAAGTACACCTACTCATTAAAGGTCAGGTCTTTCAGCCAATGACGACTCAGGTTACAACTGTTCAGCCAATGACAGGTCAGCTTTCTACCGTTATAAAGCCGCAAGTATCGATTATTCTCAGATATGCAATCGGAAGAGAATTAGCGAAAAGTCACGGAGGCTGAAAATCCAATACTGTCGCAGAAGGTTATGTTCTGTTACTATAATAATTAGCGTTAATTGTAAATAATATTCAAATAAATACAATTTGTCATCTCGTTTTTCAATGTCTAATTTTATTTCAATGCTATCTCTGTAGGTTCTTATGGCCTAGCAAGGTCAATGTAGACATCTGTTCCTAGGAAAAAATCAATACTTTCGCGTCTGCGCACATCTCACAACATACGGGACATTACTCCAGGTCAGATGCAATAAAATTAAAAATATCAAGTTAGAAATATGGTCGAGCATAAAAAGTCGTATGAAACTCGCCTATAATGGTAATTAAGAAGCTCGTATGAATATTATGAAACTCGCTTGCGCTCGTTTCATAAATATCCATACTCACTTCTTAATTACCTTCATTATAGGCTCGTTGCATAATGTACTATTAATTTTACATAATTTTTTCTAAGTGATACACTTTTTACCTGATGTAGTTTCCATGTAGTCCACCACAAGGCCACTCTTATCCGGAATTAGCAGGTATAGAGGAGTCTATATTGAAGGTGTGGTTGGAGTGTACTACGTTAAAATGGCAATATTTGTGTAGAAAAACGAATAAAATATTATACAAAATAATGGGTATTAGCTACCGGCTTAGCTTGGACGGTTAAGGCGCTTGCCTGCCTATCCGGAGTTGCGCTCGGTCACGGGTTCGATTCCCGCTTGACCTGATTATCTGGTTGGATTTTTTCCGAGGTTTTACCCAATTGTAAGACAAATTTCAGATAATCTATGGCGAATCGTCGGTCTCATCTCGCCAAATATCATATCACTATCACCAATTCCATCGACGCTAAATAACCTCGTAATTGATACAGCGTCGTTAAATAACCAAGTAAAAAATTATGAGTATTGATGGACAAAATATCAAAGGAAATAAACATTATCTTATATTAATAATGGGGTTTTATGGCCAAAATTAAATGAAAATGCCTCAAAAATGTCCGAATAAAACAAAAGATGCTCTTATGAGTTGTAAGAGGCAAAAAATGCAAAAAAATACCCCAAACAAATGTGTCTTAAAACACTCAGTTTATCACATAACACATAAATACAGGGACATCATTTTATTTTTACTTCAATTTTTATTGTACCTGAGTTTTTGAATGTACTTCACTCCCACCCCTTCTACTAAGGAAGTTCGAACTCCACACAGAACCAAGACCGCAGATAGTAAGCAGTACTGAGTTACTGAGTATAGTACGTTCCAGAAATACGTTCGCGTTTTCCAGTGACGAAAGAGCTTTCAATATTGAATCATATTTTTGCACAGGTACTGTCCGTTTGCCTACGTCGCATCCCGATTTCCCCCACCTGCTTCAGTTCGCCCCCCTGTAAAAGCTGGGCTGTCTTAGCTCTTTTCTGAAAACATTAATTTCTCTTAGGAATTGGAAGTTTACATAATATTATACAGCTGTTTAATTTAACTTAAATAAAAGGGCCTCGTTAAGTAATTAACTGTCACGTGATTTCCTCCCTTTCTACAATCCTGCGGCATAACCACTTGGACGGACAGTAGATAGCATGTCTGAGTAATTTTATATTTTCGGATCGGGCAGAAGTGAAGATTGAATTTACAGTACGTAGAGTAGGTACAGAATTATTTCAACATGAGTTACTAGTACGAAGGACGAAACTGGCAATTGGAATTAGATGCAATAGTCTATAGTAGGATAATATGCACAAAAGAACTGAAACCTGTATCGAAATGAACGGCCACCATTTTAAAAATTGTGTTCATATTATTCATATTATAATTATTATAATTCATATTATAATTATTTTTCAATTTAACTTCTTTCTCTATATTGTACGCTAATGTGTTGTAGACAGTATAATATACACTGCATAATGAATACGTTCGCATGGATAACTCACTTCGTGAGTAAAAACACTTATTCTTAATACAGTACTGTACTTTGATTAAAGAAAAGCCTAATGAAAATTATCAAACTCAAAATCGCGATAATTCCTAGTTTACGTAAATGGATGAACTACTTTTCTTCCTTCCTATACCTAGTAGAGTGATTTGTGTTTTACGCCAGTATCGTCGAACTCCAGTCTTGGAGGGGGAAGCAAGCGGTGTTTCCGGTTCTCTGAAGGTATAGACAGGTTAATATTAAAAATGTTAGTAACTGTATTAAAGCAGCAATGTTTCAAGCTTACTAGAAAAAAGATGCAATTTCATCAAAATCCTAACCCTAATCATAACGCCATATTTAGAGTTTTTTGGGCTGCTGAATCCAAAATTGAACTCAGATTTTCTTTGTCACGTACCATTTTTCCACAACATGCATTGACAATTTTAGCAATTTGAATGTAGCGTTATTGAATTTAATATGAAAAAGTGATGAAGTGAAACATTTCCTGTGGTAAATATTAAAAGTATATTTTACAAAAACTACTCATTCATTCATAGTGTTATGCCTAAGGGCAGGTCTTTCACTGCAAACCCAGCTTTCTCCAGTCTTTGCTATTTTCTGCCTTCCTCTTTGTCTCCTCATATGATCCATATATCTTAATGTCGTCTATCATCTGATATCTTCTTCTGCCACGAACTCTTCTCCCGTTCACCATTCCTTCTAGGGCATCTTTCAGAAGACAGTTTCTTCCTAGACAGTGACCCAACCAATTCCTTTTTCTCTTCCTGATCAGTTTCTGCATCATTCTTTTTTCACCCACTCTTTCCAACACAGCTTCGTTTCTACTAGATTGTCATAATTAACAACTCACATTTAGAAAAATGCTTTATATCGCCTTTTTTATGGTGAAGTTGCGTTTGTTGCTTTTCCTCTTGTGTGAGATTCAATAGATGTTCTTTGTGACAGTATTTTTGTTCCCAAGGACTGCTTTTTGCTCTGCTGTCCCATTCATAGAGAAAATATGGAAACTTAGTATACCCAGTCTGTTCACCAAGAAACACAGACATTTCTCTCAGATCTCCAGAAATTATCCCGTTATCATCTTTATATTTTATCATTGTAAACATCTGAAAGTCAGAATTTATAAAACAGTTATATTACCGGTTGTTCTATATGGTTGTGAAGCTTGGACTCTTACTTTGAGAGAGGAACAGAGATTAAGGGTGTTTGAGAATAAGGTTCTTAGGAATATATTTGGGGCTAATAGGGATGCAGTTACAGGAGAATGGAGAAAATTATACAATGCAGAACTTCACGCATTGTATTCTTCACCTGACATAATTAGAAACATTAAATCCAGACGTTTGAGATGGACAGGGCATGTAGCACGTATGGACGAATCCAGAAATGCATATAGAGTGTTAGTTGGGAAGCCGGAGGGAAAAAGATCTTTGGGGACGCCGAGAGGTAGATGGGAGGATAATATTAAAATAGATTTGAGAGAGATGGGATATGATGATAGAGAGTGGATTAATCTTGCACAGGATAGGGACCGATGGCGGGCTTATGTGAGGGCGGCAATGAACCTCCGGGTTCCTTAGAAGCCATTTTTAAGTAAGTAAGGATCAGTTCAAGACTCTCATAAGTTTCTTTAAGATGTACGAAATGACCAACAGGTAACGAAGCATGCTTGTCACCATTATGCAAAAGCACTGATCACTGCCTTCAGACTTCTTTTGGAGGAATCGATAAAAGGCTCAATTCATCCACTTCGTAATCAACATTAAACTTTTGTATAAATCCAGGAATGTCACCGCAGTATACTAGGCTTAAGGCATATAGGGAGTAAATTCCTGTTCTCTAGTTCTAAATCAATGAAGAAATATTCCTGGTGTAAGCAAATTTTCTTTTAATCCGCGGAGTAAGAGCTCTGCTTTTTCCTTAGGTAACTTAATCCTAAATCTCTTATTAAATCATTGAGTTCAAACTGGCGAACTCTTCAGAACTTCTACTTTCTACATCACACAGCCTTCTAGATTATGATTCTGATGCTCTTCAACGGATTAGTACAAAATTTTACATTACAGCACTGGGTTATGGAGCAAAATCGCTAGTATATTAATGCCATGAAACATAAAATAAGTTTTCTGTAAAAATGGTGCGTGATGTGCCACTTTTGATGTCATTTCTGGATTCAGCACACAAAAATACATAATGGAGAGCTAGAATGTTTTAAAATCTTTTTTCTTCGCAGGCCTGTATTATCTGTACGAGCCCTAAGCTGCTTGTCCACTTGTCTCACTTCGAGATAAATGCTCAGTGCAATTAAAGAGGCTTATACGAGTAAAAGATTCTTAAAAATCATCTGGTCTAAAGACATATTATTGATTGATTGATTTATCTACTTACTTAATTATTAATTAATTAATTTATTTATATATATATATATATATATATATATATATATTTATTTGCTTATTTACTGATTAGTTTATTTATTTATTTATTAGTTTATTTATTTATTTATTTATTTGTTAATTAATTAATTTATTTAACCATTTATTTATTTGTTTATGTATATATTTATTTATTTGTTGATTAATTAATTTATTTAGTCATTTATTTATTTGTTTATGTATTTATTTATTTCTTTATTTGTTAATTAATTAATTTATGTATTTATTTATTTGTTTTTTTATTTATTCATTTATTTATGTAGCCTATTTATTTATTTATATAATTATTTATTTGTTTATTTATTTGTTTATTTATTTACTTATTTATTTATTTATTTATTTATTTATTTATTTATATATTTATGTAATTTATTTATTTATGTATTCCTTTGTTTATTTATTTATTTGTTTATTTATTTATTTTTTATTTTTATACTTATTCATTTTTTTAATTATTTATTTGTTTGTTTGTTTGTTTGGGTTTGTCTTGTTTTGTTTTACTTGTGTGTTTGTTTGTGTCTTTGTTTGTGTGTTTGTTTATTTATTTGTTCATTTATTTGTTCATTCATTTGTTCATTTATTTATTTATTTATTTATTTATTTATTTATTTATTTATTTATTTATTTATTTTATGGATAGATATATTCTAGGAGATGAAATTAATTTATATTATGGTTGTATTAGATTCACTTTTTATAATGAATTAACAACTCTTAAAAATCCACTCCCATATGATTGATTTTTTTCACTGTCCATAATATTCCTTGACTTTCATGCTCTACTTAAACATGATGCTTGCCCATTTCAGGGACTTGCTCCGCGTGTTATATCTAACAAGCAAACATTCTGATGGGGGCAGATAAAAAAGTTATTTTTTTTTCTTCCACCACGTTAATAATATCAAAAGAAGTTCTTATACAAATTTTGGCCACTCGACCGCAATTACGAGGCCGTTCAGGGCCGTTTACAGAAAAAACACAATTGCATGGAAAGATTTATTAAAACAGATACAGCAATAGTTGCGCTGTTTGCCAACATATGCCCCACTGGAACTGAAACATTTGTCATACCATAGGATCCAATTTTTTGTGTCCTTGTGTCGTGGAAGTCAGCCGCCTGGGATCGGAACCAGCATTTGACAGCCGTCTGCACCTCTCTGCACATCCCATGATGTGACAAATGTCTCAGTTCTGGTGGGAAATATGTTCAAAATAGCCGAACATTTGCTGTGTCTGTTCCAATAAATTTGTCCAATGAAATTGTGTTTCCTTTCTGTTAACGGCCCCTGGCGAACTTATGTTTTACGGCCCTCGTAATTGCGCTCGAGTGGCCAAAATTTGTATAAGTACTTCTTCTGACATTATTAATATGGTGAAAGAAAAAAAATAAATTTTTTATCTGCTCCATCAGGATGTCTGCTTGTAAGTAGGTAAACATTGACTTTCTCCTATATCGACGAAGCAGTGTAAAGTTTTTTTTTCTGCGGTCATAGCGTGGTGTCGACCACAACACTCCATTCTAGTACCGACGTAATGAAATCACGAAGCTCTACTCCACGCCCCCATGCGCTTCCATGATGTGTCGGTGGTGAAGCTTCTGTCTTATAGAAAACTCATTCAGGAAATTTTGCGTAATATATTTGCACAGTTTATTTATGAATTCCTGTCGCAAAACGCTCATATCGAGTTACGAAGATGGATGGTGGTCCAGATTGATTGATGGAGGCCCTCATTGCTGTTTTAGTTTTGGTGTGGGAAAGGTCCGCTAAGAGCTCTGCCCCCGGCTCGCAGATGAGTGATAGCCCCAGAGCGAGTGGAATACTAAAACACCTCGATAGCGCTCCTTATCACCCATCAACCCCATCAATCCCGCCTCTGTGTATCTGCCCCTTTTTGACGCATCACTCTAATCACTTAAAAGGCACATCTAATATGTTCTCATGCTCCAATTTTATACTCCTCGCGCTGGAAAAAAAAAGAAGTGAATGCTCCTTGCAATACTGGGTTAGGAGGGTGACCTTCCACCCCCTAACGGAGAGGGTAGGGTGCTGCACATACACCAAAACCAATTCAAGAATCTATATCAAACCAAGGGTCATTCCAACGAGGGTTAAATCCAAGCCATTTGTCAAGAGTTTTGATGCCGTATTCGAAGGCGAAGCAGAAGAGAGATAGACCTAAGGGATGCAGAGGTCTTTTTTATTTTTTATCGGTCAACGGCCATAAAAGTATAGCTGGGATATAGGAAAGTATCATAAAGTTATTACACATCTCGAAGGAGGAGGACAAGATGTCTTTCTCTCTCTTGGACAAGACTAGAGCCACCCCTCCTCCACCCCCCGCCCGGAAAGAAAAGATGCCGGCACGAAGAATGAAAAGAAAGGACATTTATACTGATGATGTAGCTTTGTGCGTCTTGTCTTGGACTTATATGTGATCTACAGTTTCCCATTTCTCTTCTTTCCCAGGGCCTTTATTCTCTGTATATAAAAGAAGAGATGAATTGCCATATTAGAGGGATATAGAACAAGAAAGATGGAGTCAGCACAGCACCGAAGGGTTGCGACTCGATGGTCATTGCAACAGATAGGCCTATCAGGCAATTGTGTCGTTGCTATGCATGTCTGTTTTCAATGTAATATAGTTGGTCAAAATTATTGTGAATTTAGGATTTATTTAATTAATTTTAGCAGGCCTAGTCAGTTGCCATAGTAACAAGTTCGTTTCTCCTCGTTGTTATTTATACTAGCTTTAAATCTTTGTTCATATTGCGAGTTAATCTTTTGGCTGAAATCCGAAAGCCTGTGTACTATTGTTGAGTACTGGTTCTATTGTTGTGAACTAGATGGCGTCTGTATAGTATGTATTACTGATTTGTTATGAATATGATTTCGGTGATGAATGAGGCTGGTGATATTCAAGGATGCTGCGGCCCGAATTTCCTGGCATTAGCCTTACGGTTGAGGGAAAACCCTGAAAAACCTCAACCAGGAAATTCAACCCGACCGGGAATCGAACCCGGGCCCTCTGCGTAAGAGACCAGCATGCTGACCCCTACACCACAGAAGTGGTCTAGATTCGTTTTTATAAGGGTCGGTTTTATGAATAATTAATATCAGATCATACATAAAATTATTGGCGTCAGGCAATTGTCTCGTTGCTATGCATATCTCTTTTTAATACAGTTACAATAGAGTTGGTAAAAATTATTTTGGATTTGGGACTCATTTAATCAATTTTACCCACTTTGATTATGTAATGTGGACTTCACATCACTAATAAAATGTTGTAAATAATTTCATTACGCAACTAGTTAGGTAATGATACTTCTATTACGCACCTAGTTAGGTAATGATACTGCTATTACCTAAGTGGTTGCATAATGTGAATCACACATTAAATTAAACATTATTTCCTTTGTTCGTTCGTTCGTTCGTTCATTAAGGTTTTCCACACAGTTCTTTCTGCATTTCCCCTGCAAAATTTAGTTAGGTACCTTAACTGGAAGGAACATTATGAATGAAGTGTGACATTTGTCCTTTAGACTAGGAACAAACATACAGGTTAAAATGAGACCCAAGACCCCCTGCAAGGACGCAATATCTTCAATCTTTTAATTTACATATTTACTCCTTTCTGCATAATTGGGTCATTGGTTTCACACAATAGTCATGAAAATATTAAGTATTTTGTGTATGAAGCCTATATAACATACATGAATATGAAACAAAACACATTATAGTGAAGAATATTTTTAACAAAAAAATCCGCCCTAAATAAGGGTTCGAATAGATCGGCCTACTAATCAATTCATAAAGAATAATCATTAAAACCAATTGTGTGACAATTTGAAAGGAAAAAAAAACATTAAGATAAATGATACGAAAACATAGAAAATTTGCCTTAAATTGGCAAAGCTTCATTTCTCGCACTAATTTGTTAAACCTTGTCGGACCATAAACAAAACAACTATCGCAATGTCCATATTTTATATGTTGTACAAAATTATAATATTGTGAAATTTTAATTGTCATTTAATGTATTTTATATTAAGTTGTTTCATAGAGTGTAATATGTGACTTAGGATTGTGAAAGTTATGTAGCCTATAACAACTTATAATGCTATTTGTAACATTGTTCTCATAAATTTAATATTATAATATGTTACAGTATAGTATGTTGCAGTTCATGATATATCATATATCATATTATATATCATGAGCTGTGATATGCTATACTATGATATATCATAATATTTGTATAATTTAAAATTATATATTACTAAATGTACTATAATAACTTATAATTCAATATAAATATCGAATAAATACCGTAATATAAGATCTGTATTAACGTTTAGTATTATTTAAAACAAATATAAATAAATGAAAGATCTATCATTTTAATTTTACTACCAATTTTTTTTCTATTGTTCTATTCACAACCCCTTCCGAGTTATGGAAAAATCTGAAGGTCATTGGACTTGGAAGGGCTAGTGAACAAGCAGACATACCCATCCCACTTGACCGCTTGAACGAACACTTTGTAAAGGACCCGACCTTAAACAACACAACGAAACAAGACACAGTTTTGCCTGACTCAGCTCCCCCAACTCGAGACACTCCTATTGACGTAATGAAAGCCATCCGACGCATCAAGACGAAAGCTCAAGGGCCAGACAACATTAGCATATTAATTACTCATACAGAAAATACAAGACATAGTAATACCTACAATTGCACACATATTCAATAGTTCCTTAATCACTTCAAATTTCCCTAAAATATGGAATCAAGCTTTCGTTCTTCCTCTTCCAAAAGTCAAAGTTCCCACCGACCCGAACGACTATAGACCAATCAGTATCCTGCCAGCCATTTCAAAAGCACTGGAAAGAATCGTACACAGACAAATTACTAACTACATGAACGAACACAAACTATTCGACAAGTATCAGTCAGGTTTCAGAGCTGGACACAACACAAGCACTGCTCTACTTAAAGTGACAGAAGACATTCGTGAAGCAATCGACTCTAATAAAGTAACAATACTAACACTTCTTGACCTTAGCAAAGCTTTCAACTCTGTAAATTTCGACCTGCTCACCCATAAATTGAGAAATCTGCATTTGTCAGAGACTGCTGTGAGTTGGTTCGAATCCTACTTACGGAAAGACAACAATGTGTTGTATCCGGGAATCGAAGCTCTTCCTGGCTTAACATAACATCAGGTATACCACAGGGTTCGGTACTCGGACCATTGTTGTTTACAATATATGTCAGTGATATTACATCTCATGTAAGGCATTGTAACTATCACTTGTATGCTGACGACCTTCAATGCTACATCTCTTCCCGCTTAGATCGAATAAATGACGCTATAGATAAATTGAACAAAGACATTGACTCGATTGTGACATGGACAAAGAAATTCCATCTTAATATCAATCCTGGAAAGACACAAGCAATCATATTAGGACACAAACGGCAAACCGACGCTGTAAAGCACCTCGACATTTCCCCCGTTAAAGTAAGTACAGTGCATATCCCTTTCAGTTCTTCGGTAAAAATCTTGGCATTCACATGGATAATAATCTCAACTGGGACATGCAAATCACAGAAACCTGCAGAAAAGTATATTCTATTATTCATGTGCTAAAAAGGATAAATGTTCATCTTCCCTCTTGCTTAAAAAGTCCCTTGTGCAGACCCTTGTATTTCCCTATTTTGACTATGCTGACATTTTACTGACTGACCTTTCCAGCGACAACAAAATGAAACTTCAACGTGCTCATAATTTGTGTGTACGTTTTGTAAGCAATGTTCGTAAATATGATCATATTACCCCATCCCTGGAAGCAATAGGTTGGCTTAAACTAGATAAGAAAAGAAATTTACATTCACTTCTCTTTCTCTTCGAAATCTTGAACTCTTCTATTCCTTCGTACCTGTCGTCTCGCTTCACTTACCTTTCTTCCCACCACAATCTGAACACACGCTCTCGCCATGAAACAATACTAACAATACCATCCCATCGCACCTCCTCATACTCATCCTCTTTCACAATAGCCCTGCCAAGACTCTGGAATTCGTTACCTGCTAGCATCAGGGACTGTCGAAATAAAATTGAATTCAAACGCAAACTTACTAGGCACTTGGTCAGTAATTGAGACTCGTTCAGACATGGTTTCTTGTAAATAGTTCTTTTAATCTACCACAAAATATCTCAATATCCGGTAATTTCATCACTATAGAATTTTGTTATTGTAGGTTTAATTTGTAATTTAGTAAATACAAAAATATTCTTTGTTCTTAACTTCTATGATGAAATGTCTAGCTTTCATTAATCAGGTATTCTTGTCGTACTTTAATTTTTATTGTAATTGTAATTGTAAATTTAATATTAATTGTAATCTTATTGTTCATGTTATAGTTGTAATCCCCTGGTAGAGGGGCAGAGAAGGCCTGACGGCCTTATCTCTACCAGGTTAAATAAATAAATCTAATCTAATCTAATCTAAATCTAATTAAAATTATAGCATATAGCCCATAACCTGTTGTACCCTGTAGGATACTTTGTCAATTTAAGGGTTAAATACAGTACTGTAGGCCTACGCATTATATTTTATCAACAGTAATCTCACTAGAGGTTTTGATTTATCTAGAGAAAATGAAAACTCGAGTGGGATTTAATTGATTATTACACGATTAGAAGAAAGTATATAAAGATTAGAAGTAACGAAGTACTCCGATACAATAAAATATTAATTGACTTACGAAAATACAAAACTGTCTTCAAATTTGTACCATCTCAACATTATAAATATTACGCTAGGTAGATGGCAGTAGTGTGTTAAGATTAACTGTTTTCGTGTTATCAATTATTCAGTTGTGCCAACTATGGAATCTTTATTGAACTCTGTGGACGGTTACTGGTCAAGAAGGCTTTGTTGATTCAGTTTCATTTTTATTAAAACAGTTGCATTCCACTTCAATTATCCCGATCCCAGTAATCAACGTCACTTGACAGATGATTTTCTATAAATCTTAGTATTAAACATTCTCTGATACGTGACTATCCATAATATCATATAACAGAAGCTATAGGCCCTAACATAACCTAAATAAAATAAACGAGTGTTAGAAAAGTTTTAATTAGGGATGATGAAATAAACAAGAAACGTTTTAATTAACGATGATGAAATAAAAAATAAACACGAATAATTTTAAAAGAAACAATTATTGAAAGTGCAATTTTCAAATTTGAATGTTTTAGTGGTTGGTGGTTCAGTTGATGTTATATTGGACGTGTGCGTAAAAGAAGTGGACTCGTTGATGTACATGGTGTATCCCTCAACTTATTCAGGATTTCCGAATGGTGCTCTTCATTTATTTGTAAATAGTGTTTCAGGGAAGATGCATAGCTATGGTCAGTGATCTTTATTAATTCTTGTTCTTGAATGCCAATGCAAGTCATATTTGAAAGTGCTGTGCATCGACTAGAATGGTTTGTAATTTTCTGTTTTTTGACGTCCAGACCAGTGCAGTTTGAAATGTTGGCAAACAAAGAAACAAATGCTAGGGTAGTGATAAAAATAAACAAATGCTAGGGACGCGATAAAATTAAACAAATGCTAGGGGCGCGATAAAATTGTGCGATAAGCATCCATGATTGGTTGAAAGACGTCCTTTCGTACCGTTTTATTGGTCAAAAGTAGTGTGACGTAGTAAAAGTGTAATAGTCACTCTAATTCGTATAGGGGAGAGTCGGGTAGTATCGGACATCGGGTAGTATCGGACAGTGCGTTTCTTTCATCTGCCACCATATGGTAGTACCTGAATGACATGGTTACGTTTCTCTATGCGACATCAGAGAAACGTAACCATGTCAATCAGGTACTATCATCGTGTGGTAGATGAAAGAAACTCACTGTCCGATATTACCCGATGTCCGATACTACCCGACTCTCCCCTATATACTTTTCGTTAAATTCCCTTTCTTTATTATTTTTTTTTTAAATTCATGATATTGCTAATATACGTTGGGATTTTGCAAGTTAAGTATAATGGAAATCGGTTACACCATTAAGAAAGCTTTCAGTAGGATTTTCCTTACAAGGAGACATGTTCGTAAGATAATGCTTCCATTACCACCCTCTTAACTTTTGTGTACAATGTGTATAATAATTACAAGAAGAAACATCCTCAACCGTTTTAATTTGCCTCAAAGCTCATCAGTCCGCAACAAAAGTCAAGGGTTTTATAAGAAAAATACCCTGTCATTCTCCTTTCCTCATAAGGATATAAACCACTAGTTTTTAACTTAAGTCGTATTTCCTCGTCCTACTTCTATTATATACATCTTTAAATGTGCTTCAAGTAGAGGAAGAAAAGCTATATCTATTACAGCCTCAAACAAAACATGGAATAGTACTTTCTTTAAACAGTTAAAGCAATCAGCGGAACAGAACTCTGGAAGCCATAGTGCATATCTTATAATTACCTTGAACATGATTAATGCATTATGCTCAGCAATTGTTTTGTACTGGCATTATTATAATCTTGTAAACTCCCATTTTCTCAAGCTTTCTCGTACAATTATGCACACACAGTTAGTCGCGGAAGTTAAACGACCGTGCTGGGTATTGCACATGCTGGAATCAAAATTATCGGTTGCCTATATGTGTATGACACTCTGCACTCAGCCCCAGACATGAAAAGTACTTGTCACAGCGACGAGGAGGGCGGGGAGGGGTTTCCGGTACATCAAGTGGAGTTGACCTCATATAAAGATCCCCTGATTCACCAGCGCAGGTGCGATACAAATTTTAAATAAAGAACACAACAAGTGTTTCTGCATACCGATTCAAACAGGAAAGTTCAAGCTGAAGACTTGTTGTGGCCTAGATTTCTCTTAGTTCATGATTATGGAGCTGGTTAAGTGAAGGGGCAATGAGAAGGCAGATTTATTTATTGAATTTATTGAAATTTAAATTACATATTACACATTTAAAATATACAGTTAGCACAATTGTAATTATAATTCCTTATTTAACTTTCCCTCTACGAATCCTTCAAATAAGCCTCGGAATGGGACTGATTCTCTGGCACGACCACAGCAAAGGAATAAGGTTTTGAGGAGATGGGCAGGGCATGTAGCACGTATGGGCGAATCCAGAAATGCATATAGAGTGTTAGTTGGGAGGCCGGAGGGAAAAAGATCTTTAGGGAGGCCGAGACGTAGATGGGAAGATAATATTAAAATGGATTTGAGGGAGGTGGGATATGATGATAGAGAATGGATTAATTTTGTTCAGGATAGGGACCAATGGCGGGCTTATGTGAGGGCGGCAATGAACTTCCGGGTTCCTTAAAAGCCAATAAGTAAGTAAGTAAGTAAGTAACTTTCCCTCTAGACTACGGAGTCTATTCGGAGATGATAATAATATACAGGCTGAACCTAAGTAATGTCATTAATTTCAGAAGGTTATTCTTTGAGATATTTCAAGCAAAAGAGTTAAATACAACTTTGCTCGTTTTTTCCGAGATAAAAATTGTTTTATATTAAACATTTCATAGCTTGTTTGTGAATGTCATTGATTAAATTCCCAGTATACTCAGTCACTTTAAGAGAGCAGTGTATTATGATGACTGTTCAGTTTATATGACGTTATTCCATTTTAGACCAATGAAGTGTAATGAAATTTTGAATCCCAACCTATCACAGTCACACTTTGCGATAATTTTTGCAGCTAGATTTATCGCTATCAATTTATCGCATGGTCGTTCTTTTGTTTAGTCGTTGTCGCCAACTGTTTCCCCGTAAATTGATGATCATGATCATGTCGAGCTATAAAAATGCTTTCGTGTAGCACTGATTGTAAGTAACGGTCGAAATAAGGCACAGCTGACATTGGTACTGTTCCTAAACGTAACTTAACCTATAATTGTAGCCTATAAAATTTGTATTTTGTGAATGAAATGAAACAATTAATAGAAAGTTAGATGTTCAAATTTATGTAACATCATCGCATATCAAACCCAAAGACCTTGCATAGTAATAATAAGGTCTTTGATCAAACTGCCTTCCGTATGGCGTAATAAAATTCGTGTTTTAATTAGGCCTATCTATACAGAGATGGCTTCACTGTGTAGCAACATGTCTCGCTGTGAATACATAAGCATTGGTATATAGCTGTCCCCACTGTTACTGTTAAATTAAATTATGATTTCAGTAGATAATGAAAATGTATTTATGTTATAATAATAAGAGAAAAGTGCAGTACATGTAATTAACATTGTTAAACCTGTATTTCGCTTTTCGCAATTGGCATTACTGAACAATGACATCGAATTTCTTTATTGCAGTAATCGATATTCATCTACGAGTATTTCAACTTCACAATGTCTGAATAGGTTAAGTATTCGTTAATATACAATTATTAACATTTTGTGATCGAATTTTAGAGATATATTATTTACAGCCTTATTTAATTCACGAAATATTCATAATAAATGTCACTCGAGGTCTGAGATTACTACAGATAAATGATTGAAATAATTTTAGTTTTGTTCCTTAAATGTGCAGAAATTTGAACCGGACAAATGTAACATTGCAAAATTCTTTGCAGAACGAAATGTTACATTTGTTCGGATCAAATCTCTGTACATTTAAAGGGAAAAGCTAAAATTCTTTCACTCGTTTATTATCATTATAATTACTCTCGTCCAGACCTGTGGAGTAACGGTTAGCGCGTCTGGCCGCGAAACCAGGTGGCCCGCGTTCGATTCCCAGTCAGGGCAAGTTACCCGGTTGAGGTTTTTCCGGGGTTTTCTCTCAACCCAGTATGAGCAATTGCTGGGTAACTTTCGTTGCTGGACTCCGGAATAATTTCACTGGTATTATCACCTTCATCTCATTCAGACGCTAAATAACCTAAGATGTTGATAAAGCGTCGTAAAATAACCTACTAAAAACACTAATTGCTCTCTTAAATTGGCTGAACATATTGGAAATTAAATCAATGGCTATCACAAAACACGCTATAAAATGTTTAATATAAAACAATTTTTATCTCGAAATAGAAGAAAAAAAAACGAGCAAAATTGTATTAAACGTTTTTGTTCGAAATATCTAAAAGAATAACACCCTGAAATTAATGACATTATTCACGATTCACTTTGTATATTTAATTATTTATTTAATGTCCAATTATCTATGGAGGCTACTCATACACGATGAGATGAAAATTATAGTTATTTTTTAATTTCCGTTTCGAACTACACAAGCTGGTAAGAGACGATAGTTGCCATAGTAACTGTAAATTGCATTTCTTTGCCTCTTCTTTATGCATCGTCACTTTGAAACTTCATAATTATTGTAGGATTATTTTTTATATAAGGAGAAAATGTAATGAAATAATGGTGAAAAATTAAGAAAATCCACTTTTTTCGTTTGTTTTTATGTTCGCAATTATATTTTAACCTTCTAGTATCATACCCTTCAAACTGTGTCACGTGATTTTTATATATTGTAATAAATAAAAAAGAAATTGTAAAACATTACAAAATGCTCCCAGATGCTATATAGACGAACCATGTTCTGATCCTAAACCATCACCGTTCTAAGGTACCATCCCATATAATCAGATGTGGTCAAACATACATTGCGTAAGTTGGGAGAAATGTCTTTTTTTAATGCTGTTTTCTGAACTTCAAATTTTAAGCAGTCTCTTGAATAACAAATGCTCCTTGCACAACATTTATTATCAGATTGGTCTGAAACTTCTTACAGAAGTCAAAAGTTGATAAATAAAATGTAATTATCATCTATACTAATAATAAATCTGTAGCCAAAATTTTTCTGGTAATTTTCGATTTTCCAAAAATAATTGGTGTTAACATGTATAATTAACCATCCTGAAACCGAAAATCGCTTTTTGAAATTTTTGTCTATCTGTCTGTCTGTCTGTCTGTCTGTCTGTCTGGATGTTTGTTACCTTTTCACGCGATAATGGCTGAACCGATTTATATGAAAATTGGAATATAAATTAAGTTCGTTGTAACTTAGATTTTAGGCTATATACCATTCAAAATAATTTATTTAAAAGGGGGGTTATAAGGGGGCTTGAATTAAATAAATCGAAATATCTCCCTTATTATTAATTTTCACGAAAAATATTACATAACAAAAGTTTCTTTACCCATAATTTCCGATAAGTTTTACTCTATACAAAATTTTGATAGGACTGATATTTAATGAGATAAATGAGTTTTAAAATTACAATAACAACGCCAGCTAAGACATTGTACTGAAATAAAAACAAATGACTTCGTCTATAAGGGGCCTTGGACAACAACAATCGAAAGCTATTAAACATAGCCTACAGAGAATGTTTCTGTGTTTGTATGAAGTAATATCGGAAGCTAATTAATTGTTTAATTATTATTTCACCATTGGAAAGTGTAGTTTCTCTAGATGGACATAATTCTATAATGTTATTACAGTAACTTCTGAAACATATAGCAAGTAATATAAAGTATACACATTAAAACTAAATTATATATCAATCTTCATTAAACTATGGTTGCATGTACTCGTAATAACAATTAAGAAACATGTTAAAGGAATTGTCATTGCACCAAATGATTGCTCTCTGGACCAAAATGACTGCATTTTGAATTATTTAAATACAATTTAAATTAAGTAACATATTAAACGATTTATCCTTCTATCAAATACGAATGTTCCCTGGATCAAATGTCCTATTTTAATTATGTAATTACTTTAGGTATATTTATTTCTAACAAGTGCAGCGGAGCGCACGGGTACGGCTAGTTTGTATTAAATATTAATAGCCTATTAAGTTCCTTCGGGACATATTCGTATTACACTTTGATTAAAATATTTTGTAACGGTAAATTCATGAAATTTAACAATTAATTGTGAGACTCTATTTAGACTGAGGTCAAAATGCTAATTAAGTTTTATTACCATGATTATTTTCAAGGTTATGAGCAAATATGAAATAGTCTACCGCTGTGAAGTAAAGGTTAGCACGACTGATCATGAAACGACCGAGCCCGGGTTCAAATTCTGGTTGGGACAAGTTAGCTAGTTGGGGTTTTTTCTGGAGTTTTCCCTCAACCAATCGAAGCAGAATTGCTGGGTAACTTTCGGTGTTGAACCTCGGACTCATTTTTCCATCATTAATTCACATATGTGTTGGAAAGAGTGCATGAAGAAATAATGATGATGAAACTGATCAGGAAGAGAAAGAGGAATTGGTTGGGTCACTGGCTGAGAAGACACTGCCTACTGAAGGCTGCACTGGAAGGAATGGTGAACGGGAAGAGAGTTCGGAGTAGAAGATATCAGATAATATACGAGATTAAGATACATGGATCATATGCGGAAACATAGAGGAATGCAGAAATAGGAAAGGTCGGGGAAAGCTGGGTTTGCAGCGAAAGACCTGCCCTTGGGCAGAACACTAAATGTATAAATGAATGAATGAATGAATTAATTAATTCACATATCATTATCATCCACACCTAAGCCGGGTTAAATTCACTGTGCGGCGTGCTGTACTTGTACAAGAGCACTGCCGTTCGGCTACCAAATCATTCACAAAATAGGAGT
Organism: Periplaneta americana; assembly: GCA_025594305.2. Taxonomy (NCBI): domain Eukaryota; kingdom Metazoa; phylum Arthropoda; class Insecta; order Blattodea; family Blattidae; genus Periplaneta; species Periplaneta americana. The sequence continues at coordinate 148,906,013 of JAJSOF020000013.1, forward strand.
GGTAAGCACAATAAGCCTCAGACTGCATTGTTAGCCTTTGAGTCCCTCCTCCGTATAAGAGAAAAGAAAATTAACTAAAATGTATTAAAATTTTGGCGCAAGGAGTCTATTCAGTGACGTTAATATAAAATATGTTTAAACAATACAATTTCAAAACTATTAGTCCTAATGGCGCCAAATTTTGTACACATGATAGTAATTTTCGATTTTCCAAAAATAATTGTTTAACATATATAATTAACCACCCTGAAACCGAAAATCGCATTTTTGAAATTTTTGTTTGTATGTCTGTCTGTATGTTTGTTACCTTTTCACGCGATAATGGCTGAACCGATTTATATGAAAATTGGAAAGTAAATTAAGTTCGTTGTAACTTAGATTTTAGGCTATATGGCATTCAAAATACTTTGTTTAAAAGGCGGGTTATAAGCTGGACTGAATTAAATAAATCGAAATATCTCGCTTATTATTGATTTTTGTGAGAAATATTACATAACAAAAGTTTCTTTAAAAATGATTTCCAATAAGTTTTATTCTTTACAAAATTTTGATAGGACTGATATTTAATGAGATAAATGAGTTTTAAAATTAAAATAACACCATCTAAGACGGTGCAATGAATAAAGAACAAATGACTTCGTCTATAAGGGGCCTTGGACAACAACAATCGAAACAGGGGTCTTGGACATCAACAATCGAAAGCTATTGAACAAAGCCTACAAAGAATGTTTCTGTGTTTGTATGAAGTAATATCAGAAGCTAAATTAACCGATTTGTATAATTAATTATTATTTCACCATTGGAAAGTATAGTTTCTCTAGATGGACATAATGCTATAATGTTATTACCAGGGAAAGGATTTATATGTAAATACATATTTACTTATAAAGCTAATATAATTTATATTTTGCATTATCTTTATGTTTCACAATGTGTAGGGTTGAAAAATCCTACTTTTATTTTCCATATTTTTCCATATTTTAGAGTTTAGTACATATTTTCGTTAATTTCCATATATTTTCCATATTTCATATAAAACAGTCCATATTATATTAGGTTTAACAATAAAACAAAACAAAATTCCATTAACTTTTAAAAATACATTTCAACAATAGAGATTTAAACACATGTTCAGTAATCCCTTTAACATCAGAGTTATTTGAAAATTAGCAGTCCTATCAACAATGGGAAAGTAAGTTACAAAACTGTATTAATTTAATTTAAAATTTTTAACAGACTTCAGTTGTGCAGCTCAACAGTTAAATGCCAGTCAGAGTACACATAGGTTCAGTTTTGTAAATCATACTATAAAGACGGTAAATATGCCAAAAGTACGTCATTCAGTCAATTTAAAATCAAAACTAACAAGTTACATTTCAGAATTTAAAGAAGATGGTTTATCAACTGACAATAAAATATTATTTTGTAATTTGTGTCAGTGTGCAGTATCATCTACACAAACGTTCCTGGTGCAACAACACATTACAACTAGTAAACATCAGGCCAACAAACAACTAAATTCCAAGCAGAGACAATTGTTTTTAACACAACCAACAACATCGAATGTAAGATCTGAGTTTAACATCGACCTGTGCCGTTCTCTCATCTCTGCTGATATTCCTCTCTACAAACTAAAGAATAAGGTCTTCAGGAATTCCTTGAAAAATATACTCAACATACAATCCCGGATGAGTCAACACTTAGGAAGACGTATGCTCCATCCATCTACGATGAGACAATACAGAAGATAAGAGATGAAATTAAAGATAGTTCAATTTGGGTTTCCATTGATGAGACTCCCGACAAAGAAGGTAGACTTGTTGGTAATGTAGTTATCGGTTTGTTAAGTGAACAATATTCTGAACGAATTCTTTTACATTGTGATGTTCTAGAAAAGTGCAATAACAAAACTATAGTTAAACTGTTCAACGAAGCTATGGGTATCCTGTGGCCAAAGGGTATTATGTACGATAATGTGTTATTCTTTATTAGCGATGCTGCCCCTTATATGGTCAAAGCTGGACAAGCATTATCTGTTGTATATCCTAAATTGACTCATTTTACTTGTGTGGCGCATGCATTTCATCGTGTGGCAGAAGTGGTCAGAGACAATTTCCCTAAAGTAGATTTGTTGATTTCATCAGTGAAAAAGTATTTCTCAAAGCTCCCAGTAGAGTTAACGTGTTGAAAGAAATGTACCCTGAAATTCCATTGCCACCAAAGCCAATTTTAACTAGATGGGGTACATGGCTAGAAGCAGTTGAATATTATGCCGAACATATAGACTCTATTAACAATGTTCTCCTTGCATTGGACTCTGAAGATGCAGTCTCAATTGATACTGCGAAAACAGTTACCTGTGACATAAGTGTGAAGAATGACTTAGCTCACATTCAGCATACATTTTCATGCATCATAAAAACGCTCAAAAGTCTCCAAAATAGGCACCTTTCACTATCTGAAAGTTTTGAAATTATAAATAGTACTGTGGAACAACTGAATCGTGGTAGAGGTAAAGTTGCAGATGCAGTAAGAGCTAAGGTGGACACTGTACTTTCAAAAACCCTGGATATGAAGAACTACAAAAGGTTGTTGCTGTGATGAGTGGTGAATCAACAGTGAAGATTAACTTGGACTTATCCCCAGCAGACATTGTGAAATTGAATTATGTACCAGTTACTTCTTGTGACGTCGAACGCTCTTTTAGTCAGTATAAATCTATCCTCAGAGACAATAGAAGAAGATTCACTTTTCAGCACTTGAAAGAAATGTTTGTAACCTATTGTTATGGTAACAGACAATAAAAATTGTGTTTTGTTGAAACTACATTGGAAGATAAGGTACGTCCATTATATTTTTTGTTTAGTTTGATTAAAATGTACCAATATTTAACGTACATAGTCATTTTTTTATAATTTTAAGTCCATATTTAATTCCATATTTTGGTAAAAATCCATATTTAATTCCATATTTTGGTAAAAATAACTACATATATATTTACATATTTCATATATTTTTAGTCCATATAAATCCGTTCCTGGTTATTACAGTAACGTCTGAGTAAATCGAGGACAGGTAAGATTAAAATAGCTTCTTATGCACAGAAAATTTGATAGGCTATTTTGTACATTCGTTTTCTGTATTTCTTAAAATAATATTTATGTACACTCATTTTAATCTCAGAGAATTAACGAACAACGAGAGTGTATTGATTTAGTATGCAGTAATAGTACGTTAGCTTAGCAATCCATTATTTTATAATTCAAATTTGAACTATGCTCAATTGAATCGTGTTAAAATACATAAAATACATATGCAATAAATGCAATGCAAAAAAAAATGGGTAATGAGCGAAGCAGATTATCTTACGCTGTTGTTAAAGTTGTTCCCTGGATCAAACGTCCTATTTTAATTATGTAATTACTTTATATTTATTTCTAACAGGTGCAGCGGAGCGCACGGGTACGGCTAGTATACTAAATAAACTTTTATTAAATTTCCTTTGAAACTGCAGACGTTCCAAAATGATGAGTTTTATACCTGGTAAGGTTTATCTTGTCTCAGTAGCAATAAAACCAAGTCCCTTCAAATGAGGGTGGAGATTATAGGAGGCTTGTAAATTTTCAGGATTCCTTTCTATACTATACTATCACTCATTATTGATTTAATATATTATTTTTCTTTATTGTGAGTCGTGAAGTAGTCACAACATAAAAAATGACGTTTGTGCAGTACATTTTAATTTTAAGACTCTTTCAATCGTATAGATTTTTAGGAGCTTGCGTCCTTAGAAAATAATAATAATAATAAGAGAGAAATGCGCACGAGTGTGCATTGTTAGAGATGCTTGTAAATATCACTTTTTCCTATCTCATTTATTGATTTGTCTGCCCTCTGACACATCAGTATGTGATATTGCCGACATAGTTCACCACATAATTTGCACACGCAATCTCCGTCAGCAGTATGGAACCCTGATCTGATGCACAGTCTGTGGTGGTAGCCATGAATTGATTCCTTTCAAAACCTTGTTATTGTACAGGCTACCGAAACTCAGTTTCTTAAAAGACAAGCTCAGTGACGGAACTACACAGTACGAAGAGAGATATTTTATTATTTTATTTTGTGCTACAGAATGTATCAACTAGTCCCTTCCGCCACTGGATAGATGGACGGCATCGCTCCACTCCCCCATCGCCATAACAATACAGACGAAGTAAGACATATCTCCTTTCTCTCTCTTTTCACAGCGAGACAAGATATATCACACAGACTTTACTTGTAATTCTTTACGTTGTGTACGTATATCTTGAATTGAACAAACTCTTCATAGACGGTGAGTTAATAGAACTGTAATAGAGCAATCGATAAAAGAAAACGAAGGCTGAAGCTGAAGTAGTCAGTGGAAACCTACCCTTTGCCCGATTACGGCTTCTAAAATTCAACAGAATCTGCTCGGAATCGAACTCCCGTCACTTCGATGATAAACCTTCATCAGGCTTCAGTCTCAACTTCGCTCATCCACGGTATTTAATCCTAACATAATTACATTTTCCGTCTTGGCCACAGGAATGGGCTAGCCCACGCTCATGCCGCTGAAGCATTTAGCACCACTTCTATGACGGCAGTTTGCAACACTGGCTGCATTTCACTGGATTCATCGCGGAATGTTCTGCAATTCGGACACGCCTGATGAATTAGTAGTGGGACAGGTCTGCTCTTACAGGCGTACTCCTGTTTTCATAATAAATCCATATCTGGCGTTGCAGCGGAGCTAGTGTTTTATAGACTAGCGAAATAAATTCTAAATGTGGACACAGTTTTTTTTGCAGCCATGACACATATAGGTGCATTTACGCTCAGTATTACTAGCAACTCAATTATAGATAGCTACACAACAGTTGTACGTCATGGCAGTCGTTTCCATAAACAATAACTATATCCTGCACTCGGCCCTCTACAATGCATTCCAAAATCCAGCTTTGCATAAATCTTGTACTAATTATATCTCTGCCTCTGTGCAACGTCACAATTCACGATAAGAGGGAAGAAAGATAGCAAGAGGTTGTACTAATCTGTGAAAAAGCTCTCAGGCAGTTACAAAAGCATTGAAATAATAATAATAATAATAATAATAATAATAATAATAATAATAATAATAATATTTATCTTTTGAAGAGGTGGAGAAGTTCAAATATCTTGGAGCAACAGTAACAAATAGAAATGATACTCGGGAGGAAATAAAATACAGAATAAATATAGGAAATGCCTGTTATTATTCGGTTGAGAAGCTTTTATCATCCAATCTGCTGTCAAAAAATCTGAAAGTTAGAATTTATAAAACAGTTATATTACCGGTTGTTCTGTATGGTTGTGAAACTGCGACTCTTACTTTGAGAGAAGAACATAGGTTAAGGGTGTTTGAGAATAAGGTGCTTAGGAAAATATTTGGGGCTAAGAGGGATGAAGTTACAGGAGAATGGAGCAAGTTACACAACACAGAACTTCACGCATTGTATTCTTCACCTGACATAATTAGGAACATTAAATCCAGACGTTTGAGATGGGCAGGGCATGTAACACGTATGGGCGAATCCAGAAATGCATATAGAGTGTTAGTTGGGAGGCCAGAGGGAAAAAGACTTTTAGGGAGACCGAGACGTAGATGGGAAGATAATATTAAAATGGATTTGAGGGAGGTGGGATATGATAGAGAATGGATTAATCTTGCTCAGGATAGGGATCAATGGCAGGCTTATATGTGAGCGGCAATGAACCTCCAGGTTCCTTAAAAGCCAGTAAGTAAGTAATTAAGTAATAATAATAATAATAATAATAATAATAATAATAATAATAATAATAATAATAATAATTTATTTCAGCTGGTAGAGTTAAGACCGTAAGGCCTTCTCTTCCACTCAACCAGCAAAAAGTATGCACACGTACATATGTATGAACTTACAAGCTACAAAGAATACAACAATTTGAATGATTGGTTGATTGGCAAACTTACTCGTGTTAAATTACATAAGCTCGTGTCCTTACAGCGGTTTCGGTGCTTCTTCACACCATCCTCATAGCCTACTAGATCTCGGCGTCATCTCGAAATTCGCTGCCTGTTGTGGGGGTGCTTTTACTTGTTGAAAAGTGGAGTCAAATAGTGTGTGTTTTCTCAAATTGTTCTGTGTGTTGGTAATTGCAAAATTTTTAACTGGGAAGTGTTTGGTCACTCTCCATACAGCCCTGATTCGGCGCCTAGTAATTACCATCTTTTCATACAGATGGAGGAGTGGCTGAGTGGCTTGCATCTCAGCACTTTGACAATGACTGCGGTATTAAAAATCTCTTTAAACGTGTCTCGATTTAGCCGGAAATTATGTACAAAAATAAATCAAAGTTTGTATTTTCAAACTGTTGTAAACAAATCCTGTAACCACATTGCCATTTTTGTTACAATAAAGCAGAAGTTACTGTACTTTATGAACAGCCCTTGTAGTTTAATTTTTACTATTAATACAAAAAAAAAAAAACAAGCAACAGTATGCTGCTGGATTGTAAGAAAGTATTTTATGAAAAATTGTTCCGAGGCCGGGCATCAAACCCGGGACCTTTGGCCGGGAATAATTGAGCCGGGATTTCACAGAGTTCCTAGGTAGTTCGGTCGGAGAACGTTGGCGCGCTCAGCCAACGATCCCGGGTTCGATGCCCGGCCACGAAACAATTTTTTCCTTGAAATTATTCAAGTGAACTTTACAGGGACCTATATCTGAAAGCCAGATTTGTATAATTAATACACGTTACTCTTTGTTAACAGAAAACCACAAATTAAATTAACACAGAAAGTGTGCACTCAATGTCGGATCTCTGACGTCTTGTCAACCCACTTGAGGTATGTGGATAAAAAAGGGAATAATTGAGCCGGGATCCGGTAGAATTCCTGAGTAACTCAGTTGGTAGGGCGTTGGAGCGCTCAACCAGAGGTCCCGGATTTGATGCGCGGCCCCGGAAAAATTTTTCCCTTTAAATTATTCAAGTCAACTTCACAGGGGCTATACCTGAAAGCCAGATTTGTATATGATATTCACCAGATCTAACTCCATTTCTTTTCACTTGGAGTTGGAGGAAAGATCTCTTGTATCAGACGAAAGTGCAAACAATATTACAATTATGTGGCCTTATTGTTAACGCTGCCCAGCTACGAAATGCTACGCGCGCGATTCACATCTGTGCGGCCAAGTCTGTTAAATCTGAAGGAGGAATATTTGAAAATATTTCTTTCAAACTGAATCGTTTTTATTTTATGTTTAATATATTGTTATTAATAATCTTTCTATGTATTTTAATTGATTTTCTTTATTTTGTTGATAACCGCTTCTCTTCTCTAAGAATTTGAACAGCTGTAGCTCCTTGGATATTAATCATATCTCCTTTGTTCACATGACATTTTTTGGTTAAAATCAGTTATGGAACTAATACTTTGTGCGGAAAAAGAAACGTATTGTACGTCAGAAAAAGATTGCAATTGAATTAACACAACTTTACGTAAAATAATGTTCTTTCTTTGCTGCGTAGAATGCATAACTAAAAAGAACTGCGTATTATCCGTTACATAAGTCACTGTCTTCAGTTGATGGTGGAAAGGTGTAGCTGACAGACGAGGAAAGAAGATATGATGTGGAGGAATGGAATAAAAGCGAGTGTAGAACTAGCGGAGGCGATAAAATGATTACTCATTACCTTAATACACAAGCATGCATAATGACTTACTCAGTGACATAACTAACAGCTGAAGTTAAAGTGAATTCCGAGACGAATTTATGTCCGTTTCGCGACTTGTCCGTGAGCCAAAATAATTAGCAACGCTGTGGGAGATCCCATATAAGTAATTATGCTAGATAATTTCTTTGTTACTGCGTTTGTAATATTTTCAATTAGACACAAAACAGCCTGTAGTGACCACAACGGTTATGGTACAGCTGCTTTTTCCCCGCATTATGCCAATAGTCGCGTGTTCCAGTCCCGTTTAAGACATGGGTGGCCCCACTCCAGTGTTCCGCAACCGATGTGCCGCGGCACACTGGTGGCGCCTCCACAAGGTGAAAGGTGTGACGCGAAGTTTTACCTATTATTGTAAGAAATTAATAAAATTAATTAAAATTAAATTCCTCTCTCTGCTGACATAGTTAACCGTCCAGTTAGTGACATGGCCAATGACATCCAAGACATTATGAAGGATAAAATAAAGAGCAGTCAGATCGACGAGTCCACGATATTAGCGGTCAAGCACAACTTCTTTCCTACATTCGGTACATTGACGGGGATGTAATTGCCATTTTTTTGTGCAAAGTGCCCGGTGAAGAAATGTTTCGTACAACTAATGAATATGTGGTCCGTAATGAATTAACATGGGAGGATTGCATTCGTGTTTAGAAATGGAGCCGCTTCTATGACTGGCCGAGTTACAGAATTCATGGCTGAAGTACGTGAAGTAGTCCTATCATAACCATTGTCTCATTCACCGCGAAGCCACCGTTTTGCCATTTCCTCTGAATATTGTGATGGACGAAGTAGTAAAAGTCGTGAATTTCATCAAATCGTGGTCTCTAAAAACGCTGTTTTTTTTTTTTCTGTTTTGTGTCAGGAAATGGGATCAGAGCACACTACACTCCTCCTACATAAGAACATTGAAATTAGAACTTCTCGAAGTGCCTTTGGAAACATTTTGGTTGTCAGTAAGGAGTCAATACCCGGCTATCTCTGAGATGACAGTTGATATGTTATTGTCATTTTCAACTACATAATATATGTGTGAACTGGGCTTCTCGACGTTAACTGAAATTAAAACATTAAAGAGAGACAGACTCAAATTCATCGATGAAGAAATTAGGCTTGCACTGTCAAAGATTCTACCGCGGATCAGCCAGCTGTGTGAAGTTAAGCAGGCCCAAGTATCGCCTTGAAAGTAGTAGGAGTAGAATTATTTATTTTAATGTAAGTAATAGAAATGTATACTTTCTACAGTGAATTACAGTTCATAAATTGTTAATAAATGCAAGAGTCGATTTTGGTTTTATAATAATAATAATAATAATAATAATAATAATAATAATAATAATAATAATAATAATACTTACTTACTTACAAATGGCTTTTTAAGGAACTTGAAGGTTCATGCCACCCTCACATAAGCCCGCCATCGGTCCCTATCCTGTGCAAGATTAATCCAGTCTCTATTATCATATCCCACCTCCATCAAATCCATTGTAATATTATCCTCCCATCTACGTCTCGGCCTCCCCAAAGGTCTTTTTCCCTCCGGTCTCCCAACTAACACTCTATATGAATTTCTGGATTCGCCCATACGTGCTACATGCCCTGCCCATCTCAAACGTCTGGATTTAATGTTCCTAATTATGTCAGGTGAAGAATACAATGCGTGCAGTTCTGCGTTGTGTAACTTTCTCCATTCTCCTGTAACTTCATCCCGCTTAGCCCCAAATATTTTCCTAAGCACCTTATTCTCAAACACCCTTAACCTATGTTCCTCTCTCAGAGTGAGTGTCCAAGTTTCACAACCATACAGAACAACCGGTAATATAACTGTTTTGTAAATTCTAACTTTCAGATTTTTTGACAGCAGACTAGATGATAAAAGCTTCTCAACCGAATAATAACAGGCATTTCCCATAGGCCTATTTATTCTGCGTTTAATTTCCTCCCGAGTGTCATTTATATTTGTTACTATTGCTCCAAGATATTTGAATTTTTCCACCCCTTCGAAGGATAAATCTCCAATTTTTATATTTCCATTTCGTACAATATTCTGGTCACGAGACATAATCATATACTTTGTCTTTTCGGGATTTACTTCCAAACCGATCGCTTTACTTGCTTCAAGTAAAATTTCCGTGTTTTCCATAATCGTTTGTGGGTTTTCTCCTAACATATTCACATCATCCGCATAGACAAGAAGCTGATGTAACCCGTTCAATTCCAAACCCTCTCTGTTATCCTGAACTTTCCTAATGGCATATTCTAAAGCGAAGTTAAAAAGTAAAGGTGATAGTGCATCTCTCTGCTTTAGCCCGCAGTGAATTGGAAAAGCATCAGATAGAAACTGACCTATACGGAATAATAATAGTAAATTTCATTACAGTACGTAATTATATTAGGAGATTCACATATATTTTTGAGGGGATTAACATTTTGGTGTGCCGTGTTGAGTCTAACCTGTCTAGGGTGTGCCGTGAGTAGAAAAATGTTGCGGAACACTGTACTAGATCACGAGCTTTTAATTCCAAAAACTCGGAATTAGATCCGTGATTAATAAGAACGAAGGGGCCACCACTGTAACTCCTTGGTAGCGATGTGGACTCTGGTCCATGGAAGAGCTTGGGCGAGGGTTCGATTTCCGTTTGGGCTGATTACTAGTCTGAATTTTTCCTAGTTGTAAGACGAAAGTCAGGAAATTCCATAGCGAGTATTCGGACCTATCTCTGTATCACTAATTCCACTAACTCTAAATAATATAACAGTGGATATAGTGAAGTTGAAAGTACGTCTGCAACTTCATGAAGGCATTTGGGGGTTTTTGAGGTAGAGCTCCATGCTTTAATTTTTTAATTGGTTATTTTATGACACTTTATCAACTGCTTTGGTTATCTAGCGTCCGGATGATAAGAAGGTGATAATGCCGGCGAAATGAGTCCAGGGTCCAGCGCCGAAAGTTACCCAGAATTTGTTCTTTATGAATAGAGGGAAAACCCCGGAAAAATCCTCAAGCAAGTAACTTACCCCAACCTGGATTTGAACCCATGCCCGCTCGTTTCGCCGTCAGGCATTCTAACCGTTACTCCACAGCGGTGGACTCATGTTTTCTTGACCTGTTCACTAGAAGGAGGTGGTGTGGTCGGCATCACGCTCCGACCGTCTTTTACCCCCAGGAAAGACACGACAGGTGACGAGCTCTGATCCCAATCACTTTGGGTCATACTCCCCATGGGTCAACCATGGAATGGAAACATATTGAATCTCCTCGCTCTAAAAACGTACAGTTACTAGGAAACGCAGAGAAAGACATGTTACACATATCCCTTTTTTCAGAATATCGAGGTCCATTTTTAGAGGAATTTCTGGTGCGTGGATAAATGATCAATGCTTTGGGGTCTAGGACATTTCGTCACAATTGTTTCGTTACCGGCTAATTTAGTCACTGGCAGTTCGTCACAATGAAAATTTGGTCACAATACCTGTTGGTCACAATGATAAGTTCGTCATAATATTCGTTCGTCACAATGATAAATTGTTGACAAGTATTTTTTCGTATCATGTTCGTTGCAATGACAACTTGGTTACAGTACTACTTGTTGCGAATATGAATGAATGAATATTGTAATCCCAAAAATTGTATTAATTTTATTATGTTTTCAATAAATAGAAGAAAAAAATTTCCTCCTACGTTATGTCCAAGAGACCGTAAGTACCCCAATATATTATCGTTTTCCTTGTACTCCCCATATTTTTCAACAATTCTCTAAATTGTTTTTTTCTAAGTCGACGTATGTCTTCTTTTTCTTGCGTGGAGGTATGCTACTTGCCATTCTTTATATTTCTACGCTGATTTTTGCCTTGTCTCTCTGAAGGAGTGCCAGAAGATGATATAGTGAGGGGTGCGCCTTTCTCATTAAAAGTTTAATTCGCCTGTGCTAAATTTCACAGGTGTTTGTTGTTCTTGGTAATTCCATTGAGGTCCCATCATAGCAGTTCCATATGTTCGGTGGGAAAAGGGGTTGTTGTCTTCCACGACCGTGTCTTCGATCTCTAATGAAATTGTCTTCCACATAGTCGAAAATTGGGAACAGTTCTTCTTCAGTCTATCCATCACGAAATATTGCAAAAAAAAAAAACAAAGAAAATTGGCACAAATTGTATATGAATGGAATGTGAAACCGAAACTGTGGAAACGTTTATACACATTTTGTTTGAATGGTTTGTGAAATCGTAACTATAGAACGCATTGTTATACAAAAATGTTATGTGTTGCGAATCGTCCTAATGGCCAAAAATTTGTGACGACTGATCCGGATCCCATGCCCTGCACTATAAAGGCACTCTTGGGCATCTTATACAAAACATTAAGAATAAACGCCCAAAGCTTTCGACAAGAGTGATTTTACTCCATGGCAGTGCTAGAGTCCAAACTGCGAGATTAACCAGGAAAGAGTTGCTAAAGGTTTCGCGGGAAAAACCGACACACCCGCCTTACAGCCCAGACTTATCTCTATGCGATTTCCTTATTTTTGGAGATTTGAAAAAAAGCCTGAAGGGAACCACATTTCCATTGGGCGAAGCGGTGTAAAATACTGTTAAACATTGGTTCACTTCCAGGCTACAAGGATTCTATGAAGCCGGTATCAGTCACCTGTACCATAGTGGGAGAACTGTATTAACAACTGTGACGAGTACTAACCATTAAGTTTAATTTCTTTCTATTAGCGATGGCCGGGTTTCAGGCGAACCACCCATTAATACGGTCAGCTCAAATACTTCCATAATGTAGCTTAAATTAAATACAAAGGTGTTCATGAAATTCATGGACAGATTGTATGATTATCCTGAGGCTATACATATGTCGAAAGGTTTAGCCTTCAGGTATGTAAAATGTACTACGTGTAGCCCAGGGATGGATGTTTCTACCCCAAACCCTCTCTGAGTCTCCCGTATCAAGCTATCTGCTAGAATCATGTTTATTCAATACCTTCATACTAGAGATTATAAATTATATTTATTTCCCTTAATTACTCGAACTGATTCAATTTTAAATCCCTCTAGTTAAATCTAGAAGGAATTTTTATTTAATATTGCAAGATCGAGAATCTTATGTCATTTGAACTTATGATTAATTTAAATGTTTAACAACTTGAATTCATTAAGTGAGGAAATTGATCTATTTTTCGTTAAGGAAAAGTTATTCAGAAACAAAATTTATATAAAAAAATATGTACATCGTTCATGTCATAACTAGGGATAGGATTCTTAGATGAATAAATATTTTATTTGCACTGTAGTAGAAATTCGTAATTGTGTTTTAAGTTTGGGACAAGGTCACCAGAGCATATATTTTAAATTTTATTTCACGTAAAAACACATATTTTGAATATTTTATGTAAATACGTATTTTCAAATAAAGTAAAGAAAGTAAATCCATGGCGCTACAGCCCATGAAGGGCTAAGACCGACCAGCCGGCTGCTGACCTCACGTCCACATGCCGAAGCAGAAGTGGACGATTATCCAACCAGTATGGAGGTATCGTGTGGTTAGCACGATGATCCCCCGAGCCGTTATAGCTGGTTTGCGAAACCGGATTTTCGCTACCTATCGTAGCTCCCCAAGTGCATCACGATGCTGGGTGGGCACCGGTCCCATACGCTGGACTCGAACCAGCGCGCATTCCGTAACGCGAGTCCTAGGCGGATGCCTTATACAGCGACTTCACGGCGACGTATTTTCAAATATTAACATAAAAACACATGAAAATTAAGTTTTCATCAAATAATTTTCTACAAAACCCGCATTTCAGATTAATTATCACTCGAATGTTCAGTGCAGTTGCTTAGACGTGACAGCTGGCAACTGTTTCTCGGAATTGCGTATCTCTCTCACCACAAGCGATAAGAACTGTCACCGCTAAAAGATTGTGCTGTAACTAACACACATACATATTGATGTGTCATTTAGGAGTACCTTGAAAGTTATCATAACGCTTATTCAGGAAGCAATTATAATTTCATAAATATCAGCTGCCTCTTTTTTCGTTTCCAATCGTAAACATGCCTCTACGGAGTGCATAATGGCCAGGACGCTCTTTTGCCCAGTATAAGGCAGTGTTGCGGGATAATCGTCAGACATTTTTGATGGACAACTTGAGGATGAATCTTATTGTGTATTGTAACTCTTCAGTAGTTGGTGAGAAAGCATAACTTATACTGGTGAATACAGCGTATTGTTTATATTCACATAAAATAACTTACTTACTAGCTTTTAAGGAACCCGGAGGTTCATTGCTGCACTCACATAAGCCCGCCATTGGTCCCTATCCTGAGCAAGATTAATCCAGTCTCTACCATCATATCCCACCTCCCTCACATCCATTTTAATATTATCTTCCTATCTACGTCTCGGCCTCCCCAAAGGTCTTCTTCCCTCCGGCCTCCCAACTAACACTTTATATGCATTTCTGGATTCGCCCATACATGCTACATGCCCTGCCCATCTCAAACGTTTGGATATAATGTTCCTAATTATGTCAGATAAAGAATACAATGCGTGCAGTTCTGTGTTGTGTAACTTTATCCGTTCTCCTGTAACTTCATCCCTCTTAGCCCCAAATATTTTCCTAAGCACCTTATTCTCAAACACCCTTAACCTATATTCCTCTCTCAAAGTGAAAGTCCAAGTTTCACAACCATAAATACAACCGATAATATAACTGTTTTATAAATTCTAACTTCCAGATTTTTTGATAGCAGACTGGATGATAAAAGCTTCTCAACCGAATAATAACAGGCATTTCCCATATTTATTCTGTGTTTAATTTCCTCCCGAGTGTCATTTATATTTGTTACTGTTGCTCCCAGGTATTTAAATTTTTGCACTTCTTCAAAGGATAAATTACCAATTTTTATATTTCCATTTCGTACAATATTCTCGTCACGAGACATAATCATATACTTTGTCTTTTCGGGATTTACTTCCAAACCTATCTCTTTACTTGCTTCAAGTAAAATTCCCGTATTTTCCCTAATCGTTTGTGGATTTTCTCCTAACATATTCACGTCATCCGCATAGACAAGCAGCTGATCGAACCCGTTCAATTCCAAACCCTCTGTGTTATCCTGGACTTTCCTAATGACATACTCTAGAGCAAAGTTAAAAAGTAAAGGTAATAGTGCATCTCCTTGTTTAGCCCGCAGTGAACTGGAAAAGCATCAGATAGAAACTGACCTATACGGACTCTGCTGTACGTTTCACTGAGACACATTTTAATTAATCGAACTAGTTTCTTGGGAATACCAAATTCAATAAGAATATCATATAATACTTCCCTCTTAACCGAGTCATATGCTTTCTTGAAATCTATGAATAACTGATGTACTGTACCCTTATACTCTCATTTTTTCTCTAATATCTGTCGAATACAAAAAAATCTGATCAATAGTTGATGTATTACGCCTAAAAGCACACTGATGATCCCCAGTAATTTCATCTACGTACGGATCATACAGTACCTATGCAGAATCTATTGTATATTATATTTAATTTAATGGGACACTGTAGTTAGAATACAGTGGAGTTAGGACAGACATTCAAGAGGGACAAACTTGTAGTCTGCAAAAATTAATCCAAGACTCATCCTCGAAACAAGCCAACTCTCCTGCTAACACTGAATCACTACGCTCATTTTAATTACTTGCAGCTTTGACCTCCAGGGAATTTACGTCCGTTGTGTTGACTAACGTGGCTGGAACTCGCATCAGAATGTCGCCGAATGTACGGGGAACCGTTTAAAAAAATTGTTGGCAACATAAGCGATACACGATATATCCAAGCTATAACAACATTTTGGGCACGTCTCTGGGTGAATGACGGAACCGGCCGGGCTATAATTTATACGTCAAGGGTCAGAGACTGCATTATGTTCTCCACGCACATCACAGCGTCGTTCCCACATCAGACCTCGAATTACTCTGTCCACATTATAACTTCATACACACTCCTGACGCCTGTAATTGCACTTAATATCACGGAGAAGCTCTGCGCCCTGCATCTCTTTGTCCATATTCTTGAAAATCCTATAATTAATTTAATTTTCATAGCTCTTGTATTTAGCGTAAAGGGTTCGGTTCTCACAGGTGTTACAGTTCTCTATATTTCAAAGATGAATTTGGACCACGAATGGTTAGTCAAGGTGTGTCTTTTTTATCTTCAACTCATCCTTTTCTTATCTTAATTACTTAGTTTTTGTTTTCTTCTATTACTGTTCCCCTTCCATTGCTTCCCACATTTATCACTTCTTCCGTCTTTGCCCCTTCATCTCTCTTCTCTCCTTTTTAATGATTGCTTTATTACAATAATTCTCTTTCCTTCTTATTCTCCCAAACATCATCTATTTATTCATATATTTATAGACCTATATCCGTCTATTTACTTATTCATGTATTTATTTAATTATTTACTTGTTTATGTATTTATTTAAGTATTTATATATTTTTATGCATTTACTTATTTATTTATTATTTATTTATCTTACGCTTATATGCAAAATTTTGTCCAATATTCTTTTGAGAAGATTAACTTCATATGTATATGAAATTATTGGGGATCATCAGTGCGGTTTTAGGCGTAATAGATCGACTATTGATCAGATTTTTTGTATTCGACAGATAATGGAGAAAAAATGGGAGTATAAGAGTACAGTACATCAGTTACTCATAGACTTCAAAAAGGCATATGACTCGGTTAAGAGGGAAGTATTATATGATATTCTTATTGAATTTGGTATTCCCAAGAAACTAGTTCGATTAATTAAAATGTGTCTCAGTGAAACATACAGTAGAGTCCGTATAGGTCAGTTTCTATCTGATGCTTTTCCAATTCACTGCGGGCTAAAGCAGGGAGATGCACTATCACCTTTACTTTTTAACTTCGCTCTAGAATATGCCATTAGGAAAGTTCAGGATAACAGGCAGGGTTTGGAATTGAACGGGTTCGATCAGCTGCTTGTCTATGCGGATGACGTGAATATGTTAGGAGAAAATCCACAAACGATTAGGGAAAATACGGGAATTTTACTTGAAGCAAGTAAAGAGATAGGTTTGGAAGTAAATCCCGAAAAGACAAAGTATATGATTATGTCTCGTGACGAGAATATTGTACGAAATGGAAATATAAAAATTGGTAATTTATCCTTTGAAGAAGTGCAAAAATTTAAATACCTGGGAGCAACAGTAACAAATATAAATGACACTCGGGAGGAAATTAAACACAGAATAAATATGGGAAATGCCTGTTATTATTCGGTTGAGAAGCTTTTATCATCCAGTCTGCTATCAAAAAATCTGGAAGTTAGAATTTATAAAACAGTTATATTATCGGTTGTATTTATGGTTGTGAAACTTGGACTTTCACTTTGAGAGAGGAATATAGGTTAAGGGTGTTTGAGAATAAGGTGCTTAGGAAAATATTTGGGGCTAAGCGGGATGAAGTTACAGGAGAATGGAGAAAGTTACACAACGCAGAACTGCACGCATTGTATTCTTCACCTGACATAATTAGGAACATTAAATCCAGACGTTTGAGATGGGCAGGGCATGTAGCACGTATGGGCGAATCCAAAAAATGCATATAGAGTGTTAGTTGGGAGACCGGAGGGAAAAAGACCTTTAGGGAGGCCGAGACGTAGATAGGAAAATAATATTAAAATTGATTTGAGGGAGGTGGGATATGATGATAGAGACTGGATTAATCTTGCACAGGATAGGGACCGATAGCGGGCTTATGTGAGGGCGGCAATGAACCTTTGGATTCCTTAAAAGCCATTTTTAAGTAAGTAATGGAGAAAAATGGGAGTATAAGGGTACAGTGCATCAGTTATTCATAGATTTCATAGATGATAGAGAGTGGATTAATCTTTCACAGGATAGGGGCCGCTGGCGGAGTTATATGTGTGCGGCAATGAATATCCGGGTTCTTTAAAAGTAATTTATAAATATTGCGGGCGGATCAGTGTTGAGTGAGACGCTGACTTGGGAGCGTACTTGAGCCGCTGTTGCAGAGAGGTGCGGTCCTCAACGTGGTGACACGCGCCATCATTAATAAAGAGGCTGTCATTATAAGCTGTATTGCGATGCGTGCGGGCGACCGACTCCATCAATCAGGTGTGTGAGTTAACAGGCTGACAACACGTCAGACTGACCTCAATGATAAACCCCGGGGGAGAGCCGGGCAGTTCTTACAGGACTATCGTAGGCCAGTTGTTCACTTCAAATGTGGACGATATTCATTGTTTCGCAATGATATCACGGAGAACAAGAGGAGGGGATGAAGAAGAGGAGTAACAGATTGCCAGGGTAGAAATTCTTGGGACCGGAATCGTTTAGCCTACAGGAAGACTCGATTATATTCTAGTCCTGTCTGTTCTATGTATTTTTTATTGGGTTATTTTACGACGCTGTATCAACATCTAGGTTATTTAGCGTCTGAATGATATGAAGGTGATAATGCCGGTGAAATGAGTCCGGGGTCCAGCATCGAAAGTTACCCAGCATTTGCTCGTATTGGGTTGAGGGAAAATCCTCAACCAGGTAACTTGCCCCGACCGGGATTCGAACCCGAGCCACCTGGTTTCACAACCAGACGCCACAGGTGTGGACTGTTCTATGTAAATAATTATGTATGTGTATGTATTTATTCACACTGCAAATGGGTATATACCCAGTGGAAGTGGTAACTAATTATACTCAATAATGACGATTAATAATAAACACAACTAATAAAAAACATTAATTAATAATAATTATAATAAAAATAATAATAATAGTAATAATAATAATGATAATAATAATAATTTTTATTTATTTATTTATTTATTTATTTATTTATTTATTTATTTATTTATTGTGCTGTACAACAGCCAGTGGCCAATTACAGTTCAGCACAAATATAACAAAAACATAAAACAAAAATAATTATTACACATAAATATAATTACAATTAATTACAATAATGACGATGAATGGATAACTAAGAATACTATGAGACAATGTTAATTGAGTATAATGCCTAAAAGAATATATAAATGATAAATCGTTGCCAAGAGCAAACAAAGTCTATACATTGAAGGGATCGAATTCGCAGCCATGCATGTTGGCATTTTTAATGCATCTGGAGACTGGTGAAAGGAATTTCGAATTTCTGATATAGAAAAGTTTGTGGGCTCTCATATCTTTTGTTGGAATACGTAAGGTAATATTGTTTAAGAAAGAGTCACAGGATATATCACCTTTGAGGACTTTACAAAAGAACAGATAATCTAGCTCATGGCGTCTAGCATATAGATTTTGACAATTAAAATATTCACATTTTCTCTCATAACTATACCCGGAATAAATTGGCAGAAATCTGAATGAACATAAGGATATAAATTGAATAATAATAATAATAATAATAATAATAATAATAATAATAATAATAATAATAATAGTAATAATAATAATAATAATAATAATGAGCATCCTAAATTAAATGAAGCATGACCATTTAAAATAACATTTAAAGTAAATCTAATTTGTATCTTAACCCTAAGTTCGAACTAAGACCCACGAGTGTGACAGGTTCATACCTGCACAAGTATCTTTCGGCACTACACTTATTTCGCTGTCAACTCAATCACTGCACTGATTCTACCTGATTTCACTAACACTTCTAATCATTTCATTGTTCAAATACTTTGCACAGCCACTTCACTGACACCAAAACACTTCACTCACACAATATAATCGGCTTCTTTTGTGTTACGCCATTGTATTCTAGTTTATTTCATGTCATCTCTGCCGTTGTACACTATCTACAAAAAAATAATTGGGCACCCAGGATTTTAGGTGCTAGGTGCCTGTTTCGGCAGTTACTATGCAGAGATATGCAGACAATAATATTCACCGGTTGGACTGGCCTGCACAGACTCCTGATCTCAATCCCATTGAGCACCTTTGTGACGAATTGGACCGGCGATTGAGGTCTCGCAAAATGCGGCCAACTTCCATTTTCCAACTGAGTGCCATGTTGCAAGAGGAATGGCGACGCATTCCAGTGGATATCCTACACAAACTAGTGGAGAGCATGCCTGACAGGGTGGCTGCTGTTATAGCAACAAGAGGTGGTACCACGAGGTTCTAAAGGGGCAAAAACAGTGCCCAACTACTTCTTGGTAGATAATGTACTATGTTATGCTTAGAAATAGTAGGTTTTAGCACTTTAAAAATCAAATTTAGCTTCTTATAACATTTTTAATGTTATTAGAAAGGTTTCCTATCTCTGGAAACGAAATTTAATTCACGTCATTTATGTCAGATGTCACACGATAGCTGAACTGTGGCGAGAAGTGACAGACCAGTAGTGAGTGATTTCATAGTCAGAGTGCACGGTGTCTCACAGCAGCAATGTCCAAGAAAATCGAGCCTTTTTGGGAAGGGTACATTACGATCTTTCTGAGCCAAGTACATATACATGAAAATCATAGAAGCCTGCAAAAAACGTGGTTTCGTTATTTCTAAGGCAGGCATCTTCTGTGTACTTAATTATTTTTATTTTTTTAGTGCGTTATTTTACGACGCTGTATCAACATCTCAGATTATTTAGCGTCTGAATGAAGTGAAGGTAATAATGCCGGTGAAATGAGTCCGAGGTCCAGCACCGATAGTTACCCAGCATTTGCTCACGATGGGTTGAGGGAAAAAACCGGAAAAGCCTCAACCAGGTAACTTGTCTCAACAGGGATTCGAACCCGAGCCACCTGGTTTCAGCGGCCAGAAGCGCTAGCCGTTACTACACAGGTGTGGACCATGTGTAGTTAATAAGACTGACAAAACGCGAATGCGATTAATTCCAGAAGGGAAGAATCAAATCAACTCCCCGCCACAGACCCCCGAGATTATAAAAATTAATCCCATTGGAATTTTCTTACATTTTTCTCCATAGTGATTATAATAAAGCTGTACTTACTTTCCAGGAATATCACTTCTGTTGACATCGTACAAATTTTTTTCCAATATTCTTTTAAGATGATTAACGCCACATTTAGATCAAATTATTGGTGATTACCAATGTTGTTTTACGCGTAAAACTTCGACCATTGACCAGATTTTTTGTATTCGACAAATATTGGTGAAAAATGGGAGTATAACGGCACATACAGTACATAGTTATTTATAGATTTAAAAAAGGCATATGATTCTGTTAAGCGAGAAGTATTATATCATATTCTTATTGATTTGTTATTCCCAAGAAGCTGGTTCGATTAATTAAAATGTGCCTCGGTGAAACATGCAGCCGAGTCCGTATAGGTCAGTTTCTGTCTGACGCTTTTCCAATTCACTGCGGACTAAAGCAAGGGATGTACTATCACCTTAAGTTTTTAACTTTGCTCTAGAATATGCAATTAGGAAAATCCAGGAAAACAGAAAGGGTTTGGAATTGAATGAGTTACATCATCTGCTTGTCTATGCGGATGACGTGAATATGTTAGGAGAAAATCCATAAACTCTTAGGGAAAACACGGCAATTTTACTCGAAACATGTAATGAGATAGGTTTGGAAGTAAATCACGAAAAAACGAAGTATATGATTATGTCTCGTGACCAGAACATAGGCTAGTACGAAATGGAAATATATAAATTGTAAATTTATCCTTTGAAGAGATGCAAAAATTCAAATAACTTGGAGCAACAATAACAAATATAAATGACACTCGGGAAGAAATTAAACGCAGAATAAATATGGGAAATGCGTGTTATATTTCGGTTGAGAAGCTTTTGTCATCCAGTTAAAAAAAAAAAAACAAAGGTTAAGGGTCTTCGAGAATAAGGTATTTAGGAAAATATTTGGGACTAAGAAGGGTGAAATTGCAGGAGAATGGAGAAAGTTACACAACGCAGAACTGCATGCATTGTATTCTTCACCTGACTTATTAGGAACATTAAATCCAGACGCTTGAGATGGGCAGGGCATGTAGCACGTATGGGTGAATACATAAATGCATATAGGGCGTTCGTTGGAAGATCTGATGGAAAAAGAACTTTGTGGCGGTCGAGACGTAGATGGGAGGATAATATTAAAATGGATTTGAGGGAGGTGGGATATGATTGTAGGGACTGGATTAATCTTGCTGAGGATAGGGACCGATATCTCTACCTCAGAAGATGAGGGGCTGCCAGACAATAACCACTTTCAAGAAAAGGCTAAACGATTTCTTACGGGCGCAGTCAAATTGAAGTTATAATTGTGATCGAGTTTAATTATTTAATTTAATTTAGGTATAACTGTCATTACTATTACTGTTATTATTATTATTATTATTATTATTATTATTATTATTATTATTATTATTATTTTATTGGTGTTGTGAAGATGAAAAGAATTGTCATTGTATTATATTAATTATGTATTATATTGTCTTGTATTGTAGTATTGCATTGCTTTGAATTGTATTGTATTAATTATGTTATATTCATAGCATTGTAGTAATTTTCTATCATGCTGGTTGAGTGGAAGAGAAGGCCGAATGGCCTTAACTCTGCCAGTTAAAATAAACCATTATTATTATTATTATTATTTATTATTATTATTATTATTATTATTATTATTTGAGGACAGCAGTGAACCTCCAGGTTCCTTAAAAGCCATTTGTAATGATATTGGAACGTTATATTTCATTTTTGGAGCTTGATCAGGTATAGTAGGAACATCATTTCATTTTGTTTATTATAGACGATGTTATCGTGGATTATAATTTCTATATTATTAACGGTTTAAGGGGAGAGGATGGTATTTTTTAAAACTTTTTTCCTATTTGGTGTAAATTACTAATTTTTTGTATGTACTGTAGAGAGCTCATAGCTGTGGCAACTCAACCAAATAAAAATGTTTTGAAAAAAAAAATTATTTGGGGGTCCAAATTTGAAAAAAATATACCCAATGCAGGATTGTACTAAAACCGATATATCTAAACCGTTTTTAAAGATAGATTCAAACAGTTTTTGCAATGTATTTGCAAAAGTATGTTCTACAAACTGTCTGTAACAGAATTTTGATATTAGTCCCTAAGGTTTTAAAATTAACAATTAAAATTTAGTAACAATTTTCTGATTTCTTTTCTTGCAAACAAACGGACGTATTTTTAAAATGAAATCAATTATCAAAATTCTGTTACAGAGAAAAGTTTCCTAATAGTCTAAAGAATGTGTGTTCTAAATATCATGCATGTATCTTTAATAGTTCAGAAATTATATCCATTTTTGTCTGGCAATGTAGCAAAAAAAAAAAAAAATAAGTTACTGGAAACCGATAAAAGCGGGCGTGTTATTTAAAAATCCATAGCGCAGGAAGTTTAAAAATGATGTCTCAACATCCGATAAGGGCACAAATACCCACAAAATTTTATGCAATGCATTCCACACATGTCAAAGGGTATTTTAAAGAAAAAACAATTTTTGAAAATTTAATAAACAACAATAAAAGTGGGCGAGTGATTTAAAAATCCATAATACAGGGAGTTTAAAAATGGCGATCCACACATGTAACAGAGTATTTTAAAGATTTTTTTTTTTAATTTAGTCATTTTTCATCAAAAATACCATCCTCTCCCCGTAAGTGATTGTAATAATAAATATCGCATTTTTATTTCCTTTTTCTCTGAAAATAGAACAGTAACGAGTTTCGAAACGCTGGTTACTTCTTCCCTTTTCAACGCGCGGTCCCGACACCCGAAGTAACATTGCAACTCAACCGCCCGTTAAGCCTGAAATCTCGCGTATTCCTTTCTTTGCGCCCCGTGTAACAGGGAGGTTAAACAGCACGCAGGATCCTTGGCGCGGGTTGTCACTTTCTCCGCAGTGATTGTTGCGCTGTTTTTTCCCCCCTTCCCCTCGCCGCTCTGCGGTCTTGGGGGAAGTCCCGTGCTGCGTAACGGGCATTGGGCTTTGATCGCGGGAGCGCTGCCTCTTCCAACTTCTAAGCTTGTGGGACAAGTCGGTTTCTGTATTGGCTTCCGCCTGGCTTATCTGCAACCACGCACTCAAGGCGTCACCTGCCCCCCTACAGTACTATCCTCCTCGTAACACTACGGGCTCCAACTTAAATGTGGCTTATATATGCGAAATGTCTCGTTTCCCCTGCTATCATATTTGTAACATTTCTGCACATTTTTGTCGTTCTTGGTGGTCTACTGGATATCGTATTACTTCACACCTCGTAGACGTTTTATGTTTTAATAGTAATATAGGTTACAAGAGCGGTATGTTGACGTTTTCATGTTCGAGGAAAAGATTGAAAAAGCGAAACGTAGTTGAGCTTTTTTAATTTCCGAGAACATGAAAACAAACATACTGCTCGTGTATCGTACATTATTTTGTGCGAAGATCGTTTATTACATACCTGAAAGACGAATTTCTAATTAATTACAATGAAATCTCCATGTTGGTTTCTGTTTAATGACGGCACCTTCGGAAAACAAAATATCTTTCTTCTACATTGTTGCTATAAAATGTTTTCTGTGTTTACTATACTCCAGCAGGCCGTGATATACGTCTGTCTTTTTTCTTTTGTCTATAAATGCGAACTTAAAACAAACGGTAAGGTTATGTAATGATTTTTCATTTTAATATTTCAACAATATTATTTATATAACATTGCAGTAATGACATCGGCATCTGAATATTGTTGATTTTTTCACGGCTTCCTTAATGCTACTTGTATCAGGAATGCATTAAGTTTCGTGGAGTAGTAGACTTTACTTAATTTTTGCAAATATTTAAAAACAATAATTAACAGTGCAATTTAGGTGAAATTGCAGTGGTAAGTTTCCAATTTATAATTATTACTATGTTAAACGTCTGTAAAAATAATATGTTAAAAGCCTAAAGCAGTAAAATGAATGTCGCGCTTAAGCGGTAAGAAGAGGGAAATTGTTATGTGTGTTACGTTGGGAATACTGAATGTGGTATTTCACACTTACCGCGTATTGGTTCTGTGCGGAAAACAAGCAAATACGCACGATCTCCCACAAAATCCTTTGCATGACTTCCTTCGAGAGAGAGAAACAAAGCTGTGAGTCCCATATACAGGGACATCATTTTATTTTTACTTCAGTTTTTATTGTACCTGAGTTTTTTAATGTACTTCACTCCCACCCCTTCTACTAATGAAGTTCAACCGTCCTGCACACAGAACCAAGGCCGCATATACAGTCATAGTAGCGTTACGGTCATAGTAAACAGTACGTTCCAAAAATATGTTCGCGTTTTCCGTGACGAAAGAGCTTTCAATATTGAATAATTTTCGCACAGGTACTGTCGTCCTTTTGCTTACGTCGTATCTCGGTTTCCCCCACCAGCTTTTATTCGCCAGCTAGTGGCTGGGCTGTCTTAGCTCTTTTCTGAAAGCATTAATTTCTGTTAGGAATTGGACGTCTACGTAATATTATACAACTCTTTAAAATAACTTAAATAAAAGGGCATCGTTAAGTAATTAACTGTCACGTGATTTCCTCCCTTTCTACGACCCTACGGCATAACCACTTGGACGGACAGTAGAAAGTATGTCTGAGTAATTTTATATTTTCGGATCGGGCAGAAGTGAAGATTGAATTTACAGTATGTAAGGTACTCTTTTATAGAGTAGGTACAGAATTATTTCAACATGAGTTACTAGTACGAAGGACGAAACTGGTAATTGGAATTAGATGCAATAGTCTATAGTGCGATAATATACAAAAAAAAAAGAGACCTAAAGCCTGTATCTAAATGAACGGTCACCATTTTCAAAAATGTGTTTAAATATCCATATTATGATTATTTTTCAATTTAGCTTCATTCTCTATATTGTACGCTAATGTGCTGTAGACAGTATAATATACACTGCATAATGAATACGTCCACATGGACAGCTCAGTTCGTGAGTAAAAACACTCATTGTTAATACTGTACTGTATTTTGATTAAACAAAAACCTAATGAAAATGATCAAACTCAAAAGCGCAATATTTCCTAGTTTACGTAAATGGATGAACTACTTTTCTTCCCTCCTATACCTAGTAAAGTGATTTGTTTGTATATTACGTCAGTATCATCGAACTCCAGTCGGGGAAGGGGGTAGTAAACGGCGTTGATCCAGAGGTATAGGCAAGTTAATATTAAAAATGTTAGTAAAAACAAAATGATGTCCCTGTGGTAGATTTACGGTTTCCTTGTTACATTTTTTGTTAACGAGAAACATTAATGCGTTTTGCGTTCGAGAAATGTAGTCACAATTTCTGTTAATACGATGACGTCATTATCAGTAAGCCTTCGATAAATTAAATTATGATGTTATTGTGTATAAAATAAAATAATTTCGAATACATCCAGCCATGAAAAGGGTAAACAAATGAATGCGACACTATAACGAATTTAGTATTATTTTGTATACAAATGGGGGTAATTAATGAATGCGGGGAGTATAAAGACAGAAATAGTTTATTTAACATAATGTAATTCTGAAGTAATTAACTGTGGTATTAATTTCCATATGAATCCAATTCTTTGTAATGAACTAATGATGTGTTGTATAATTATTCATTAGTAGGGCTAGGATTTTGATGAAATTGCATTTTTTTCTAGTAAGCCAGAAACATAGCTGTTTTAGTATTTATGTGTTATGTGATAAACTAAGTGTTTTAAGACATATTTGTTACAGCATTTTTTGCATTTTTTTGCTTGTTTCAACTCATAACAGCATTTTTTGTTTTATTCGGCCATTTTTTAGGCATTTTCATTTAATTTTGGCCATAAATCCCCTTTATTAACGTAAAATAATGTTTATTTCCTTTGATTTTTCTCGTCATATTTTGTCCATTAATACCCATTTAATTTTTTATAATATTTTAATCGTTTTTCTACACAAATATTCCCATTTTAACGTAGTACACCCCCATGTAATGAATGGATCAGTCCAACCACCCCTTCAATGTAGACTCCTCTATGCCTTCTAGTTCCGGATAAGAGTGGCCTTGTGATGGGCTACATGGAAACTACATCAGGTAAAATAATTAATTAAAGTGTACTACTTAGAAAAAATTATGTAAAATTAAATAAACTTAAATGTTGGTACTAGAATTTCATTTAAATACTAGTGTAAGTACAAAACTCCTTTTCCTACTAAGCCAATTATGTAAGATCAATTTTTAGAGAATTTTTAAAGGCATTTTTGTAAGATTTTAAGATCATAAATGCATTGTTTTAGGATTTTTTTCAACTCACTGGCGTCATAGTCTATCCATATGTGAATCGTTTCGACTGCATTCAATTGAGTGTAACCAATTCAGCGGTTTTCCCGCTAGATCTGAAAAGTATTAGTTTAGCGGGTAAAATTTATGACATTTATTTTGCTCATATAGGCATTTAGCGATTTTTTTAACACTCACAGCGGTAAAATAACCTTATTTTAGATTGACAATATAGCAATTTAGCGATTTCTGTATTGTTCATTAGCGGTTTTTTTTAAGAATCTTATTTGCAACATTGAATTTGGTGCATTGTAGTCTCGAAACTAGGCCTCGTGTGGAATGAAGAAGCGATTATGACGTGGTTAGCGGAAAGGATCCGACATGTTAAATTGAAATGCGGGGAGTAAAAGGAAAAAAATAGATCAGAAATAGCTCATTTGGCCAATTGTAAAATACTTAATATTACTGTGCTATTAATCCAAATGTAGGCAATTCTAAGAGCTAATGACTAAGGAGCGGATTCCTATGTAATTAAATATTCTTTTTGCATGTGATAAAACACAATTAACAAAGTTAAAAATTCCGAACATGAAGTTTCAAGTTTAAAACCGAATTTTATTTAACATAAAAACACATATTTTCACAAAAAAATATGTAAATACATATTTTCAGGAAATCTATTATAAACACATAAATCTTGGAGTTTTTTTACTTAAATAATTTTTTTACAAGAACTTTTAAATATTTTAAAACTATATCAATTATGTCACTCAGAAGTACATTATTTTTTTTAAGAATTCTTGATTGCTTCGTGTTTCTAAGTGCTGTGTGGTGTATCCGTGATACATTTTTGTAATAGTATCGCCTCAAGTTCTAAGAACTGCTAGGTAGCATATCAGTGTTACTATTAGAGAATAAATTAACATGGACAAGGAGGAGAGATCTTGCAACACATAGCCTAATTAGGAATGTTTATTGTTGCTGAAGATGATGTCATTCCACGCTTTGTTTGTGAAACACAACAGATAAGAGCCCGGGTATGAACATTATTTAATTTAAGCAAATCTCTCGCCTCTCGCTCATGTCTATCAAGTAAGGCAATATATATTATCTTGTTGTGATTCCCTGTTATCGGGCTTCATCAGCCGATATCCTTCAAAATATACTGAAAGATAATTGTTTAAAAAACGATTTGGCTTTCCTATTAGCAAATCTAAGCTTTTTGTGTGACACCATAAAAAACTCGAAACATCCAAAAACCTGTTGTTTGAAATAGGGAGGTGCGTGTCGTGGAAATTAGACTAGACTCGCTACCAGGTTCAGAAGTACAAGTACTGAGGGACAAATTCCAGAATGTGTTTGGGAAAAACAGTGGATATAAAAAAATGTGTAATGTAGCTCAAGTATTGGAGTGTGTGCCTCTCTTTAAATAGGCACGTCTGACGTGCAGTGATGTGGAAAGATCGTTTTCACAGTACAAGTCGTTGTTCAGAGATAATCGGCATGCATTTGTGATGGAGAATTTGGAGATGACCTTTGTTGTTCATTGCAATTCTCGGCCAACTACTAGCACTCAAGTGTGGTTGGTGAGTACCTAGTGACAATTGTTTTTTTCCAAGCTAAGTAAGGTATTTTTGTCATATTTAAAAATAAATAAATATATATATATTTTTTTATTTCTAGCAAGTATTTTCATACTTTTTAGCACATAAAAATAAATATATTTAAATTTTTAGCACATAAAAATCCGCTCCCTACTAATGACATGCATACATACATACATACATACATACATACATACATACATACATACATACATACATACATACATACTGACGTGGACAAATTATTAGACTAAATTAATTATATGTGCAACAAAGCTGTATTTATCGGCAGAAATAATGAACAAAAATATATTTTGCACGGAAATAATGAACAGAAAATTGAGTTTGGAAGTTACTAATATTTTGTGGACATTCCCTTATTCTTTATTAACACGTTGATTTTGTCAAGGATGCTGGAAACCAAAATTTGAAACTTTCTTCGAAAATCAGCATCATTTAGCCAGATATCAGACAGTACTTAAATGAGTCCATGTTTTGTTGTAAGCCTCTTCTTATTCACTTTCTTCTTCAGTATAGATCACAGATTTTCAATTTAGATCATGTCCGGTCTCCTTGTAGGCCATGGGAGAACAGACTGTTGAATATCTTCTGCAGTATATAATTAAAACACCAGTAGTACCAACAGAGCCAGACAAAATATACTTCACCATTGGAAAAATATACCAGACAATATAAACAATCATATTTACAACAATACAGACTCTGTGAATTATACTGATATTTGATATGACGAATTATGCTATGTGTCAAAGAGAAACGTTTTAGTCTAATAATTTGTCCACGTCTGTACATACATACTTACATACATACATAATATCCACGCAATTTATGACTGGACACGGAAAATTTAATTCATATTTTGAACGTTTCAAAATTGACAACCCAAATGGCTCTTCATGTCCCTGTGAACACCCCACACAAACAGTCGACTACCTGTTATTTCAGTGCCCACTACAAGAACGCAAGAGATACCGGCTAGAAACCCATCTTAGCATGTGCGACACAACTTTCTCATCACCAATAACAAAAGTTCTTCTGAAGCAATGTTGCATAAAGGAATTCCACATATTTATTACAGGTGTATTTAAGACCTTGTAGAAATAACAGTATTTAGTAACAGTGTCCTATTTATTCTTTTGCAGCCAAATTTGTAACTTTTAAAAGTATAGTTATCATGTTGAAGTGTATGCGTTGTAGAGGATGCTTGATTTGTTGTGTATGTGACTCATAGTTATGGGATGCTTGATTGTGTTTGTGTGACTATTGTGTATTAATTTATGATGTATGTTAGGGAAAGTTGCTTAATTGTGTTATAGAGTACCGCTGTAAGAAATGTTTTGTTTATGTGTTGTAACTGTTTTCTGTATGTCTCAATTGATGACTGATGTTTGATTTGCAATCGCAATGTTTAAATTACGGATTGTTTAGGTTTTATTTCCATTGTGTAAGCTAATTTATTTTTCTTTTCAATTTGTTTTATGCTTAGGCCTATTTTTTTTGTGTAAAACTATAGCCCTAGCATACATATGTAAAATAGGGCTACCCCCCATTGGAGATATAATAATAATAATAATAATAATAATAATAATAATAATACATACATACATACATACATCAACGAACTAGCAGACAAATTAGCCAAGAGAGCAGCAAGGAATAAAGACCTAGAAGTATGCTACGAGAGGATTCCTGAAAGTGAGTGGCTAAGAGTACTACAAGAGGAAAGCATGTCTCAATGGGAAAAGGACTGGCAGACAACAACTAAAGGACCAGTCACCAAATCATATTTTCCCAGTGTAAAGGACCGACTCCGGGTCAGTATCCCCTTGAATAATAATCTTACGACATTCCTAACCGGCCACGGAAAACTAAGGGCCTACTTCCACCGTTTCCACATATTGGACAGCCCCGAATGCCCTTGTGGGAAGGGCGATCAGACAGCTGAGCATCTAATCTTCCAGTGTGCTATTCTTCATAAAGAAAGAAGTGTGTTCAGAAACAACATCCTAAAACTAGGTGGTCACTGGACTAACACATTGAGTGAACTAATACTTAAATATAAGAAACAATACATAGAATTTGTTCAGTCTGTAAATTTAGAAAAGCTGTAACCCCAAAAGGAAGAAGAAGAGAGCAAAGAAAGAAACAGAGTTGTAAATAGTGTATACTCGTATAGTAGTGTAATAACAATATAACAAGTTCAATCAGTAGCCATAGTGAAAATTGTGTAACTATATAACACTCATCTCTTAGTAATACTAGCGATATAGCAGTGTATCAAGTATAAACATAAATGGGAAGGAACTAGATAATTATGAACCACACTCAAAGAACATTGAAGCCATATGTGACATTTATCTAATAGTGATTATCTAATAATAATTTAGAATTGTATCGAATGATCAACAAGGCATGTAGTATTACTAACCTTGTAATGGAACATGCTGTCCAATAAATACATACATACATACATACATACATACATACATACATACATACATACATACATACATACATACATACATACATACATACATACATACATACATTAGAAAACAGATAAGAAAGCTGGAAACATTAAACTGGACTATTCACTTCGCATGGGTCAAGGCACATGTTGGACTTGCGGGGAACGAGCTGGCCGACCACTTGGCAAAGCAGGCAGCAAGCAACAACGAGTTACCAGTGAGCTTCGACAGGATACCAGTCAGCGACATCATGCGGGAACTTCAAGAAGAAAGTGTGGTTAAGTGGGAAAGTGAGTGGCAAAACACGATAAATGGTGCAGTGACAAAATCGTTTTTCCCCAGTGTAAAAGAGAGGTTACGCGTTAATATTCCACTTAATGGAAAGGTCACAACTTTTCTAACTGGACATGGAAAAACCGGTGCTTACTTATATAGATTCAAGCTGAGGGACAACCCGTCGTGTGCGTGTGGAGCAGAGGAACAGACCGTCGACCACCTCCTTTTCGAGTGCCCGAAATTGGACAAAGAAAGACTAGCGTTCCAGCGGGAAATGTTAAGGAAAACTGGCAAGTGGACTTTCACAAAGCTTAAAATAATGCAAGAACATGCGCATACATTCATAAACTATGTCAATGTTATAAATTTAGACGAGTAAACTTAGGATAATTTAATCTAGGATAGATAAGAGTAGGCAATAGATATAATGAAAGACTCAAATTTTCACAACAGAATAACAGATCTACATACGCCTAGAGAGTTACAAAGGAGACATAATGTGTTATATTGCAAACATACAGGTAGCAAGGCATGTAGTATTACCTTTATTGTAATGGGACATGCCGTTCAACTAATATTAAAAAAAATATATATATACATACATACATACTGCTAAAACTTTATGTGGAGTTAACATATTGGCACACCTGTGAGTCGCAGATCGCTGAATAACTGTTGAAGGTGGCCGAGGGTGGCATTACTGTTCGGTACCTTCGCACAGAAGATCCCAAATAAACAAGAAATAAATAAAATGTCGGCATGTAAAAGTGTCAGACATCAGAAAATTAAATGGCTCGTTAAAGAATTTTGGACCTAGATTTATTTAAATGTTAGTGTGCCAGTGGCGCTGATAATAGCGCGGAGGTCGGCGGAGTCAAATCCATCTGAAGCCATTCGGAGCCATTTCGGCCTTAAATCAATTGAAACTGCTCCTGTCACCCTACAATGTTGACTTCGCTGTTGACATTTTTACTGCCCTGGTATGCCGTCGTAAAGGCACATAATTATATGAAGGTCTCCTGTTCTCTTCTCGCATACATACTCTCGCTCTTCACTGCCCTTGGAATAAACAAATATTTATCAGGATGTATTCCAACACGACTTACAAAATAACGAACCAGTCAGCGTCGTTGACTTATGAAACATCGCGTCTTATCCATGTTCAAAACAAGAACTTTTTTTCTGTTATAAATTTCAGAATTACCTCAGAGCAGTAGTTCCCAAAGTGTGGGTCGTGAACTCCTGGGGATCGTAGGCCTATAAGGAACTGAGCGGGGATCGGAATGTGATTTACAAAATAAAACAAAAGCGCTTTATACTGTTAGACTTAATAAAATTAGTTTCGCGTCATCCATTTCATTATACATTCAATATTACCGCGACTGAAGGCCTTGCAATTGATATGTTTACCACGAAATTCCTTATTTCGATCTTGGATCGTACGGAAATCCGTTTAGAATTCTCTGGTCAGAATTCTGGACGGAATCCGGTCATGCAGACAGAGGCAATACGGCCAAGTGGGCGATGCTTAATTTAAAATAATGCAAAAAATAAAAATCCGAACCCAGCGAACGATTTTTTTCCGGTAAGTGAGCGTCTAGCTTAATTCCTTATGTATTGTAGTTTGAAATACACATTCTTTGTAAGTCCTCTTTTAGCTATGGTGTAGAGGTGATATATCCATATATATAATTTGAACTGGTAATGGAAATTACGGGAAAACGGCTGAACGGATTTTAATAAATGACCCCTCATTTTGAAGCTTGGAACCAAACGTTTTTCAGAAAAATAGTAGTTTTCAGTGAAATGTCAATTTTCCTACATAATTTTCCTATTTTCCAAAATCCATCTGTTGTCAGTTTTGAGAACTAATTTTATTCAATCACGGCCGACTTGATTGAATTTCAGAACAAAACAAAACACACACTACAATAAACAATAGGCTATAACACGAAGGCCATGACCTGCAGAATTGCCGACATATTTAGAGCTAAAATTCAATTTGTTATTAAAAATTTCAAGATTTACTAAAAAATAATTTACAGGTCTGATTCTGCAGTGTATAATTTTGTGAGTACAGGTATGTATTGGAAATTCAAATCTACGGAACTTGAGGTGGTTTGATGACATTATTACCTTTAGAAATTACATATTATTATAGTTAATGCTATGATATGAAAGTGAAACGTTTTGAGTTATATAAGTAGGCCTAAATGTAGAGAATATCTTAATTTAGATCTTCATTTCTATAATTTACTAAGTGGCTGCTATATATAACCACAAAGCTTACGTAAGATAATAATAGTTATTAAAAATCAAATATTTTATACTTATTAACCAAGTGGGGTTGGGTCTTTTTCATATACTTAATGGCGGTGTAGTGTAGATATTGATATGCGTCATTGTCTTCAGTATTGGCTCGAGAGAGCGCAAAAATTACAGTTCCTAAGGAAAGACCAAAAGGTATTACTTACTGATAAAATAAGAGGCCTAGAAAATTTTGTAGTCTCCAGATCATTTCAGCATGATCTCTTAGTAGGATAAAATGATTTTACGCTCTACATTTCAAGTTCTACATGCAGCAGCTATACCAAAATGCTATTGTTCGAAAGCTTAGGAAACCTGACATTATTTTTAACTTTCACCTACAATCCACAATGACCCGAAATAGCTACTGCTATCGTCCTGACATTGATACTTGCGTTTCCGCGTTGAAACTCAAAAACTGAAGTTGGATAGGTTCAAGAAAAAGTATTTGGCCTAAAAAAATCCATTCAGAGGGAGTATGTTTCATTATGATGGAGTTGGTAAGTATATTGGTTAACGGTTTGGTAAATGTATAATTTAAAGTGTTCAGTAACAACTCAAGCTCGTATCTTTCACGGCAAAAGACTGGACAATCATATAATACATGTTTGACATCTTGAGATTCCTCCCCACAAATGCAAGTTGCATCGTCTTTAATATGGAATATATTTAAGTATTCCCTGAATTTTCCATGCCCAATCAAAAACTGTGTCAGTACGAAATTTAGCGTTATTACTTTACATTTATTACGATCATAGACCGTTGGAAAATATAGCTCTTTTGTAAGAATTCCCTTATCACTATTGACCCATCTTTCGTTCCATTCTTGCATATAATGTTCTTTGGCTATTTTTTTATATAGGATAGCGGACATAAATTGTACGACAGTGGCACATCAGAGTTGGCTGCCATCTTTGCCAATTCATCGGCTCTCTCATTTCCAACTATCCCAGTGTGCCCTCTGACCCAAGTTATACAAATATGGACGGCACTTTTCATTACTAAAGTTCTTATCTCTGAGGCTATAATGTTAGTGTTATATTTATCATTAATTGATATTACGGCTGACTGCGAGCCACTGTGAACGCAAGCGCTGTAACCAGACTGACTGCACCATTTGATTGCTTCTCGCAAAGCTAATAGTTCCGCCTGAAACACTGAGCACTCTGAGGAGAGTTTGAAGATAGCTGAAGTGTGTTCGCTATC
This sequence comes from Periplaneta americana, assembly GCA_025594305.2. NCBI lineage: Eukaryota > Metazoa > Arthropoda > Insecta > Blattodea > Blattidae > Periplaneta > Periplaneta americana. The sequence goes on from JAJSOF020000013.1 coordinate 148,940,929, forward strand.
GTTCCTGTAGGCAATAAAGGCACAGCCTACTTTGGCATTTTGATTCGACATTTTAATTTGTAGTGTTTAGTATTTTGCTAGCTTTCGGCAAGGACGCAGACTCGTCACTGCTTCATAAATTTTCATCCGAGTCTCCCTTTTCTTCCCATGCTTATTAATTTAATGGCAGTTCACGGCGCATATCCAACACTCAGAAGTATCTGAGGCGGAAATCGTAACTTTGTCGGCCGGTTATAAAAGTGTTTCTGTTATAAAAGTGTTAATTTAAATGTTCTACGCATTGTCACTGGCTGTTTGAGGAGCACGCCTCCATCTTGTAATTAATTCTTTACGCTCGGCAGAGAGCTGCATGAAGTAATTGCAGCGAATGAATAATTTTATGTAAGCCTACCCTATATTTTCCGGTGGAGTAAGCAGAGTTCCTGCTCCGTGGGGTGCCGCGTCTTTCACATTTTTCAAAACTCACTAATTCATGAGAATATTGCTGGACAGAGGATCGTAATCTGCATAATGTTTGGTTTAGGTAGGATATAACAACGCAGATAACAGACTCTGTTATTTGCAGTAATTATAATACATCAGTGTGAATAAGTTAATGTGTCAAATTACAGACAATTTTGCATACAAAACTCTTCATGCATTCCAGAAATTCTTTAGTCAACAAAACAAAAGATGGATATATCTGACTGCCACTTTACCGGAAGAATGGAAAATAATGTAATTATTCCCATATATAAAACAAGAGATAAACAAAATTTTGAAAACTATAGAGGGATTAGTATCCTCAAAACATGTTATAAGATATTTAGTAGAATTTTAAATGAAAAATTAAAAAAAAACATGCTGAAACTTTCCTTCCTAAGTGTCAAAATGGCTTTAGAAAAGAAAGACCATGTGTAGATCCATTATTTAGTATCAAACTATTGTTAGAAAAAAGAAGAGAATTTAATTTTGAAACTCATATAGCTTTTATTGATTTTGTGAAAGCTTTTGATAAAGTCCGAAGAGATCTTTTATTCGACATATTACAAGATAAAAATATTCCAAATTTGCTATTACAAAATATAATAGAAATCTACACAGACAGCAAAATAAGTGTCAAAATAAATAACTGTATATCCGAAAGAAAATTAGTTAATAATGGAGTTCGACAAGGTTGTCCACTATCACCAACTTTATTTAATATTCATATAAATGAAATTATTTTAAAATGGAACCAAATCTACACATCAGGAATCAAAATAACTAGTGCTCTAACATTAAATACCTTACTCTATGCCGATGATCAAGTCATAATTTCCAATTCAGAGGATAATTTAAAAAGAGGATTATATACATTCAATAAAATATTAAAAGATTTTGGGATGGAAATTTCAGCACAAAAATCAAAAGTAATGGCATTTTTAGGACAAGACCCAGTGTTAAGTAAGATAATACACAACAATCATTGCCTCGAAGAAGTACAACATTTCAATTATCTGGGTTGTGAAATATCTTATCAAAATGAAAAATATGTGAACAAGAAAATTACCAAATTTACACAAATTCTAGGAATAATAAGCAATACATTAAAAGCTAAAGTAGTACAAAAATCTACAAGAATAAAAATATATAATACACTAGCATTACCCTCCCTTTTATATGGAAGCGAGATTTGGATATTAAAGAAAAAAAGACATGAACAGAATCAAAGCAACGGAAATGAAATTTTTCAGGAGGACAGCAGGATATACTCTTTTAGACCGAAAAAGGAATGAAGAAATTTTAGAACAATTAGAAGTAGAGTCAGTAGAAGAAAAAATCAGCAGATACAAATTCAATTGGCTAGATCATTAAGAAGAATGGAAAATTCAAGAATCCCAGAAATTATAATGCAGTATAAACCTAGAGGACATCGTCGACCAGGAAGACCTTTTAGAAGACTGCTAGATGGGGCCGAAACAGGTCTACAGAGGCCTAATTCGTGAAGGATGATGATGATGATGAACAAAAGATGGCGAGGTTTTAAACAGTGTTGTTCTTTAGTTAACTGTCCGAAGACAGGTTTGAACCTTACAAGTGAGAGCAAAAAGGCACCATTTATGAGGCAACTAGGCCAGGAGATAATGGGGTAGAGTGGCCAGTTCCTTTCCACCTCGAATATCTGAATTTGTGTTTGTTTTTCGGTAACTTAATTGAGCTTAACGTTGGATATGTCAATGCTTTCGATCTAGCAAGCCGAGAAATGATTACTTCATGGCAACAAATAACTTTAAATGCGAAAGTAGATTACAAAAGAAAATTATTAGTATGAGTAAAATTCGATTAATTCCATCCACTAGTGGCTTGTGCAGCAAGTGCTAGCAAACTAAGTTAGACGTTCAAATAAAAATTTTTCAGATTTATTTTCAATGAAGAATACTTGACGCGCTCAGCCAAAGTTCTCGGATCCGGTAAATTTTACAAAATGCTTCATGCTCATGCAGTATTCAACAAAGACAATGCAAATATACGTAGGCTCTACGTGTCCATGGATAAAATGCCTGAGCTCTAAGTTCAAGAGATCTTAAGTATCTTGAAAATTAGAAGCTAAAAAAAGTTTGTATAAATAAAAAATATGGATATTCATTTTCAGAAATTTATTGTGTCTAAACTAGCACAGATATTATGAATTTCTCAACGTTAAAATATTTCCCTTGAATCAGGTTCCATATGAAATAAATATGGACTTGTTCTATTTGAATGTATTGCGCATGGAACATTTTGATTATATCACTAATTTGCATAATTAAAATAAAATTAACTTCCAAACTAGCAGTCCGATTGTGCTGAAAATTTGCACACACCTTATTCTTAATGTATTTAACAAATAGTTTAAAAATGAAAGAAATTGACTGGAACTGTAAAAATGTCAATACTCATACTGTCTTCCTCCGACGAGTTTAGCGCTGGGACCCGAGGTATTATTGCCATCGGTGCGGGGGGGTTGCAGGTAGATTCTTTTGTTGCTACAGCCAAGCCGAGCCGAGCGGAGTGGGAAGTATTAATGTCCAAAAATATGCAGTCTTCAGTTTTCTCCCTGATGTTAGCTATGTCAATATTATATGAATTACTCATTAAATATTTCACCGTTACAAGTCATTTTTAAGGAAACATGCTGTGGGAAATTTTTGGTTTTATTCTATTGGAATTTTAGAATATGTGTGATTGGTATTGTGTAAAACAGATTCCTATAATGTCATGCGAAAATCATTTGTTGGTGATATCTTAAAATACAAAATCAAGTAGTTATACTTCTCAAGTGAGTTCAGCAGTACAGTATATTTAAATTGATTACTTTACAAATTTAATTCAGTTCTACTAATCACTCAATTTTATAGTATGATTTTTCTTTTCATTTATATTATTGTAGTTGTATTATGATTTTTCTTTTTATTTATTTTAGTGTATTTGTATTTCTGGTTGTGTGATGGCCTTAACTTCACCAAAATAAATAATAAATAAGTAGTAAATAAATAAAATAATAATATATTAATAATACATAAATAAATAACTTAAATAAAT
>JAJSOF020000013.1:148949471-149154471 GCA_025594305.2 Periplaneta americana
ATCATATCATATCATATCATATCATATCATATATCATATCATATCATATCATATCATATCATATCATATCATATCATATATCATATCATATCACACCATATCATATATCATATCATATCATATCATATATCATATCATATCACACCATATCATATATCATATCATATCATATCATATCATATCATATCATATCATATCATATCATATATCATATCATATCATATCATATCATATCATATCATATCATATCATATATCATATCATATCATATCGTCGCCTGAATGCAAGAACTAGGTAACTCGAAATTTGCATTTTTAGTTACTTCTTTTATTGCATAGCAAAAATCGCTCAAAATGTAATCCAGGATCTAGGTAACTGATCGAACGATACCAGCGACATCTATTTTTCAATATAACAAATAGTTGAAAGAAAATGAGACATATTCCTTAGTGAAATAAATAAGTAAATAGGCAATGTCACAAAATATGAAAAATCAAGTTGCCTAGTTCTTGCATTCAGGCGACGATATCATATCATATCATATCATATCATATCATATCATATCATATATCATATATCATATATCATATCATATCATATCATACCATATCATATATCATATTATATCATATCATGTCATATCATATCATATCATATCATATCATATCATATCATATCATATCATATCATATCATATCATACCATATCATATATCATATTATTTAATATTATATCATATTATGTTATATTATATTATATTATGTGCTATTATATCATATCATATATCATATCATATCATATCATATCATATCATACCATATCATATATCATATTATTTAATATTATATTATATTATGTTACATTATATTATGTGCTATTATATCATATCATATCATATCATATCATATCATATCATATCATATCATATATCATATTATTTAATATTATATTATATTATGTTATATTATATTATATTATGTGCTATTATATCATATCATATCATATCATACCATATCATATATCATATTATTTAATATTATATTATATTATGTTATATTATATTATATTATGTGCTATTATATCATATCATATATCATATCATATATCATATTATTTTATATTATATTATATTATGTTATATTATATTATGTGCTATTATATCATATCATATATCATATCATATCATATCATATGTTATCATATGTTATATTATATTATATTATGTGCTATTATATCATATCATATCATATCATATCATACCATATCATATATCATATTATTTAATATTATATTATATTATGTTATATTATATTATATTATGTGCTATTATATCATATCATATATCATATCATATCATATCATATCATATATCATATTATTTAATATTATATTATATTATGTTATATTATATTATATTATGTGCTATTATATCATATCATATATCATATCATATATCATATTATTTTATATTATATTATATTATGTTATATTATATTATGTGCTATTATATCATATCATATATCATATCATATCATATTATATCATATCATATATCATATTATTTTATATTATATTATATTATGTTATATTATATTATGTGCTATTATATCATATATCATATCATATCATATCATATCATATCATATCATATCATATCATATCATATCATATCATATCATATCATATAATATCATATCATATCATATCATATCATATATCATATTATTTAATATTATATTATATTATATTATGTTATATTATATTATGTGCTATTATATCATATCATATCATATCATATCATATCATATCATATCATATCATATCATATCATATCATATAATATCATACCATATCATATATTATATTACATTATGCTGTAGGCCTATTATTTGCGTCTTGAACGTAGTAAGGTGATTCATCCAATTGTTCTGCTCGTCATTGTGTACCCCTCAACAGCTGAAGACAACGGGAAGCATACACACGGAGTTACATAAGAGGCATTTATACAGTTCCTGAATGTTTTATTGTAATGCCCGCGTCTACATGCTCGGCGCACTAATTTCTCAACGCACGAAGGAAATGTTAACTCTTGTTTCAGGAAACTGTGTACAACTTTTAACTGGAAGATTTGCGACACAGATTTATAACACAAGAGAATGATTTTATTTGAATAAGCCCCCACCATATGTCTTGTAACAGGTGAAATCTTCGTGCAGTGAAAGTGACGCATCACCTTTTACGCAATGCGTTAATTATTCACTGTTACTCCACTCAGCGGTGAATAATGGAAAGCGAGTGGAATGCTTTCGACTGCAGAGACAACGATTCTGATGACACGACGTACAGCGAAGAGCTTTCCGAGATCTCTTCAAAATTAGAACCATGAAAGTTGTCGTAATATGGAAAGAAAGAAAGAAAAGAAAGAAAGAAAGAAAGAAAGAAAGAAAGAAAGAAAGAAAGAAAGAAAGAAAGAAAGAAAGAAAGACAAAAGTGACATGGAATTGCGTGAAACGTTTATGCTGTTCGTGATTGTTCTTGTAAGCATGGTTAGAATTATAAAGTTCTTTGGGATTTGAAATAAATGATATTTCTTTTAATTTCTCTCGTTACACTCCACACATTTAAATTTAATAAGGTTGAGCCTTCTAGTTAGTCGCTGCATAATCACTTTCTCATTCCATGAGGCCTATTTTCCAGACAAAAATGCAATTGATAGTCGAAACGATTCACAGGTCAATATTACGCCAATAAATTATTTGAAACTGTAACGGATAATAAATAATATGTCATTACACAGAATTAATTTTAAAATTAGTTAACTATGTACTGTACTTTAGGAATAGAGTATCTCCCTGAATTCATTCATTCATTCATTCATTCATTTATTCCATAGATCTTACATGAGCAATGAAGCTTTAAGATGTGGAACAAGTCAACATTTTACAATATCACAATTACAATTTTTACAAATTTTTATAGTTTTACAATTTAGTAATTTTCTACAATTTTTACAATTTTGTGCAATTTTTTTTTTTTTTTTTTTTTTTTTTTTTTTTTTTTTTTTTTTTTTTTGCGAGATGTAGTGAGATGAGATGAGGTCCGAGGATTCGCCAAAATATTACCCGGCATTTGCCTTTTGGTGGGGAAACCTCGGAAAACCCAACCAGGTAATCAAATCAAAGGGGTTGATGCCAAGGACTCGCCATAGACCATCCGGCTTCAGTCCCACGGCTGGGGAAAACCTCGGAAGAAACCAAAGACCAAAGGGAGATCCAACCCAAGCCCGAACGCAGCTCCGGATCAGCAGCCCAGCGAGTTTGCCGACTGAGCTACATCGATGGCTCTGCTAAAAGTATACAATACATAGCCAATCAGATTATTAAATTTACAAACGCAAACGATCATTCATAAGTTGAGCTATATGTATAATACAAAACAAGTTAATTAAATTTAAGGTATAAACAATTCAACCAGTTGTGATATACAGAAATTGATAATACATGTCATGCAAACTACTTCAAATTACAAACACAAACAATTTATCAGTAGAGCTATATAGGTTACTATTCAATTTAAAGCATATACAATTCATCATGAACCTCCGAGTTCCTTAAAAGCCAGTAAGTAAGTAATAGAAAGAAAAATTGTGTAGCGTAGGGCTAAGTGAAGCTCTTTGGCCCACCCCTCATAACCCGATATGAGCCAAGAAACATTTGCGTAACAGATAGTTTGAAGGGGAATGTATGGACTACTTATAAATTCACTACACACATATCGAAACTTTTAACGCCCTGCTGCAATTTGTCACTTAAATTCGAACTCTCTAGATTATTGCTGTTTCTGTTTTCCTCCTTCCATCCATTCCGAGCGGGTTTACGCTATGGAGAAGCTTACAGCTTTGACGAATGCCTTGTAAATTATTTCCGTGTTGGTGTGATATCATAAGTCGAAGAAGAGAGGAGAGGGCGAGACGTTACGGCACACAGAAGCAGATACTCTGGGGTCGCATCAATAAGTCGACCTAGAAATGGATTTTTCATCCGCGCGAGTTTCGTGAAACAAATGGGGAAGCCGGGAGGTTTCTCCCCGGGAGAACGATTTCGCTTCCCTCGATCTGTTAGTGGTTCATGTATACCAGAGTTATGGCCAGGCTTTGCTTCGGAATATGGATAGTCGGAGTAGACCCCCAACCCCCTCGCAAAAAACCTGCCCATCCAGATATACACTGCGGCATACAAGCCGTATACGTCGATAGCTTTTATGACAGACAGAGTGAGCCATGTGTGAGGCATCCGGCAGGGGGAGCGGCCCGGGGGAGGGGGGTTATATATGAGACTTTGAGACGACCAGTGGCGGATGGTCAGCGATATAACTACCCCCCTTCTTCAGATGTGGAACTCACCCCACTTTTTTGCTCTCTTTTCTCGGCCAGCCGACGAACAGATCGGACTATCTCGCGCCCAACTTTTATACATAGTGGCCACCTACGGACGATGGATGAATATAAGCTTCCCAGATAGAGCATCTTTATTCCTACAGCGTCTGCTTTCATTCCATGTATGACAAGGAGGGTCCAATGTACTGTGATGTAAACAGATATTGACTTTTTCAATATCTTCCGAGGCTTATAAAAAAAGTTGCGCCTCTGGAATTGAAAGTACACTGTAACGTGAGATATTGACCTGTCTTACACCCTGCATCTGAATACATAAACACAGCAGGTTGTAAGGGAACTTAGGGAGAGACAAAGATTTGCTAAATCGACGGAAAACTTAAGGCTTTAATTGTTTCTGTGGAACAGTCATGTCAATTGATGTCCACAGGAGCAAGCGCGCGCTTTAGAGCTCAGGAGAGCCTGAGCGCTTTCCAGCGGAAAGGAAAGAGACAGACGAAAGAGGTGGTATATGCCGCTTGGTCGAGCTATATTCAGGGATGGCCAGCACTGATTCAGTAGCTAAAGGGATGAGAACTTATTAAAACTGTATCCATGTTAATTTTTAGATTTGTCTGAGAAGTATAAGTGCATTATAATAATGTAAGTTTTAATTTTAATGCTCATTTTTCAGAAGTTTGATTTTTTTATTCAAAAGAAATATTTTCTCAACTTTTTTTTTATAGAAAAGTGAAATTTTCAGATATAGGCCTATTTATTTAGTAGCCTTACAGAATGTTTTCGTAAATCTAATATACCGTATATACGTATTACTGAAGATAGTGTATTGAAAATTTTTGAAAATATTCGCATGGAAATTGTTTGTAAGGAAATGAATTAACAAAGCAACTACTGTTACATCATAAGCAAAAGATACGTGCCCATGTGTTGTAAAAATGTCAGCTCTATAGCTTCAGTAGATTTCGAGAAAATAATTTAATATTCTGATGGTAAGAAGTTGCTCACTAATATCACCTTAAAAGCATAATGCGATAAGAGTTTTGTTATTGAATATTAGTTACACTTAAAACATACACAGCACCTAGGTAACGTTGCTTTGTACTGTAATATTGTTTTGATTAGTTTATCGATTGCTTTTATAAGGTTAAAGGTACCATCAATATCAATTCCAACTTATCATGTCATATTCAATCTCTTTCTTTGGGATATCACTTTCTTTATGAATAATGTGTTTCATTCACTTAGTACAGTATAGTTGTACTACTATGGAATTTGTGTGAATATTCCTTCTTAACTCTTTATTATGTTATTAAGATTTAAAACACAAGTGCAATATTAAGAAATTGGTATTAGTACTTTTGTTTTACAGACAGTATAGATAATATCAAACAGAAAGGAGTCATATAAAATTATATAAAATTTCACGTTCCGTTTGAAGTTTGTGAACCACTGTTTTCTTAATCCAACAGGCTGCTTATTCATATACACAACCCTTCCTCTTTCCATACTTAGCGCTTGATGCGCACGACGTCAAGGTCAGAAAAATACGCTTGCTTTGACATCACTGCTGTATAACTACGGTTCGTCACTTTAATATTCAGGCAGCATGTGTTTTCCCAGCTTTGGCTTTAGTTTTGTCACCTGAACAAAAATATGAACTGCAATTATAGAATACGATTTGACAGATTGGTACTATATTTATATCAATCCGGCATCAGAATTGGAATCCGGTGTGGCTTAGTGGATAAAGCATCAGCACGAAGAGCTGAAAACCCGGGTTCGAGTTCCGATGCCGGAGAGAATTTTTTTCCACTCCACCTCAGTCACCTGATCTCAATCCTATTGAGAATTTGTGGCAGAAACTAGATGTCAGGATCAGGAAATTTGAAAGAAAGAACTCAGGAGAAGACTCAGAGAACAATGGGACAAAATTTATCGTGAAAATACGGAAAAATTAGTTGCCTTCATGCCGAAGAGACTGGAAACTCTGATAAAACAGAATAGACATCACCAAGTACTAAGGCTTATTTCTTAGTCAAGCGTGATCTTATACTTACTTACTTACTTACTGGTTTTAAGGAACCCGCAGGTTCATTGCCGCCCTCACATAAGCCCACCATTGGTCCCTATCCTGAGCAAGATTAATCCAGTCTCTATCATCATATCCCACCTCCCTCAAATCCATTTTAATATTATCCTCCCATCTACGTCTCGGCCTCCCAAAGGTATTTTTCCCTCCGACCTCCCAAGTAATACTCTATATGCATTTCTGGATTAGCCCATACGTGCTACATGCCCTGCCCATCTCAAACGTCTGGATTTAATGTTCCTAATTAAGTCAGGTGAAGAATACAATACGTGCAGTTCTGTGTTGTGTAACTTTCTCCATTCCCCTGTAAGTTCATCTCTCTTAGCCCCAAATATTTTCCTAAGCACCTTATTCTCAAACACCCTTAACCTATGTTCCTCTCTCAAAGTGAGAGTCCAAGTTTCACAACCATAAAGAACAACCGGTAATATAACTGTTTTATAAATTCTAACTTTCAGATTTTTTGACAGCAGACTGGATGATAAAAGCTTCTCAAATGAACAATAACAGGCATTTCCCGTATTTATTCTATGTTTAATTTCCTCCCGAGTATCATTTATATTTGTTACTGTTGCTCCCAGGTATTTGAATTTTTCCACCTCTTCAAAAGATAAATTTCCAATTTTTATATTTCCATTTCGTACAATATTCTGGTCACGAGACATAATCATATACTTTGTCTTTTCGGGATTTACTTCCAAACCTATCTCTTTACTTGCTTCAAGTAAAATTTCCGTGTTTTCCCTAATCGTTTGTGGATTACTGTTTTTATAGGAGAGCAGTTTAAAAGTTTTAAGACACCTTATATATTCCACTGTCTTTGCGTTATCATTCTTCAAATTTCTTTGGACTAAATCGGTTGTCATTCTGTACAGTTAAACTATACAAATCTACACACCTGAGCTCTGAGCTATTACATGACATGTAAAGCAGAAAATGGGTAATTTTGGACTTCATATCAAGATTTTCCCCTTTGCTCTTCAATTGTATTTGAAGACAGACGGAAAAATGAATATTGATAAAGTCGAAGCAAGTGTCATCTTCATTTCAACCAATCACGTTGCATACTTACATGCTCCTTGTCCAGTCATTTCTTTACATCACCAACAAATTAATACAGTAGTTCTGTTATGTGTTGCATTTCAGATTTGAGTGACGCGTTATTTATTAGCTCATTTGGTAAGGGTTTGTGTGTATGTGTCAGAGTATTCAGATCTTTGTACGACACAGTGACTTGGCAGTCTTAAGGGTCTGTCACAGTTTTGCAGTATATCTGTATGGCTGTCGTATTTCCCTTTCTTGCACGAAATAAGCATCTCCGTTACATCTCTTACAGGTTGACAGTCCGAGGGGAGACTAGAAAAGTGTGTTTATACGATATATAACAGAAGAAAGGAAAATCTTTCCATACAAGGTGTTCGAAAAATGGATATGGTCTCGGTTTGTAATGATATTCATAAAATCTTGCAACTGACATAGATACTGAAAGCTATATCTGACTGATGTTTTGTATTTAATGATGTAGAATAGATATTACAATAAAGTTGGGCTATATTAGTCCTGAACAAATCAGAGCCAATGAGTCAAGCAATGATTTGCTCTTTAATATCGAATGTCACATAAAGTCGCTTACATCCTTGTTACATAATTTGCTTACTGAACCACTATTGCTTTCCATACTGGCATTGGAACTGACATATTATAAACAATTGTTATATTGTATTTATTAACATTCCATGATATTCATACATTGCTTACAGCTAGAATATGGAACAAGTCAAGAAACTTAATACTATTACAAAGTCTTAATTTATAGTCACAGTCTAGATTAAATATATTATACAAATGACATTTACAATATAGTCTACTAGTACAACACAAAGTTTTAGTATCATTCCCATTATTAAAGAGTCCTCTGAAGTTAAGTATTTAGGCATAATTTTCGATAATCATTTAAAATGGAACCAACACATTAATTACCTTTGTAATAAATTACGTAAAATAGTATATTATTTTGTTTTATTGAGGAATTACTTGTCAATAAGTTTATTACGTAAAATATATTTAACTTTATTTCAATCGGTAATTATGTATGGAATTATAGGATGGGGTAGCTCATTTAATCCAATTTTAATCAACTTTATTTATTACAAAAGAAAATAATTAAAATATGTCTTCATAAGCCTATTGATTTTCCATCTCAAAATTTGTTTCTAGACTTTAATGTACTTAACCTAAGACAAATTTATTATATTGCATTAATGAAATTCATACATGAAAATCGAAATAATTTTGAATTGTATTCTCATAGTTATAAAACAAAAGGTATGAATTCTTTAAGATTGTTTGAACCAAAATGCAACACTGTTACAGTATTTAATCATAGTAGTAATTTAGGCCCAAGAATATATAACACATTTATATTTAAATACCCTAATCTTGTCAATTCGAATAGTTCTAGTATTAAATTTAAAAAGTTATGTATGGATTTAATAAAAATTAAAAAATTGTAAGTTTAAATTTATATACGTATACTATAATTGCAAATTGTATTGTATAATTATTAATTATAATTGTATTGTATAATTATTAATTTCAATTCAGGAATCCGCCCCTGAGCACGAATTCTACTCTTTCAGGGGCGAGCTAAAGTTTCTCTATATATTTTATATTTTATGTTACGATTATTAGCAAAATAATAAATAAATAAATAAATAAATAAATAAATACATAAATAAATAAATACATTTCATGAAGTGTTATTGAATGTCATGAATTCACCTACAGAATAGAAGGCGTGAGAAGTTAGGTACTTCTTCAATTTGGCCCTAAATAATTTTATGTTTTGAGTTTCATTTTTTATATAGATAGGGAGGCTGTTAAAAATTTTTACTGCCATATAACGCACTTCTTTTTGATAGCACGATAGACTTGCCGATGGAGTATGAAAGTAATTTTTTTACGTGTATTTATGCTATGAACTGTTGAATTAGTTACAAAGTTTTCACGATTACATACGAGGAAGATTATTAATGAAAAGATATACTGACAAGCCATGGGCATAATTTGTAGTTTTTTGAAAATAGTCCTACACGATTCCCTAGATTTGGCACCTACCATTATTCTAATTACTCTTTTTTTGTAATAGAAATATATTGTTACTATCTGTGGAATTTCCCCAGAATATTATTCCAAAACTCATTACCGAGTGGAAGTATGCAAAGTATATAGTTTTTAAGGTATTGATATTTACTATCTTTTGCATGGATCTAATAGCAAAACGAGCTGAATTTAGTTTGGGGGTAATTTCTTTAATATGTTTTTTTCCAATTTAACACATTATCGATTTTTAAGCCAAGAAATTTGGTTGTTGTTGTTGTTTCTAATAGTGATCTATTATTAATTATTGCGCTAGAAATTTGCGAGGTTGAATTCGGACAGGATTTAAATTGAATTATGTTAGTTTTGTTATAATTTAATACCAATTTATTGACTGAGAACCAGTCACGTATTTTGAAGAGAATTTCCTCTGTTGAAGATTGGAATGTGTTGGAGTTATTGGCTGTAATTACTATACTTATGTCATCTGCAAATAATATGGGATGACCTACATCTTTTATTAGGGGGCAAGATCATTTATAAACACTAGAAAAATTAGGGGACTTAATATTGATCCTTGAGGAATTCCATTATTAATAGTTCCCCATGTCGATGCAGATTTCATAGTTGTATTGATTAAATTTCAACTTTCTGTTTCCTATCTATGAGATATAAGTGAAACCATGTTATAAGAAGAAAGAAACTCTTTCAGCTTTCCCAATAACGGGACTGCCTCATTCGACAAAGCATAACACACAGAGTGAAAATAAAAACAGTCCACGAAAGAGAAATGTGGAGAACGAACAAGAAAGGGAAATTAAGTACAGGAAGGATAAGAGCATACATATAACAGGCCTAAACATAATAAACAAACGGATTAGACGTTCAAACAAAAGTTCTTCCTCTTTAGGAAACTAAATACAGGTGGTAGTTTAAAATGGCAAGTGATCCTCTGATAGCAGTAAGGGAAACATCACGAATGAAGTCGTTGTTCAGCTGGAACTTCTTGCAGAAAGTGACAAAGAGGCGAGGTATTGTGCCCCTAGCGCCAACCATTAGCCCAACTACTTCAATGGAGGTGAGGTGATATTTCTCCAAATAGAATGGAACTATGGGCTCATAAATTCTGCATTTTTCTGCGTGGATTTCAGCGGGCTGTTGTTCCTGTGCCTCGAACCTGATAGTCGGTTCGATAATGTAGGCGGATGTAGAGCCTGGTGGAATGGCAAGCATGTCAATTCGCCGACAGGATCCCTCTTGAGAGATGCCATGGACTTCTTCGTGTACAGTGAGACCTTTCTTCCTCAAGGCTTCGGCAATCATGGACCTGATTCTGTGATGTCTAGAGTTCCGTAGTGTCTCGCTGAAAGGACAGGCAAGCATGTCAATTCTCCGACAGGATCCCTCTTGAGAGATGCCATGGACTTCTTCGTGTACAGTGAGACCTTTCTTCCTCAAGGCTTCGGCAATCATGGACCTGATTCTGTGATGTCTAGAGTTCCGTAGTGTCTCGCTGAAAGGACAGGCACCCAAAACGTGGCCAAGAGTTTCAATCTCACTGACGCAACGACGACAGTGGTTTCCGTCTCGGAACCTTCCTGGTATAGCACGTAGCGGACAAACATTAGCTGTCATTTTAAGAGCTAGTGAGGCGATCAGGTTCATATACAGAGTAACATAACTTGCAGTTTATCCCTTGGATAGAGTACAGTCTTAGAAAAAAGTTTTGTCGTACAGAAAGGAGGACAAGAGATCTGATTCACAAGAGGACTAGTTGAGGTAATAAAATTATTATTTTTTTTTCGTTGTATATCTGATCATGCGCACTGCCTCCTTTCTGGGACTTATAAAGTATCTGTACAAAACTTTTTTCTAAGATCGTACAACAAAAAATTCTAATGCTATAATGACGTGCCTCTCCGGTTACCATGACAACAGCAGTTCAACTAATAAGATAGCTAGCTAGCGGAATGTTTGAAACTAAATAGAACAGGAGGCGAATTTGGGGAAAACCTACTCAATTTGGAGGTAGCTGCTGACAAGTGTAGTGCTAGTTTCGACTACTCTCGGCTATGTTCGGCTGTATTAGCTAGCGCTCTCTCTCTCTCTCTTCCTCTTTTCTCGGTTTTAGAATATCGCGTCATATATTTTTGTATTGTTAGCTTCCATCTCTCCGTGAAACTTTTGTTTTATGTTGGTAGTTCTTTCTGTCACATTTGAGAGTTTTAACAAAATTTCTACATACTCATACCTTCTACACAAATGATGAATAACTGTTTATATTGTTTATGCTTATAAATTGAATTATTCTACTTGATATAAAATATACAATTTTGTATAACTCAACTAAAATATGCTTATAAATTTAATTAATCTGTTTACTATGCATTGTATATTTTTGTGTAGCTTAAATGATGATTTGTATATATAGTAATGTCAATTGAAAAGTAGTGTGTATAGCTCAACTGATAAATAATTGTTTATGCTGTAAATTGAATAATAATCTGTATAGCTCAACTGATAAATTGCACATGCTGTAACTTGAATAGTGGTTTGTATAGATGAATTCTTTATGCTTATAAATTCAATTACTCAACTTGATATGAATTGTAAATTTTTGTATAGCTTAATGCAAGTCTGCTTATAAATTGAATTAATCTATTTACTATGTGTTGTATATTTTAGTATAGCTTGGCTGATGAATTGTATATGTTTTAAACTGAATAGTAATCTGTATAACTCAACTGATGAATTGTATATGCAGTAAATTGAATAGTGGTGTGTATACATGAATTGTTTATTCTTTTAAATTCAATTAATATAGGTACTTGATATGAATTGTACAATTTTGTATAGCTTAACGAAAGTATTCTTGTAAACTGAATTAATCTATTTACTATGTATTTTATATTTTTGTATAGCTTGGTTGATGAATTGTATATGTTTTAAACTGAATAGTAATCTATATAGCTCAACTGATGAATTGTATATGCCGTAACTTGAATAGTGGTTTGTATAGATGAATTCTTTATGCTTATAAATTCAGTTACTCAACTTGATATGAATTGTAAAATTTTGTATAGCTTAATGCAAGTATGCTTATAAATTGAATTAATCTATTTACTATGTGTTGTATATTTTAGTATAGCTTGGCTGATGAATTGTATATGTTTTAAACTGAATAGTAATCTGTATAACTCAACTGATGAATTGTGGTTTGTATAGTTGAATTCTTTATGCTTATAAATTCAATTACTCAATTTGATATGAATTGTAAAATTTTGTATAGCTTAATGCAAGTATGCTTATAAATTGAATTAATCTATTTACTATGTGTTGTATATTTTAGTATAGCTTGGCTGATGAATTTTATATGTTTTAAACTGAATAGTAATCTGTATAACTCAACTGATGAATTGTATATGCCGTAAATTGAATAGTGGTCTGTATAGATGAATTGTTTATTCTTATAAATTCAATTAATATAGGTACTTGATATGAATTGTACAATTTTGTATAGCTAACGAAAGTATTCTTGTAAACTGAATTAATCTATTTACTATGTATTTTATATTTTTGTATAGCTTGGCTGATGAATTGTATAATGCTTTAAACTGAATAGTAATCTATATAGTAGCTCAACTGATGAATTGTTTATGCCTGCAATTTGAAGTAATTTGCATGCTATGTATTATCAACTTTTGTATTGATTGAATTGTTTATGCTTTCAAATTGAATTAACCTACTTGCTATGTACAGTATTATATTTTATAGCTCATTTGATGAATAATTGTTTAGGTTTGTAAATTTAATAATACGATTTTTATGTAGATCTGTATACTTTTTGTAGAGCCACCAACTTGCTGGTCTGCTGATCCAAAGCTGCGCTCCGGCTTGTAGTATAACAAATATATTGATAGTTTAGAAATAAATGCAAATTTTTCACTAGCTTCTTCTAGTAGTTGTTATGCATGCTATTACCTAATTGATCGGTTTTGAAGGAGGAGGATTGTTGGGTGAATTAGCTGTATATGTACGTATGTAATAAGGTATGTGTAGGCCCCATATTTTTCATACATACAATGCAACTTCTCATCAACCACATCTTGGCCCCTTCAATTTTCAAACATTCCATCTGCCACTGCGTGGTCTTGTGTGAAAATGGATGAATACATTTCAATGTTGCTATAGCTATGGTTTCTGCGTCTTCCTTGAAGACGAGTACAGAAGCTTTTTGTGCCGATTTTGAATAATTCGATCTGTCCGCGAAGTCTCTAACCCTTTTCCAACACCCTGTATAACGAAAAGAAGGAAAATCTTTTTATATATTCTACCAGAAAGTGTGTTTGTTACTTGCGTCTCATTCAGATGCGATGTTGAATGCGATTCTCTCTTCTCTCTCTCTCTTCTTTATCGCTTCTTTCTTTTCTGTATTTTTTTCGAAGCCTTCTAGCTCTGTACCCTAACTCTTCTTCCTGTTTTTTCGTCGCGTCCCGTGGGACTTATACGGACAGGAGAGTATACAACTGACGATTTTATTAAGGGGAAGTGAAGTTTCCGAGATTTGGACATCTCTGTGTATGCATGTTGAATGCTGTGGGAAGGGATATAACAGCTTATGAACAGAAAGTCTCCTATAATATTCACTCTGGGCCAACACGTCACTCAGTCAAAAAAGGAAAATCTTGTCAGGGCGCACTTCCCCACAGTGGCCGCATCACTACCGCCGCCACCTACGAGGGGGATTCCCCCATGTATAAATACACAAGGGAGTTCAGAGAAGAAAGGAAAATATGAAGGAAAAAATGCGCAGTTGGGGCGATAAGCGGAGGTAGCCAGTTTCTGTCCAGAGAGCGTCCTGGAAGCCGCTCTGTGTCTGATTGGATTTCTCACCCTTATCATTACCGATTTACATGTAACGGCGTCCGTCATCGCACCTACTTTTCAACATTCCTCTTGTAATCTCCTCTCATCTCTATGGAAACTAAACTGATTTAGTATAAGGGTCCCTTCAGACGAGGCCACTTTATCGGCGCGTTAGTGATGCTGCTTTATAAATTAATGTTTTAGAGAATTTTTCAGCCTTCCAGTGAACATGGACATAGAAGGAGATGTACTTTTGAAAACTTTGCTCATACGGAGAAAGAATAGACCTAAAAATAGGAAAAGATTCTAGGTTTATTCATTAGTTTTGGAAAAACTGAATCGAGAACTATCCCATACCTTGTTTGATGATTTACATAAGGGCGATAAAAAATATTAATTTAAAATTTAGTAAATGATGGAAATATGGCATAAAACATATATTTGTTTAATATTTAAGAATTAAAAATTAAATATAATAGGTAGCAAACATGAAACCATTCAACCAATAGGCTATACTACAATAGGTATCTATAGTGTAATGGTATAGTCAAAGGCCGTGGTGTAATTGAACTCAGGTTCGAACCTGAGATAAACTAATTTTTTATCTCTTTGTTAATTTATTTACATCATTTTTGATGCATTATCTCAATTTAACATGAAATAAAGGAGATTTTGCTATATAAATAATACATCCATAATTCGCACTAGTCCAGCTATTTACTTGTCTGGTGTATGGTTATTATTATTATTATTATTACTTACTTACTGGCTTTTAAGGACCCCGGAGGTTAATTGACGCCGTCAAATAAGCCCGCCATAGGTCCCTATCCTGAGCAAGATTAATCCAGTCTATACCATCATATCCCACCTCCCTCAAATCCATTTTAATATTATACTCCCATCTACGTCTCGGCCTCCCTAAAGGTCTTTTTCCCTCCGGCCTCCCAACTAACACTCTATATGCATTTCTGGATACGCCCATACATGCTACATCCCTGCCCATCTCAAACGTCTGGATTTAATGTTCCTAATTATGTCAGGTGAAGAATACAATGCCTGCAGCTCTGTGTTGTGTAGTTCCATTTCGTACAATATTCTGATCACGAGACAATCATATACTTAGTCTTTTCAGGATTTACTTCCAACCCTATCGCTTTACTTGCTTCAAGCAGAATTTGAGTGTTTTCCCTAATCGTTTGTGGATTTTCTCCTAGCATATTCACGTCATCCGCATAGACAAGAAGCTGATGTAACCCGTTCAATTCCAAACCCTCTGTGTTATCCTGAACTTTCCTAATGGCATATTCTAGAGCGAATTTAAAAAGTAGAGGTGACAATGCATCTCCCTGCTTTAGACCGCAGTGAATTGGAAAAGCATCAGATAGAAACTGGCCTATACGCACTGTGCTGTAAGTTTCACTAAGACACCTATGTGTTGTACTAGTAGACTATATTGTAAATCTCGTCTGTATAGGCCTATATTTGATCTGGACTGTGACTATAAATTAAGACTTTATGATAGTATTAAGTTTTTTGACTTGTTGCATATTCTAGCTGTAAAGCAATGTACGATGATGATGATGATGATGATGATGATGATAGTCAATCTTCACCAAAGAAATCGATAGAGCTGGTAGTGGAGGAGGAAGTGTTTGTAATGCAATAAAGTAATACATTAATATTACAATAGTCTTAACAATAATAATAATAATAATAATAATAATAATAATAATAATAATAATAATAATAATAAGCCACCGGCATAACACAGTGGCTAAGGCGCTTGCCTGCCGATCCGGAGTTGGCGCTTGGCTCCAGGTTTGATTCCCGCTTGGGCTGATTACCTGGTTGGGTTTTTTCTGTGGTTTTCCCCAACCGTAAGACGAATGTCAGGTAATCTGTGGCGAATCCTCGGTCTCATGTCACCAAACAGCATCTAGCTGTCACTAATCCCATCGACCTTAATAACTTCGTAGTTGAAACAGCGTCATTAAATTACAAAGTAAACAATGATAATGACTATTGATCAGATTTTTTGTATTCGACAGATAATGGAGAAAAAATGGGAGTATAAGGGTACAGTACATCAGTTATTCATAGATTTCAAAAAGGCTTATGACTCGGTTAAGAGGGAAGTATTATATGATATTCTTATTGAATTTGGTATTCCCAAGAAACTGGTTCGATTAATTAAAATGTGTCTCAGTGAAACATACAGCAGAGTCCGTATAGGTCAGTTTCTATCTGATGCTTTTCCAATTCACTGCGGGCTAAAGCAGGGAGATGCACTATCACCTTTACTTTTTAACTTTGCTCTAGAATATGCCATTAGGAAAGTTCAGGATAACAGGCAGGGTTTGGAATTGAACGGGTTACATCAGCTTCTTGTCTATGCGGATGACGTGAATATGTTAGGAGAAAATACACAAACGATTAGGGAAAAAACGAAAATTTTACTTGAAGCAAGTAGAGCGATCGGTTTGGAAGTAAATCCCGAAAAGACAAAGTATATGATTATGTCTCGTGACCAGAATATTGTACGAAATGGAAATATAAAAATTGGAGATTTATCCTTCGAAGAGGTGGAAAAATTCAAATATCTTGGAGCAACAGTAACAAATATAAATGACACTCGGGAGGAAATTAAACGCAGAATAAATATGGGAAATGCGTGTTATTATTCGGTTGAGAAGCTCTTATCATCCAGTCTGCTGTCCAAAAATCTGAAAGTTAGAATTTATAAAACAGTTATATTACCGGTTGTTCTGTATGGTTGTGAAACTTGGACTCTCACTCTGAGAGAGGAACATAGGTTCAGGGTGTTTGAGAATAAGGTGCTAAGGAAAATATTTGGGGCTAAGCGGGATGAAGTTACAGGAGAATGGAGAAAGTTACACAACACAGAACTGCACGCATTGTATTCTTCACCTGACATAATTAGGAACATTAAATCCAGACGTTTGAGATGGGCAGGGCATGTAGCACGTATGGGCGAATCCAGAAATGCATATAGAGTGTTAGTTGGGACACCGGAGGAAAAAGACCTTTAGGGAGGCCGAGACGTAGATGGGAGGATAATATTAAAATGGATTTGAGGGAGGTGGGGTATGATGATAGAGACTGGATTAATCTTGCACAGGATAGGGACCGCTGGCGGGCTTATGTGAGGGCGGCAATGAACCTTCGGGTTCCTTAAAAGCCATTTGTAAGTAAGTAAGTAAGTAAGTAAGGTAGAGATAAGGCCATCAGGCCTTCTCTTCCCCTCTACCAGGGGATTACAACTACAATATTAAGAATACAATTACTTACTTACTGGGTTTCAAGGAACCCGGAGGTTCATTGCCGCCCTCACATAAGCCTGCCATTGGTCCCTATCCTGAGCAAGATTAATCCAGTTTCTATCATCATAATATCCCACCTCCCTCAAATCCATTTTAATATTATCTTCCCACTTACGTCTCGGCCTCCCTAAAGGTGTTTTTCCCTCCGGCCTTCCAACTAACACTGTATATGCATTTCTGGACTCGCCCATACGTGCTACATGCCCTGCCCATCTCAAACGTCTGAATTTAATGTTCCTAATTATGTCAGGTGAAGAATACAATGCGTGCAGTTCTGTGTTGTATACCTTTCTCCATTCTCCTGTAACTTCATCCCTCTTAGCCCCAAATATTTTCCTAAGCACCTTATTCTCAAACACCCTTAACGTATGTTCCTCTCTCAAAGTGAGAGTCCAAGTTTCACAACCATAAAGAACAGCCGGTAAATTAAGAATACAATTACAATTATAATTACAATTAATATTAAATTTACAAATACAATAAAAATCAAAGTACTAAAAGATTAACTGATTAATAAAGGCTAGACAGTTTCTTGTAAAAGTTAAGAAGAGAGAAAAGTATTTTTATTAATTAATTAAAAATTAAACCTACTCTACGCTGTAAGAAAATGCTTAGTAAGTTTGCTTTTGAACGCTAATAAATTCCGACAGAAGGAGCTCTTGTCATTTTTATAGCATGTAAAGTAGCATATATGAGTTTTAACATGAGTTCAAAACCCACCTCATAGCCACAGGGACAACGTAATAGCATAACAGCCTTCTTGCGGGGGATGTGATATACGGCAGATTTTATAAATTCAGACTGTTATGTTCATATCGTCATAACGCCACTCATCTGCAACAAACCACCGCAAGGGGGAAGCAGAGTCTGCAGGGTGTATTAACAACCATATTCACAGCTCAATATTTCACTGTTTCTTTCACCCCTCGAAGTTGGTGTAGAGAATCAGTAAGACACGGATACTGAAGTTTTCTGTGGAAGAGTGTTTTTCTCTCGAAAAATTTTGATCTCGGATGTCAGCGATATATTTTCCTTATAGGCACTGAATAACTGTTATCTAGACATGTAACACTCATGCTCTTTTCACAAAAGAATAACTGTTCGATTTTTGGAGAGTTCTTTGACATATTTTTTGCTGAAAAAGTGACTCCAAAGTTGATATGTTACAAGTATATTGTTAAATTTTGCTGATTACTAGTGCTCATAAATTGATGACCTAAAGTAACAGAAATAACATTACACGTACATGTTTATTGTATTGAATTCAGGACCCTTGTGGTCACTCAAATTCTTTGAGCTGATGTTTTTAATGAATAAATAAAAATAAAATATAAAATGACCTTAAAATTCTGAAAATATGACATAACAGTCCACACCTGTGCTGTGAATAACGGTCAGCGCGTCTGGCCGCGAAACCAGGTGACCCGGGTTCGATTCCCGGTCGGGGCAAGTTACCTTGTTGAGGTTTTTTCCGGGGTTTTCCCTCAACCCAATATGAATAAATGCTGGGTAACTTTCGGTGCTGGATTCCGGACTCATTTCACCGGCGTTATCACCTTCATCTCATTCAGACGCTAAATAACCAAAGATGTTGATAAAGCGTCGTAAAATAACCTACTAAAAATGACATAACAATTTTTAAAAAGACAAAGATTCAATTTCAATTTGAATTGTATGCATACTTTTACATAGGCACATAATATGAAGTTCAGTGTGTAAGGTCCCCCACAATTTTGATACTCGGAAATGGAATGTTTACTCCATGTTCTACAAATTATGATCAACGAACCCCAGTATTCACTTTACAATTGAAGAGTCCACTGCAAGAATGATGGATGTCACTTTCTTGTCGAAAATGAACCAAGACTGTCAATGCATAGCTTAAGACGTATAGAATGTACATACTGAGTTATATGGCATTAACACTGATAGTCATTGTCCAGTAATGATCGGAAAATCACAGTTAAGCTTTGAGCGCTAAGCATTTCAAACTTTCAATAGCTTCTCCTGCAAAATGTATTCCAAATGACATCCATCATTCTTACATAAAACATATTGAGTTGAACTAAAAAAAAAACGAAGTTTTGAAAATGATTGAATGTATTTTTTTCTATTTCTAGAATGCATCTCTAAAATTTTGGATCCTGTGTTTTTATACACAGATCATAGTTACAATAAAAAATGTTCGGCCATGGTATATATTTTTTTGTATATTTTTTAAAAGAAGATAGGTTTAGAATAGGCCTATATAGATGTTTTAATTTGAATTAGTGAAAAAATATTTTACTGAGGATGATGAAACTTGTATGGATTATTACTTATACCAAGAGGATGGTGTGGACAACACATCAAGCCTGTAGCTTAAAATAGAAATTTAACACATTGTGGACTTTTCTGATATGTACATCTATTATTAGGCATTAGGCTACATCTCACTTGACGATATGTGTCAGAGGAAGAACAATTGTTTGTATACATCTGAAGTCTGATTAGTGAAATATGTAACTAGTCAGCGATGTAGGTCTATACAATGGAAGGGGAAAGGAACTGTCCACCCTACCCCATTATCTCCTGACTTAGCTCATAATTGATGCCTTATTGGTGTCATGAGATTCGAACCTGTCTTTGGACTGCTGGCTAAATATACAGTACATACTCCCTACTTACTACACAAAAAAGTATTAAAAATTTGTTTAAAAAGCAGAAAGATTACCCAACTGAATTGTTGTTGAAACACTCAAAGTTTTCAATGTTAATCAAATGTATTATTTTATTTTATTAAAATATTTTCATAGAAATTTTAATAACTTTGAAAGGTATATACATAAAGAACTAAAAATATGAATTCTCTGCGTTTGTGTGAACCAAAATGTAAAACCAATGCAGCTTTTTATCATAGTATGAGTCAAGGTCCCAGATTATTAAACAAATTTTATTCCAATATTATTTTAATCACGAATCCTCTCCATATTAATAAAAAATATAAAAAATTGTATTGGATTTATAGTATGGGTTTAAACATATTAAATACTATTTAATCTGTATTCACTCTCAATTTTAATTTTATTTTTGTCGGTATTGAAATCCCCTCCTGAGCACGAGTCTTACTCATTCAGGAGTGGGCTAGTTTATCTTTTATTGTATTTATTAACTTGTATTCATTTCAAAATTACTAGCAATAAAATAAATAAATAAATTGCAAAGTCGTATCACTGACATATGACCCTACTAATCGATAATTTGTTGGTGTGCATTCTTTAGTTATTACTTCTATGAATAGATGGCGAAGATAATAGTAAGTGTTACCAATCGTACATAAATATACTCACATTATAGAATTAAATTTTTCATCCCAATCTGCTGATTGTAAAACAACCCCACTCTGCTGATTGTAAAACAACACTGAGTTTAGCTGGAAACCGCTGGTATTGTCAATTATGAAAATAATTTATTCTTAATGTACATAATCATTATCCCTGACACTTTTTAATCGACCCAATAATGGTGCCACCTATTGAGAACTAGAGGAACTGCTTCAAAGTTTGCCAATTTTTTATATGTTTGGTTCTGACTTATCCCGTGGTTGAAAGGTTCGCTTACACGATCTTAATATCGTGGGTAAGATATCTTTGAACGTCAGTGTGCATGGAAATGACGCACAGCGGCACAATAATCCAAATCCGAGGCGGAATTTAAATCCATAAAATATACTCCAAGCAAAATTTAAGCTGCCCTCTTTGTTATTTGTATTGCAGCCGGGTTTTAAACAGTTGCAAACGTGACCTACTATGAAACGTACGTTTGATCTGTTATGTTATCTTTACCTTGTCTTCTTTCTTCAGCAAATGCAGCAAAGTAATGTATCTTTCCTCTGAAGTGCTTTGCTATTTACCTATATTTTTCGCCATAATTAAAGTTACAATAGAAATTGAAAACGAATCCCAAACTTTCGTTTCTTTTTGCAGTTTTCTAAGTTATATCTTGTGCCTTTTAAATAATCTGTCTTTTCTTAGCTGTTTTGTGAAATATATTTAGTGAATAAGTATTTCAGTGACTTGTTGCAGCGGTTATGTTCTATAGCGATAAATTAAAAGACGAATCAGCTGTAGGACATTGGTGACATCGGTCTTTGTGTGTAGGTTAAAAGTGGCTTGCGTTAGAAACGTGAAGTTGACGAATCTAATGAAAACAATCATACTGTACGTTGACGTTATATCCAGTGCTCTTTCCCGTATACATAAGGATCTTCTTAAGCATACTTTTATGTGTGTATATACGTATCAGGCAAAGTGTAGAGGTTATAAATGTGATCGTAAACAGATAGCTCGCTTTCATAAGTTACAATAACTGTGGACCATGTGACTTTTCGTGCTATATTGTCCAACGTAATATGGATTCGTGGGTGTATTTGTTATTCATCAGTCTATTTAATACACAGTGAAGTACTAGGAGAATTGGAGGCAGATTACCCCCCCCCATAAAGCATTCAATGGTACGTAAAATTTATATTTCTTGATTTTTTTCGTATGCATGACATATAGTGATATTAAGGCCGTGACCCAAAACCAAAGTCTATACTACGCACAAATGACTAGCAACTAGCTGATAGTAAACTACACACTAGGGGGCTTTGGACATGTATGGTGGAATCACGGCCTGCTTCATAGACTTACTTACTTATTGGCTTTTAAGGAACCCGGAGGTTCATTGCCGCCCTCACAAAAGCCCGTCATTGGTCCCTATCCTGAGCAAGATTAATCCAGTCTCTATCATCATATCCCACCTCCCTCAAATCTATTTTAATATTATCTTCCCATCTAAGTCTCGGTCTCCCTGAAGGTCTTTTTCCCCTCCGACCTCCCAACTAACACTCTATATGCATTTCTGGATCCGCCCATACGTACTACATGCCCTGCCCATCTCAAACGTCTGGATTTAATGTTCCTAATTATGTCAAGTGAAGAATACAATGCGTGCAGTTCTGTGTTGTGTAACTTTCTCCATTCTCCTGTAACTTCATCCCTCTTAGCCCCAAATATTTTCCTAAGCACCTTATTCTCAAACACCCTTAACCTATGTTCCTCTCTCAAAGTGAGAGGCCAAGTTTCACAACCATAAACAACAACCGGTAATATAACTGATTTATAAAATTCTAACTTTCAGATTTTTTGACAGCAGACTAGATGATAAAAGCTTCTCAACCGAATAATAACTGGCATTTCCCATACTTATTTTGTGTTTAATTTCCTCCCGAGTCGACCTGTTTGGCAAGTTGGTATAGCGCTGGCCTTCTATGCCCAAGGTTGCGGGTTCGATCCCGGGCCAGGTCGATGGCATTTAAGTGTGCTTAAATGGGACAGGCTCATGTCAGTAGATTTACTGGCATGTAAAAGAACTCCTGCGGGACAAAATTCCGGCACATCCGGCGACGCTGATATAACCTCTGCAGTTGCGAGCGTCGTTAAATAAAACATAACATTTTTTTTTCTTTTCCTCCCGAGTATCATTTATATTTGTTACTGTTGCTCCAAGATATTTGAACTTCTCCACCTCTTCAAAAGATAAATTTCCAATTTTTATATTTCCATTTCGTACAATATTCTCGTCACGAGACATAATCATATACTTTGTCTTTTCGGGATTTACTTCTAAACCTATCTCTTTACTTGCCTCCAGTAAAATTCCCGTGTTATCCCTAAAATATTACAATATTAAAAAATGTAAATAATGTATGATACTAACAGTCAATGTTGAAAGTTAACGTGTTATTCTACATTATAGGTCTTCTTCCAAAGTACAGTATCTTCAGATTACGTAGTTGCAATAGCTGGTGAGGCATCCATGTTTGTTTCGTGTACAAATCATCATATCAAGCAAGCATTTTCGTTTTATAGCTACTACGGACTTGAGTCACAGTCTAGTATATACAGTCACGAAGCTTGAGTTGTTGAGGGTACTAGGAATGTAGACTGTGCTGGTACTATTTCGCATTGTCTGTGATGAGGAGATAGTAGCGATCCTAGTGGTTAGAAACTATCTATGGATGCATATTCCCTACGTACTAAGCTTCGTGACTATATACTAGACTGTGCTTGAGTGCTATGCAGAAGGCCTTTCTAGCTTGGGATCATGACTTCTGACGTCACATCCGGCTGTTTTGTCAACTATATAGTTCACTTCAATTGGAAATGTAGCTTTGGGACATGGCCTTAGTATTTTCTAAGTTTCTGAATAACAAGATTATTATTTAAGTGAAAATGATAATGGTGTCTTGTTTTGCCTATTTTATTTATTGTACATGAGTAAATATTTGCCATTTTCTTATTAGCCTATTATTGTGGTCTATTATTTTTTTAAATTGTATAATTATACCTTTATTACAAAAACACATATAAAATACATTAAAAACTATTATATAGCCTACATTAAATGATACTGAACGCATTAAATAGGAGTCTACATTATATATTAATAAATGATATTAAATTAAATGACTTGATCTCCATATGAACGTGTATCATTATTATTATTATTATTATTATTATTATTATTATTATTATTATTATTATTAATATACGTATTTTAAGCGCGTTTGACTTCCACCGAAGCTACGTTGTAGCTTAAGTTCGATTCTCGCTTGAACTGATTACGTAAATGGGTTTTTAGCGAGATTTTCCAGAAATTTAAGGTGAATGTTAGGTAATTCATGTCGAGCTGCGCCTTATCTTGCCAATTACCATCTCTACCGCTAATTTTGTTGATTATAAATAAACTAGCAGTTGTTATAACGTCGTTAAATAACCAACTAAAGTTATTATTATCATTATTATTATTATTTTATTATTATTATTATTATTATTATTATTATTATTATTATTATTATTATTAATATACGTATTTTAAGCGTTAGGCACGTTTTATTTCTACCAAAGCTACGTTCTAGCGTAAGTTCGATTCTTGCTTGAACTGATTACGTGAATGGGTTTTTAACGAGTAATTCTCTCGAAATTTAAGGTAAATGTTAGGTAATTCATGTCGAGCTACGCTTTATCTTGCCAAATACCATCTCTACCGCTAATTTCTTGATGACAAATAAACAGTTGTTATAACGTCGTTTAATTACCGACTAAAATAATAATAATAATAATAATAATTAATAATAATTATAATAATAATAATAATAATAATTATTATTATTATTAACATACGTATTTTAAGCGTTAGGCGTTTGACTTCTACCAAAGCTACGTTCTAGCTTAAGTTCGATTCTCGCTTGAACTGATTACGTGAATTGGTTTTTAGCGAGATTTTCCCGAAATTTAAGGTAAATGTTAGGTAATTCATGTCGAGCTACGCTTTATCTTGCCAAATATCATCTCTACCTCTAATTTCGTTCATGACAAATTAACAGTTGTTATAACGTCGTTAAATTACCGACTAAAATTATTATTATTATTATTATTATTATTATTATTATTATTATCATCATCATCTACTCAACTATCCAGAGACAAATTTGAACCTCATAAGTGACACCAATAAGGCATCATTCGTGATGCAACTGTGCTAGGAGATAATGGGATAGGGTGGCCAGTTCCTTTCACACTCTATTGCATACATCGTGACTAGTAACATATTACACTAATCAGACTTCAGATGTATACAAACAATTATTATTATTCTTCCTTGAGTATATTGCCTGATAATAGTGATTTTCGTTGTTTCCAAACTTCCTGCAGACGAATGCTGAATAACGACCAGCCTCGTTCCCAATCCTAACTAACTTTTTAGTATCATATCTTATACATCGATATATCTACTGCGAGCGACCTGCCACCTATCCAGATAAGTATCGCTCGCTTGGGCATCACGGGAAACTACGTCACTATGGAGAAATTCAATTTATTATTATTATTATTATTATTATTATTATTATTATTATTATTATTATTATTATTATGCACGGATTTTGTTAATATTCATTGTCTACGCGCCATTCAACTGAAACTTGTGCTCATGAAATCAAAATGTTTTGCCGCAAATAATGTAAAATCCAGATAGATGCACTGATGATCAGACCTTTAAATATACGCAACTAAAGAGTGTTGTTAAGATATTGTACATCGTTAAATCTGTCAATAATATATTTTGTCTAGAATTGAGATAATTATGGATAAGAACTTCCTTTCATAAAAGACCTACTGTTGATTATTTTCGAAGAAAGTAAATTAGTATAAGAATCTTATTTGTGAAAAACTGGTACCTTTTAACAAAAAAATTATATGCAATTTAGAGCCCAATTTGCTTACATATCTAAGTTACACTCACTGGCAAATAAAGCGAAACACTTCATTCTTTTTTTTTTTTTTTTATTTCAGGTAAGTTATTCATAGAAATGACTGTATGTTTGGTTTGTTTTTGTAGGTATGGTTACCAATAGAATTAACTTATATGTTGTAAGAAAAAGTAAAAAATTTGAAGTGTTTCGTTTTTTGTGCCGGTCAGTGTACAGTATTTTAGGTATAATTCTACTATACGGGAAGATATTTTATGTTGATTGTGAACTGGACTATCCTAGGGCTACGTCTTCTTACACCATAAATGAAGTTAAATGCCTTTCCATTTTGTTCGTAAAAATTCTGTTTCTGTAAAAATATAATCGAAAATGCAATGCGAAGTAAAGTTCATGTGTGCAGGAAATGAGCCGTATTACAAAATATCGTTATTAACACGATGAAAGTCTATATCAGGCCTGCACAAGGTTTGCGCTCTCCGAGCCGGCTCACAGCTCATGAGCGGAATGCAGATATTAGCTGCGCTCTGTGTAAGGGTGGACTGGAAGAAGGGGTGATCTCGTACAAAATAAACATAAAAGGAAATACTATTACGAGTGCTTATGAAATGAATTTCCGTTCAGTGTTTGCAAAACTATCTTGGACTATTATTAATTAATAAAGAAGTATTTATTTTACAGAAGTAATAGAAATTCTATAGCTACTTAAATGTACAATATCATTTTGTTATATTTTTATTTATCAGTACATGAAAACGAGGTTTTATGCTGTTGGCAGCTGAAAGGAACAGTAGCCTACTGATCGTAATGAAACATCAGTTACAGATGTTCGATGTCTGCCTTTATTAAAGTTGATTATAGAAAACAGTTGCTCACAAATATAAATGTTGAGCCAAACATAGCAATCATTTTCACAGCCAGCCTGTGTAGTCGTGGATATTATTGCTAATGTTTAGTCTTGTAAAACTCAACCAGGCTAGTAGTATTATTCAAACGATCTTTAGCCCTTAGGTCACATTGAAGATCAATAAGTTCGAGCTGTAAATCGTTAAATGTTATGTTCCGTCTTTTAGATTCCTCCATACTGTACTGTAGCAGTAGGTAAGCAACGTGAAACAGTTACTGAGAATAGGCCTACACACTGCACTCCACTAGATAGCTGAGTGGTCGTTTCCCTCTCCTCTACCTATAGCAAGTCTATGTCATTCTGACATATCTTCCTCTCCGTTTCGGCGAGCGGGAAATACCGCTCTCCCGCTCCGAAGGAGCGCGCGCGCTCGTTGAGCGCTGTTTGTGCAGGCCTGGTCTAAATTGTTACGAAATATACCCTATACGCTATCTAGTCACAAGTTTTCTTCATGACGGATTTTTTGCAGTATAAACATACATCTGAGTTAGTCTAGATAAAACCAACAGTATTAATACTGTCGTCAAATTGGTTTGAAAGTTTTGGATTCCACCTTTATATCGAGTTGAGGATAAATGTTCTGTTTTAGATGTGTCAATAACTTCTTTTTTTAACATTATGTCCTGTATTATTTGTAGCTTTAAAATACTAAAAAAATTGACAAATCAAACTGAAACAGATTGTGTCTACATTTTTACTTATCAACACGGGAGGAAGTGTTATTGTCCAGCATTTTGAAGGGAAGTGGAATATTGGTTATGCTCAGAGCTGTTCCGAACAAGCAATAAGCGGACATGCAGTGTATGGATATTTTGCTAGTACAGAATATCTGCATAACGGATGTTTATAGACTCGGACGTAACAATGAAACAGATGCTATCGTTATGTAGCAAGTCAACTGTTCAGTATTAACACACGAAATAAACAAAATTATTCTCAATTGAACTTTTCACATTTCCTATCGTATTTTAATTTGAATTTTTAGCGTGGGAATCCAGAAATGTCGATGAATTTTCTTGCTCTTTGTTTCCACATCGTCCGTGTAACATTGCGGCGAGTACCAGAAATCTGTATTTAATCATACAGGCTGATTCAGATCACCCGTAACAGTAATTTATTTCGGAAACTAGTGCATGAAAATTTTCGAGACAAAAATATTTATAACTAACCATATGTGAAATTTCACTTGAGCTTGATTTCATCAACGAGCTCTAACAGGAAGTACGGTCAGTGGCGTATCACTTTAAAATTTCAAATAGGAGTCGTGGTCAAATAAGGTACTATTTGATAGAGCTCTTCAATACAAGCAACTTTCATACGAAACGTTTTTATTAATTCCTACTCTTTCTATGAGAAAACGTACGAAAAGGCACTGGTGATACAGACCAACCGTACCGGTAAGTTATTTATTTCGGAAACTAGTGCAGTCCACACCTGTGGAGTAACGGTCAGCGCGTCTGGCCCCGAAACCAGGTGGCCCGGCTTCGAATCCCGGTCGGGGCAAGTTACCTGGTTGAGGTTTTTTCCGGGGTTTTCCCTCAACCCAATACGAGCAAATGCTGGGTAACTTTGGTTGCTGGACCCCAGACTCATTTCACCGGCATTATCACCTTGATTTCATTCAGACGCTAAATAACCTAGATGTTGATACAGCGTCGTAAAATAACCCAATAAAAATAAAAACTAGTGCATGAAAATTTTCGAGACAAAAATTTTTATAAGTAAACCACATGTGAACTTTCACTTCAGCTTGATTTCATCAATTAGCCTTAACAGCAAGTAGGGTCAGTGGCGTATCACTTTAAAATTTCAAATGGGAGTCGGGTCAAATAGGATACCATTTGATAGAGCTCTTCAAAACAAACAACTTTCATAGGAGGTGGGATATGATAATAGAGACTGGATTAATCTTGCTTAGGATAGGGACCAATGGCGGGCTTATGAGAGGGCGGCAATGAACCTCCGGGTTCCTTAAAAGTCAGTAAGTAAATAAGTAAGTAAATAAGTAAAGTAAGTAAGTAAAAGGAATTTAATAACAGCACGCTGTCGAAACGAACCATCATCGATCATTTTGCAAACATTGCCTGTAGTCACATGATAGAAGTTAATGACGTCACAATAAGTCAATACATAGTGCAAAGTCTGTAGATTATGATAATATAATCGTTTTTATTACATTGTTGAAATTGAAATTATAACAAATGTGTTGCTCATGACTTTCAGTACTGCCCTCTGTACATATTACTAGTCAGCAATGGAGAGGGAAAGGAACTGGCCACCCTACCCCATTATCTCCTGGGGTAGTTGTGTCACTTGTGAGGCTCAGATCTGTCTTGGGACAGTTGACTAAACAACAAATTACCATTTTGCTCTGCCGTCAATATTTGCGTGCTCGCATTTCTTTTGCGTGGGAATCGATAGAGGCTCGCGAACCTAGAATCCTCAACGTCTGTGTTAGCACAGTTACTAATTAGCAATTAGCACGTGCCCCCTGCAGCAGTGTACCCCGGAAGAACGCGTCACAAGTAAATCACTTTTAATTACAAGTACTCGGGTTTAATCCGTCTCGAATAAGATATAACCCGGCCGCTGAGTCCTCGCTCCGCCGCACCGTTGACAGGGCGCTGGCGTCGTATCGATATCATAAGGCACTTCTGTTTACAAGCGGCGGATTCGTCATCACCAAGTTTTTCGGAACGTCATACGAAAACTGAAAGCAATTTGTATTTGGTAGATAATTAAGACCGTATGTTGTCGGAAGCCTGTGGAATGAATGATAGCTCTTCTCGGAGAGAGAGAGAATCTGATTTTATCTCCGAGATGTTCCCTCAGATGCGGGGTCGCTGCCCCTCTACCCCCCCCACCCCACACGCTGGGCAGACCGGACGTTTTCATTCACAAGTTCCCGTCATTTGGTTTTCATTTCTCAAGAGTCCTTAACCTTAAGCCTTTGTACTAGGAATATGTTATGTATCATGTGAAGTGAGGTTGCGTAGAGGGCAGCATTCCTACCCGCTCTTTGTCCAGGAATCCGTTATGCATAGAGTATAAGTCATGGATACTGCGTACGATACTCTGGAATACTTGAAAAAGTAAAATTATTTGAAAATGGCAGTTTGGTAATGGAGATGATGCTGGAGAAAAAATGAGAGTATAAGGGTACAGTGCATCAGTTATTCATAGATTTCAAAAAGGCATATGATATTCTTATTGAATTTGGTATTCCCAAGAGACTAGTTCGATTAATTGAAATCTGTCTCAGTGAAACGTACAGTAGGGTTCGTATAGGTCACTTTATGTCAAATGCGTTTCCAATTCACTGTGGGCTAAAGCAAGGAGATGCACTATCACCTTTACTTTTTAACTTTGTTCTAGAGTATGCCATTAGGAAAGTCCAGGATAACTGAGAGGGTTTGGAAATGAACGGGTTACATCAGCTGCTTGTCTATGAGGATGACGTGAATATGTTAGGAGAAAATCCACAAACGATTAGGGAAAACACGGGAATTTTACTGGAAGCAAGTAAAGAGATAGGTTTGGAAGTAAACCCCAAAAAGACGAAGTATATGATTGTCTCGTGACCAGAATATTGTACGAAATGCAAATATAAAAATTGGAGATTTATCTTTCGAAGAGGTGGAAATATTCAAATATCTTGGAGCAACAGTAACAAATATAAATGACATTCGGGAGAAAATTAAACACAGAATAAATATGTGAATTGCCTGTTTTTATTCGGTTGAGATGATTTCATCATCCAGTTTGCTGTCAAAAAATCTGAAAGTTAGAATTTATAAAACAGTTATATTACCGGCTGTACTTTATGGTTGTGGAACTTGGACTCTCACTTTGAGAGAGGAACATAGGTTAAGTGTGTTTGAGAATAAGGTGCTTAGAAAAATATTTGTGGCTAAGAGGGATGAAGTTACAGGAGAATGGAGAATGTTATAGAATACAGAACTGCACACATTTTATTATTCACCTGACATAATTAGGAACATTAAATCCAGACGTTTGAGATGGGCAGGGCATGTAGCACGCATGGGCGAATCCAGATGTGCATATAGAGTGTTAGTTAGGAGATGAGAGGGAAATAGACCTTTGGGGAGGCCGAGACGTAGATGGGAAGATAATATTAAAATGAATTTGAAGGAGGTGGGATATGATAGTAGAGACTGGATTAATCTTGCTCAGGATAGGGGCAATGGCGCACTTATGTGAGGGCGGCAATGAACCTCCGGGTTTCTTAAAAGCCAGTAAGTTAGTAAGTGTAGTTAGTTCTATATGATTTCATATTTCATGCAAGTTTATTTTCATGAAAATAAAAGCTTAGAAAGAAAAAAGAGACCTAAACAAATAAAATTACAAAGAAAGAAATACAATTTATATTTCATAACGAATATAGAGCCCAAAAACAATATTTTTGCCCATTACGTCATTTTTACGTATCAATAGCCATTACAGTACTACTCAATGACGATAGCATTCTAGGATTAAACATAAACCAAACACTTAATTCGAAAAAACATAATGTATTTTTTATTTATTTTAATGTATTCCGTTGCCCACTTTAATCTGCACAGTTATATTACTTCCATTCATGTTGAAACTTACGTACACTACTTTTAACACTTGAATATAAGTAATTGATTAAATGGCGATCTTCACGTGTTAATAATGTAAGCATGTGCGGCTTACAGCTGTTTCGGTGTTACTTGACACCATCCTCAGAGCCTACAGGATCTCGGCGCTATCTCAACTTCGCTGCCTGTTGTGTGGGTGCGTTCGTGTGATGAAGAGTTGTGTCAAATAGTGTGTGTTCTGAAATTGATCTCTGTGTTGAGAATTTGATTAGGGTGTGTTTTAGTGTGCCTGTATATTTCATATGCATTCATATTGTTCATATTGTTCTATTTTTCAATAACATAAATACAGACATGGGAATCCTACACATACAACCCAAAAACCAAAAACTCAACACACTAGAACAATATGAAATATACAGACACACTAAAACACACCCTAATCAAATTCTCAACACACAGGTCAATTTCAGAACACACACACTATTTGACACAGCTCTTCATCACACGAACGCACCCACACAACAGGCAGCGAAGTTGAGATAGCGCCGAGATCTAGTATGCTCTGAGGATGGTGTCAAGCAACACCGAAACAGCTGTAAGCCACACATGCTTACATAATAAACACGAGTAAGATCGCCATTTAGTCAATTATTTACTTCCATTCAGTATAAGGCAAAATAGTAATATGCGTTACAAGAGCGGTATGTTGAAGTTTTCATGTTCGAGGAAAAGTTTGAAAAAGCGAAATGTAGTTGAGCTTTTTTAATTTCCGAGAATTGAAAGAAAACATACCGCTGGTGTATCGTACATTATTTTGTGCGAAGATAGTTTATTACATACCTGAAAGAGGAATTTCTAATTAGTTGCAATGAAATCTCCATCTTGGTTTCTGTTCAATGACGGCAAATTTGCAAAACAAAAATATCTATCTTCAACATTGTTGCTTTAAAATGTTTTCTGTATTTACTATACTCCAGCAGGCCGTGATATACGTCCGTCTTCCCCCCCCCCCAGTCTATGATGAGTCTGGAATCTTGTTGATTTTTTCACGGCTTCCTTAATGTTACTTGCATAACGAATGCAGTAACTTTAGTGGAGTTGTAGAGTTTACTTAATTTTTGCAAATATTTAAAAACAATAATTAACAGTGCAATTTAGGTGAAATTGCAGTGGTAAGTTTCCAATTTATAATTATAACTATATTGAACGTCTCTAAAAATAATATGTTAAAAGCCTAAAGCAGTAAAATCAGTATGTCACTTAAGCGGTAAGAAGAGGGAAATTATTATGTGTGTTAGGTTGGGAATACTGAATGTGGAATTTTAGACTTTCCGCGGATTAGTTTTGTGCGGAAACCAAGCAAAGACGCACGATCTCGCACAAAATACATTTCGGGTATGTTTTCAGAATTAATTAATTTTGACCCCGCCATGTTCCCTGGAGTCCTCGAAAAACGATAAAAAGTTTTGTGGGCTTTCTAATGAACTCCAATGTACACAGAAGTGTGTATACTGTATTACCATAAGATGAGTGTTAACTTGAAGACGAGGGAAGTGTGCTAAGCTTGTCTGCAACCGTCACTTATGCACACAGTGAATCAATCATTCAGCCAGCCTTTGAGCGCATATCCCGTGGGTCGAGGAAATTAATGATAGCGGGGTCAGTACATCATCAATGTATGAGGCCCCACCTGTGACCCGGGGTCGCTCCGGGTCACTGTGTGTCCCACGAGGGCCGCACTTCCCCATTTCTCCCCCTCCGTTCCTAACTCAAGGTTTTAGCTTTGTCGTCTCCTACTTCCTTTTCATTTTTTGAGTTTCCCCGCCTCGGCTCTGAAACCTTCTCTTCTCTGGGGACCGCATCAATATACTGAGTAGGCGGAAGTGTGGCCCGGCCACACCTTGTGAAATACAGGGTGCACATCCCTTCCTGTCGTGTCTCCTTGGCAACGAAAATTGTATCAGAACAGTGATAGTTTTGTTAGTCGTATTGTATATTCTTATTGAATTTGGTATTCCCAAGAAACTAGTTCGATTAATTAAAATGTGTCTCAGTGAAACGTACAGCAGAGTCCGTATAGGTCAGTTTCTATCTGATTCAATTCTATTCAATTTATTTGGCCATTAGACATACAGTTTTAGGCTTCGTCAGGATACATTGAAAAACATATAAATACATTTTTAAAAAACACTAATAAAAACAGTAAAATTTAAATAATACAATGAAAACATGAAATAATTTGAAACTTTTAAATTGAACAAAACTAACTAAATTGCAATTAAACTTATTTATTAAAATAGAATTTCATACAAATTTGTGTTGGAAAACTCAGCAACAGAATAAAAAGGATTATTTAATAACCAATTATAAAATCTAGTTTTGAAGCTATTGATTGGTAATTTATAATATTGACTGGGGAGCTTATTATATAATTTCATCCCCATAATTAAAAAGTTTGTGTTGCTCTTATGTAATCTACAATATAGAATATTAATTTTTTCACTATTTCTAATTTCATGATCATGTATATTGGCCACTAATGAGTAATTGTCGATATTTTGTCGAGTGTAAAGTACTAGATCATATACATACAAATTTATGATTGTTAAAATCCGTTATTGTCTGAAAAGTGGCCGACAATGTTCCAGATAGTTTGATTTACATAAAATTCTAATGACTTTCTTTTCTAAAATCAAGACGCTTCCAATTTTGGTTCCATTACCCCAGAAAATTAGGGCATATCCGATTATCGACTGAAGGAAAGAAGAGTAGGCACATTTTAAATAATTTTGAGAAACGCCAGTCGTTAATTTCTTTAACAAACATAAAACTCTTGATAGCTTTGTGCATATGTATTGGATGTGCTTATTCCATGTTAAACTGGAGTCTATAAAAAGTCCTACAAATTTTATGTAGTTGAGTCTGTTGTCCTTATTTATTAGATAATTTAGGCTGAAAGTTATGTTGATAGTTGTTCTTGATTAAGCAAGAAACCATTAGATCCAGACCATAAAGCCATCTGTGATAGTGTGTCGTTGTTGAGAGCATGTTAATGTTTTTTTCAATTCACTGCGGCATAAAGCAAGGATTTGCACTATCACCTTTACTTTTTAACTTTGCTCTAGAGTATGCCATTAGGAAAGTTCAGGATAATAGAGTTTGGAATTGAACGGGTTACATCAGCTGCTTGTCTATGCGGTTGACGTGAATATGTTAGGAGAAAATCCACAAACGATTAGGGAAAACACGGAAATTTTACGTGAAGCAAGTAAAGAGATAGCTTTGGAAGTAAATCCCGGAAAGACAAAGTATATGATTATGTCTCGTGACGAGAATATTGTACGAAATGGAAATATAAAAATTGGAGATTTATCCTACGAAGAGATGGAAAAATTCAAATATCTTGGAGGAACAGTAACAAATATAAATGACACTCGGGAGGAAATTAAACGCAGAATAAATATGGGAAATACGTGTTATTGTTCGGTTGAGAAGATTTTGTCATCTAGTCTGCTGTCAAAAAATCTGATAGTTATAATTTATAAAACAGTTATATTATGTTTGATCCATCAACAAGTATGTCCACACCTGTGGAGTAACGGTCAGCGCGTCTGGCCGCGAAACCAGGTGGCCCGGGTTCGATTCCCGGTCGGGGCAAGTTACCTGGTTGAGGTTTTTTTCCGGGGTTTTCCCTCAACCCTCATTTCACCGGCATTATCACCTTCATCTCATTCAGACGCTAAATAACCAAAGATGTTGATAAAGCGTCTTAAAATAACCTACTAAAATAAAAATAAAATAAATCAACAAGTGTAATAAATTTATCATTAAATTGAATTAGTACTGTATTAGGATTATTAATCATCCCAATAAGATTCTGATTAATTTCATCAAATTGAAATTCTACACCCAAATTAAATCTTAATCCAACATCGAGGTCGCAAACCCATTTATCAATAAGAACTCTAAAAAAAGATTACCCTGTTATCCCTAAGGTAATTTAATCTTATAATCATTACTGGTTATTCTGTATGGTTGTGAAACGTGGACTCATACTTTGAGAGAGGGACAGAGATTAAGGGTGTTTGAGAATAATAATAATAATAATAATAATAATAATAATAATAATAATAATAATAATGTTTTATTTTCGCTGGCAGAGTTAAGGCCATAAGGCCTTCTCTTCCACTCAACCAACCTTAATCAATACAATACATAAATTTAAATTACAAATATTTACACTACACTTAAAAGGTTCTCCAGCAATATTCTCACTACACATTTATTTAAATTAAATAAATCTATAAGGTAAAGTAGTAACTTAATCTATGAGCTAATTTAATTCAATGAATTATAATTAATTTAATATTTGAGATAGCTAGTAAAATGATGAATAAGGTGCTTAGGAAAATATTTGGGGCTAAGAGGGATGAGGTTACAAGAGAATGGAGAAAGTTACACAATGCAGAACTGCGTGCATTGTATTCTTCACCTGACATAATTAGGAACATTAAATCCAGACGTTTGAGATGGAGGGGGGCATGTAGCACATATGGGCGAATCCAGAAATGCATATAGAGTGTTAGTTGGGAGGCCGGAGGGAAAAAGACCTTTAGGGAGGCCGAGACGTAGATGGGAGGATAATATTAAAATGGATTTGAGGGAGATGGGATATGATGATAGAGAGTGGATTAATGTTGCACAAGATAGGTACCGATGGCGGGCTTATGTGAGGGCGGCAATGAACTTCCGGGTTCCTTAAAAGCCATTTGTAAGTAAGTAAGTATTGTATGGGATAACAAAACTGCAGTTATGGTTCAATAGGCTAATATATTTAGCCTCATTTAGGATTTGATTGATTGATTGATTGATTGAGTTCATGAGGACTGGATCCACAATAGATCCTTGCACTTAGGTTGTTTGGGTCCATTATACTCCCTGTATGCGATTATTGTTGAAGTTTGACGGTTGATCCCTCTTTTT
The DNA here is from genome assembly GCA_025594305.2 of Periplaneta americana. Classification (NCBI taxonomy): domain Eukaryota; kingdom Metazoa; phylum Arthropoda; class Insecta; order Blattodea; family Blattidae; genus Periplaneta; species Periplaneta americana. The sequence goes on from JAJSOF020000013.1 coordinate 148,986,029, forward strand.
TCATTGTCAGATTTTAAATTATTGAAAGAAGGACATGCAGTCACTATTGAAAACTAATATTTCATATTTCATTTTTCATTTTCATTTATTTTATTCCATAGATCTTACATGAGCAATGAAGCTTTAAGATGTGGAACATGTCAACATTTTACAATATTACAATTACAATTTTTACAAATTTTTATAGTTTTACAATTTAGTAATTTTCTACAATTTTTACAATTTTGTACAATTTTTTTACATTTTTTTTTACATTTTGGCGAGATGTAGTGAGGATCAAAGGGGGTAATCAAATCAAAGGGGTTGATGCCAAGGACTCGCCATAGACCATCCGGCTTCAGTCCCACTTACTTAAATTAATACACTTAAACCAACAATAAAAATAAATAAATCCTGATACCCAAAAAAAATAATAAATAATTTAATGACAAGGGCAAAAATCTCTTCCAAGCTAAATATATTAACTTATCATAACGAAAACGCGGTATTGTACCACGAACTCAAATAAATATAAAAGAAAGAATAGAAAGCCTAAAATAAAAAAATATAGAATTAATATCTCTACCTAAAAAAATAATACAAAATAATATTCTCATAAATAAAATACTGGCATATTCAGCCAAAAAAATTAATGCAAAACCACCTCTTCTATATTCAACATTAAAACCCGAAACCAACTCCGATTCACCCTCAGCAAAATCAAAAGGAGTACGGTTGGTTTCAGCTAAACATGAAGTAAATCTCAAGAAAAGACAATTCTCTTGTACTGCAGCGCTCTCGACGGGAAACCGGTTTCGCTCAATATTTTACTGTTATAGATCTAACACAAAAACCAGGGAAATAATGTGAAGACATTTCCCCTGGATCTAGTGTGGGAAGTTTTGTTTCGCGTATTATGGACAGATAACACAGGCTCAAGGGACGTTAAGTTTATATCATTAGTATACAGCTGACTTCCATTCTGTGCATTTAAGTTTATTTCAGTCAGTTGGTGGTAGTACGGTACACATTATAACAATGAATCTTCATTTATGATACGTATAGGCGTATTACAAAGAAATGGTATAAAAAGAATCGTGCTTTATTTCTATGGAAATAGCCTGGCTTTCAACAACCATCTCATTCAACAATCCATAATTTTGAAAAATATACAGAGTAAACAGTAAGTATGGAATATTGCTAATAACTTCTTAAATTTTAATTTCATAAAAAAAAGTTTTGTACAAAAGCTGTTGGAGATAAACCATACAATATACCAGTATTCGAAAAAAGTTAGTTATTGAGGCATACAAGGTGTGACAGTAAATTTCATTTTCTAAATAGTACCCTATATTAAAATTTATATATTTACTTACGAATGTGTAGAAATGTTATCCATTCATCCGTTTCGCATTTTTTTAACTATTTATCAAACTTGTTTGGTACACTCTAAACTTGAGACAAGTATATAAAACCCTGTTGAGTAGGCTGTAAAACTAAGCAAAACATTACGACTAACTAAAGATTACCACAGATGCTCAAAATGAGACCCTTTCACAGCCAAGCAGTGTCCCAAATGTATCACGAAAACAATCCATTGTAGATATGAGAGATTTGTAGGTAAGACAATCGACTGTTACCGTGATAGACTGAGACGTTGTTTGTCTGTGAATGGTTACTGACAGGGAATCAAAACTCCTGCTTAATTTGACGTTAAAAACTGGTCATTAAGTGAATTTCCAGCCGAATAAATAAAGAATTTTCAACATTTCCTAAAATAGTTAGTAATGTCCCAATATTCTACATTTGAGGTATAACAAATTGTGGCTAGCATCATCCATTCGTTTTGAAATAAAGGAAGAAAGAAAGAAAGAAGAAAGAAAGAAAGAAAGAAAAAAGAAAGAAAGAGAGAGAGAGAGAGAAAGAAAGAAAGAAAGAAAGAAAAAGAAAGAGAGAAAGAAAGAAAGATAGAGAAAGAAAGAAAGAAAGAAAGAGAGAGAGAAAGAAAGGAAGAAAGAAAAAGAGAGAAAGAAAGAGAGAGAAAGAAAGAAAGAAAGAAAGAAAGAAAGAAATGTGTTAGTTTTATATAAATCACTCTGTAGAACTGCTTATAAGGATATCCAATTAATATATGCCGGTTATCATCATCATCATCATCCTTGCATGTATTGGGCCTAGTGGCCCGTTACGGTCTCTTGCCAACGCTTGAACGGTCTGCCCAAGGATCTCTTGCCCACAGGATGGTAATTTAAAATTTGGCGTGGAATTCTAGAACTAGGCATTCTGATGACATGTGATCTCCAGTTTTGTCTGTATTTCTGTAGGTATTCCGTAATTGGTTCAATCTGCAGTTCTTTCATAATGTCAAAATTTTTAATGTGGTCCATTCTCGTGTATCCCGCTGTACGACGCATAAATCTCATTTCTGCCGCCGTTAATCTTTGTGAATCAATATTACGAATCGTCCAAGCTTCACTACCAAAACAGAGTACAGGTCTGGCCAAAGTTTTATAAATTCTGGTGCGCCTGTGTTTTTGTACTAAGGCTGGTTTGAATATCTGATTAATTATCCCCATTGCTCTGTTGAATTTAATAATTTTCTCATTCAAATCCTTTTCTTCTTCATATGAAGTTTGGTAACCGAGACAACTAAAATTTTTTACTTCATCGATGATCTTATTATTGATGCATATTTTGCTACGGACTGGTTCCTTTCCTAAAAAAGCCATCACTTTAGATTTGTCAGTTGAAATTTCCATATTGAAACTTCCTGCCATTTGATTAAAGTTTAAACCAAACGTTGTAAATTATCTTCTGAAGTTGCCATGAACACAATATCATCAGCAAATAATAAAGTATCTATTTGGGACAAACGACTTATCGGTATACTTCCATGTGGTTTCAATCTCCATTCCTTAATAATGTGATTCATGTATATTATAAATAATAGAGCAGATAAACTACAACCCTGTCTCACTCCTTGATTTATTCCTTTCCATTCTGAGTATTTGTTTTCAAACCTAACCTGTATATGATTATTATTATAAATATTGTAAATAGCTGTTGTTAATTGATTTGGAATACCATCATGTGCTAAAATATTCAATAATTTGTTTCTATCTACTCTGTCGAAGGCTTTCTTCATATCAAGAAATGCCAGGTGGGTTTCAATATTAAATTCTCTATGTTTTTCGATCAAAAGCCGGTTATTATTATTATTATTATTATTATTATTATTATTATTATTATTATTATTATTACTATTATTTATGATGCAGGTGGCAGCAATTGTGAGGTTTAATTTTATTCTTAACAATAAATAGAGAATTTTTTCCTTCCCTTAAGGAATTAGTCTGTACAATGCCTATTAATTGACCTGTATAGTCTCAAGACGTCAAGACCATATAATCAGCAGTCGTCTTGCTTATGAATGTGTCTACTCTTGGATTAATCCTTAAAAAAAGTAAACTTTCTGACTGGAGTTCGTGAGATTACACTTGTGGGTCACCCTATAGCGGAGTGAGTCCCTGGAGACGTGTTGGCGACGGAGGAGGGAATCTGCTGCCTATTCTTGCAGCTCGTGATGCTGACCGCTCGCTGGACCCCTACTTTGCGTCCACCCTCTTGGATTGGCATTACGATTAAATTCCACGGGCACGCATGCTGCATGTAGGATTTCATTTCAATGGACAAAAATTCATTTTCATGAAGGAGCACTTTCCATTTTATAAGGGAGCCCGAGGTACGCTCTGTGGGCCGTGAAAATCGTTACCTCGTCTCCGCTACTTTCCTAGGGTTTACGTTTCGCACTTTGGTGTACGTAATAAAGTCGATCCGCTAGTTAAAAATATCTGATTCTCGCTAAGATTGTACAAAATAAATTGGGATGAAACTTCGATATACCCACACACCATATACGGGAGGAAAACTTACTTAGGCCTGAAGCATTGAAAATAAACTCAAAATTATAGGTAACTTGATTTTGTGCGAGATCGTGCGTATTTGCTTGCTTTCCGCACAGAACCAATACGCGGTAAGTGTGAAATACCACATTCAGTATCCCAACCTAACACACATAACAATTTCCCTCTTCTTACCGCTTAAGCGCCACATTCATTTTACTGCTTTAGGTTTTTAACATATTATTTTTAGAGACGTTTAACATAGTAATAATTATAAATTGGAAACTTACCACTGCAATTTCACCTAAATTGCAATGTTAATTATTGTTTTTAAATATTTGCAAAAATTAAGTAAACTCTACAACACCACAAACGTTACTGAATTTGTAATGCAAGTAACATTAAGGAAGCCGTGGAAAAATCAACAAGATTCCAGATGCCGATGTTATTACCGCAATATATTACATAAATAATGTTGTTAAAATATTAAAATGAAAAATAAATCATTACATAACCTTACCGTTTGTTTTAAGTTCGCATTTATAGACTGGGGGAAAAAAAATACAGACGTATATCACGGCCTGCTGGAATATAGTAAACACAGAAAACATTTTATAGCAACAATGTTGAAGATAGATCTTTTTGTTTTTAAAAGTTGCCGGCATTGAACAGAAACCAAGATGTAGATTTCATTGCAACTAATTAGAAATTCCCCTTTCAGGTATGTAATAAGCGATCTTCGCACAAAATAATGTACGATACACGAGCGGTATGTTTGTTTTCATGTTCTCGGAAATTAAAAAAGCTCAACTACGTTTCGCTTTTTCAATCTTTTCCTCGAACATGAAAACATCAACATACCGCCCTTGTAACGCATATTACTATTTCCTATTGTGAGATATTGCTGATTTACTTATTTATTGCACTAGGGAATATGTCTCGTTTTCTTTTACCTATATTTTACATTGGAAAATAGATGTCTTTGGTATCGTTCGATCAGTTATCTAGTTCTTGCATTACATTCTGTGCGATTTTTGCTATGCTGTAACAGAGATAACTAAATAACGCAAATTTCGAGTTACCTAGTTCTTGCATTCAGGTGACGATATCACGTTATTATATAGACACGATGCAGTTACTGCAAAAGCTATAAACCGCCCCAAAAACCTTCATAACTGTTCGGGTTCGGTAATGTTTTTTTGTCCAACACTATGCCTGTAGTTTCATATTTCATCACTAGTCTTTGTGTAGTACTTCTGAAGGAGAAACTCCATTGGAATAAGTTTCAATAGACCAGAACGAGCAGAAATATTTTTAAAGTCATTTGTACATAGAAACACAAGATGACTTTTAACTGAGGAAGAACGAAGTTTTTCGCACAAATTCGAGAAACGTAAGGCTAATATTCAGCAGAAAATAAGAATTATTTCAGTTCGTGATATTGTCGGGATATCAAGCTAGTATACAAGCGAATGGACGACACTTTCAACATCTACTCTAATGTAGATTTCATAATCCATTTCTGCTTCCGCCGTTGCAAGCAGCATTTTACTGGCTGATGCCCGATCTGTTACCTGGGAGCCAGTTCCCGTGCTACGGCAGCCATACAAGAACGTTGTAGGTGCAATAGCAGCAGCAGTAGCAAAATAACACCTGATTATATTAGATACAATAAAATATTATTATCCTATGATTGAGGTTCTGGCTGATATGTGCACCTATTTTTTTATCAGGCAGTTCATCTCACTTGACGATATGTGACAGAGGAAGAACAATATTGTTTATATACATCTGAAGTCTGATTAGTGTAACATGTAGCTAGTCGGCGATGTATGCAATGGAGGGGGAAAGGAAACGGCCACCCTACCCCATTATCTCCTGACGTATTTGCCTTATAAGTGTGCCTTCTTGGTATCACTTGTGAGGTTCAGACCTGTCTTCGGACAGTTGACTAAACAATAAAATATTATTATTATTATTATTATTATTATTATTATTATTATTAATTATAGCCTACAAAATTTTCGTGTGTGCCAAAGTTTTCCTTCAACTAAGGGCGTACGCAACGGGGAGTTACCGGGTTTGAACACCGTGTTGAACTTAAAACATATGACATAGATTTGAGTATTTTTTTTTACCCATAATCGTTTTTCCTTCTCTAATTTTTCACTATCAGAGTAACAAAATCTACATCGACATAAGATATAGTCCTCCCACCCCTCCTTTAATATAATCCCTGAGCTTGGTTCCGCGGCACGTTTGAATTATAACAATGCTATCTTTATTATAGAGACACCTACCGCCTACCTAATATATACAAATAACTGTTGAATAAATATAGGCCTATATACATATAGGGTAAAGGTTGGTAATACTGTGATATGAGTAATATTATGGTAGTTTGTTTTGAGAATTTATTACAATTTTACTGAGCGAAAGGAAGGTCGGTTTTTTGCATCAATGTATTACGGGAATGTTCGTGGACAAATTTATGCACAAAACAATTCTTCTCTCGCTTAGTAAAATTATAATACATTCTCAAAAAAAAAAAATATCACAATATTACCAACCTTTATTCTATATACAGGTATATACATACAATTATTGTGTAAGTGTAATAATGACACAAGCATTTTTTATTATACAAAATTAAACAGAAGTTAAAATTTGTTAAAAAAAGGATAGCTGTGAAAGATTTTATAATGTTAAATCTATTCATAAATACTGTATGTTCTATTAGAACATAGTGTAATACTAACAAATATACCGTAACATAATAATAATAATAATAATAATAATAATAATAATAATAATACTTACTTACTTACTTACTGGCTTTTAAGCAACCCGGTGGTTCATTGCCGCCCTCACATAAGCCCGCCATTGGTCCCTATCCTGAGCAAGATTAATCCAGTCTCTACCATCATATCCCACCTCCCTCAAATCCATTTTAATATTATCTTCCCATCTACGTCTCGGCCTCCCCAAAGGTCTTTTTCCCTCCGGCCTCCCAACTAACCCTCTATATGTATTTCTGGATTCGCCCATACGTGCTACATGTCCTGCCCATCTCAAACGTCTGGATTTTATGTTTCTAATTATGTCAGGTGAAGAATACAATGCGTGAAGCTCTCTGTTGTGTAACTTTCTCCATTCTCCTGTAACTTCATCCCTCTTAGCCCCAAATATTTTCCTAAGAACCTTATTCTCAAACACCCTTAATCTCTGTTCCTCTCTCAAAGTGAGAGTCCTAGTTTCACAACCATACAGAACAGCCGGTAATATAACTGTTTTATAAATTCTAACTTTCAGATTTTTTGACAGAAGACTAGATGACAAAAGCTTCTCAACCGAATAATAACAGGCATTTCCCATATTTATTCTGCGTTTAATTTCTTCCCGAGTGTCATTTATATTTGTTACTGTTGCTCAAAGATATTTGAATTTACCACCTCTACGAAAGATAAATCCCCAATTTTTACAGTTCCATTTCGTACAATATTCTGGTCACGAGACATAATCATTTACTTAGTCTTAGTCTTAGTATAATAATAATAATAATAATAATAATAATAATAATAATAATAATAATAATAATCTGATCAAGAGTTAGGAAGCATGGTAATACTTGGCTCGCAATGCGGTATTGATTTGCGCGCGGCGCGGTTCGCTATAATATCCAGTTCCTTGTATATATTTTTCCCCTGTTCGGTTGTTTTTCGGAGTCTCGGAGGACCGGCGCGCACCTTCCCCTCGTTGTCGTGTGACAGTCCAGATTGAAATGTATAGCCAGAGCACTGCCGGGCTGCAGGGCCCAGGGGCCACATCAGTCGCTGCCGCCCCCCACCTTCCTACCCGCGCACACACTGCAACCAAACACATGGAACACGAATTAAATAATCCAATTGAAGTCACCGAAACTCGAGGCGACTTCATATTTCGATATCGACAACTTGTGATTTTTTTGACGACATTTTCAAATTTTAGATAAAGTTCGTGATGCCTTGGAGGTGATACATGCTATCCGCTAATCCTAATTCCATACAAGAAGAGTCTACATATGAACTAACATAAGACAAAACCTTTATTGTAATCGCTAATTTGTCTTATATTGGCGTTGGATTATGAGACATGCGTCGACACATGTGAAGCAATGGCAGATGACGTCACATTACAGATAATAATTACTCTCACGGTAGTGACTAGAAACATTTTTGTTTTATAAATTTAATTAAGGGTTAAGGGTGTTTGAGAATAAGGTTCTTAGGAAAATATTTGGGGCTAAGAGGGATGAAGTTACAGGAGAATGGAGAAAGTTACACAACACAGAACTGCACGCATTGTATTCTTCACCTGACATAATTAGGAACATTAAATCCAGACGTTTGAGATGGGCAGGGCATGTAGCACGTATGGGCGAATCCAGAAATGCATATAGAGTGTTAGTTGGGAGACCGGAGGAAAAAGACCTTTAGGGAGGCCGAGACGTAGACGGGAGGATAATATTAAAATGGATTTGAGGGAGGTGGGGTATGATGATAGAGACTGGATTAATCTTGCACAGGATAGGGACCAATGGCGGGCTTATGTAAGGGCGGCAATGAACCTTCGGGTTCCTTAAAAGCCATTTGTAAGTAAGTAAGTAATTTCAAATTTTAGATAAAGTTCGTGGTGTCTTGGAGGTGACACATGCTATGCACTAATCCTAATTCCATACAAGAAGACTCTACATATGACCAAACATAAGGCAAAACCTTTATTGTCCAGAGCGAATAGCTCATGTTATGTGTAACAAAAAACTATAATATCATATTGGTGGAAAGTTCATAGATTTTTCAGAAAAAAATAAATGTTTTTTTTTCCAAAGTTTAACAATCTCTTATTGGGTAACTATTGCGAGTAGGATCGTGATTTTTGTCCATATCCACAGGAAATCTAATAAAGAATGATTTATCCCTCTGGCTATTTCAATAGCGTGAACAGTTTTCGTGTAAATTTAATTTTAAAAACCTATAAATTCAAGCCACTGCACGAAGCTAATGAGTGGCTACGTCTCGGCAGAATGCAGCTTACTTACGGAGACTTGCCGAGTTCGTTGACCTCTTACATCTGTATCACGAGTAGAGTGTATTAGCGATGATGTTACCGGACTGCTGAAACTTTCAATTTAATTTTCTAATTAACCGAGCATTTCATCACAAAAAGTAATATAGGTTTTCTATTAATTTACGTATACTCTATTGTCCCTCTCATTCTGCAAGGTTATTTCACTTCCACTCTATATAATAGTGTTCTGCCCAAGGACAGATCTTTCAGTGCAATCCTAGCATTCTCCAATCTTTCCTATTTTATGCCTTTCTTTCAGTCTCCTCATATGATCCATATATCTTAAGGTCGTCTATCACCTGATATCTTCTTCTGCCCGAACTCTTCTTCTGTTCACCAATCTTTCCAGTGCATCCTTGAGTAAGCAGTTTCTTCTCAGTCAGTGACCCAACCAAATTCCTGTTTTTCTTTCTTATCAGTTTCAGTATAATTCTTTCTATATATGTATACAGTGGACTATATTATATTAATAAGTTAAAAACAATATTTACGAGATGAAACGTTTGAACAATAATACATGTAATATGATGTATTGAAAAAACTTGGATGGCACAGAATTAATGGGTTAAATCACAGTTGATCTCTGACATTTCTCGAACACGTATTTGTAATCGGATTGTGATTTAGGAACTGTCTTCATTCGATTCTGGTGCTTTTGTGTTTCCGTAGCAACTCTATACTTCCATTATAATTTCATTTTGACGTGACAAGTTCGATGTACAAGAGAGAAAAATTGTACAATTTTGACAAGAGAGATTTACTGAGGCATCATTCATTGTTGTTTTCCAATGCCAGGCGTTTGACAATAAAGTAATTTGACCTCTTGCACTCCAATATTTTTCAAAGATATTATCATGATCAGCCACTAAAGCACAGATTTTGAGGTGTTCCGAATCCATTTCTTGTTTGAGTTGCACAATGGGCAGTTAGGGGACTGATATATTCCAATTCTATGCAGGTGTTTGGCCAAACAATCATGGCCTGTTGCCAATCTAAATGCAACTACAGACGATTTTCATGGGAAATTGGGAACTAACTGTGCATTATGAGTATGTAGATTTAATAAATCTTTTCACAGAGTAATACGTAGATTTAGTAACAGGTCTGTAAGTAGCAGTGCTGCCCTTCTTTGCTAAAGCATCCGCATTCTCGTTTCCCAGGATTCCACAATGGGATGGTATCCATTGGAATACAATTCTTTTATTGAGTGATATTAATTGAGAGAGCATTTTAGTTATTTCTGCTGTTTGAGATGAAGGTGTGTGTTTAGAGATTATTGATAGAATAGCTGCTTTGGAGTCTGACAATATAACTGCAGTCTTAAATTTATTGATGTGGCATAGAAGATTCCTGAGACTTTCACTTATTGCAATGATTTCTCCCTCAAAACTTGTTGTTCCATGTGCAAGAGATCTATAAAGTAAGAAGAGACAGCACGTAACACCTGCACCGGCACCTTGTTCTCTGGAGATCAAGGATCCGTCGGTGTATAAATGAAGCCAGTTTTGTGGATTGTACCTAATATTAATTGTCTCTAAAGACAATTGTTTCATTATTTCAGTGTTTACTTCTGATTTCAATATTTCTTCTGTTAAATTTAGATTATATTCTATATTTAATAGAATCACATCACTCGTCAAACTATGGAAATGTTCGACGAATTGATATCATTGCCATTAAGAACAACTCGGCATACATTCTAAATCCCACCATCAGATTTGAGACACATGCAGATCAACCGCATGAGGTGGACAGTGAAAAGAAACGGATCTATGAACCAACAATCCCGTTCTATAAAGATAAATATAGCCTGTCCCACATTGATGTGATAGGTCTGATGGTGGGAGCACGAGGTACCATACCCTTCTTCTTTGCCAACAAATGTAAAAACCTGAGCCTAATACACAGCATTGTGAAGGAAATAGCCATTAGTGCCCTCAAAGGATCGGTTCAGATATTGAGAAATCACTTGTATGGGAGTGATAATGGAAATTTCAAGTTATCTTAACCGATGGCTGTTGATTGGTTTAGATATGAATGCCAATCAATCCTTACTATTATTTTTCTCGCGGTATATGGCATTCAAATCATTCTAACCTATCTGATGATATTCCCCCCTTTCTTAACTGTAAATAAGCACAAACGCTACTTGGTGTAAATGTTTCTGACATTTTGCATATTCGATTCCCTAACCTTTTCAAATGTATTCGGTGTTTACTTCTGATTTCAGTATTTCTTCTCTTAAATTTAAATTATATTCTATATTTAATAGAATCACATCACTTTACCTCTTATCATTTTACCTTTTAGGTGTGTTTCCAAATTATATGTAATACGCTTTGTCAAATCTGGCAACCTTTTCATAAGGGAAGCTAAATTTATTTATTTATATGAACCACATGCCTCGTGATTTTCTACACGGTCCGTCTCGCTCCATTCTCTATTTATTGGGCCGCGAAAGTTAATTAAATCAACGGGGAAAAATGTATCTAATAACTAAGCAGGCTAACGGCTTCACAGCTGGGTACCTGAATAAATGAGTGCACTGGTCTTTATAAATTAACCTGGAGGCATGAATAAATACTCTGCCTGTCATTAAAACTCACTAATTGTAACTTCATCCTTATTTGATTATTGTTGAGGTTTTCCATAAAATAATCCTGAAATTGTTTTGGGTATATGGGTTAAGAATAGACCTACTATACTGCATGAATATCATTGCTTTTCTAAGTGTCAGATAGAGCTTCCTTGTCGTTATCCCATGAGTTGTCATAGTTATAATAAAAGCTAGACTGTTACTTCAAACTCGAACATCTATCTTCATTGTATGATACGATATGAAATGAGTAGAAGCGGAAGTGAAATGGATGATGTTGATATAGTGAAATTTCTAACAAGAAGGGAAACTAGATAGCCTTATCCCCATCATTATTACTGCAATTAACATCGGTAATCGAACTCAATTCCGCATCTTGATAAGCTCTCTCCTTAGCGCCAAGCTATCTGAGTGGCTGGTTTTTACTTAGTGCCTGCAGTTAACTTTGCCAGAAAAAAGTTTCGGACCGAATTAATCACTGTGACTGCTGCAGAAGGCATTTTTACAACAAAAAAATCTTTATCACCACTTCAAAAGTGTCTGTAGTAACTGTTAATTTATATCTAAGGTTTTGAACCTTATTTCACTCTTGGCCCCCATCTTACCTTCATTTATCTCAGTAGTCTTCTTCGTTGCTGCTGTTCGTTGAAAAAAAGAAAGAATTCTGCCATCAGAAGTGTTTATTTATAATGTACACATTGTAATGATTGGTGATTTATTTCAAAGTAACAAAGGAAATTCTTACTGCTACAAAATCAAATCTCTCTCTCCTTCCTGCTCCCCCGCTCTCTCTCTCTCTCTCACGCCCTAGGATACATTTAATTTATTACAAGCTATTTTTGTTGAGATATGTTTTGTCAACTGCTTTCCATTATATAAATGTGCAGAAATTAATACAGAAAATAATATATGATCATAATGGAAACTTTATCATACACCTTTTAGTTAAGTAATTGTAAAACTTGTTATTCTGATGTCTTTACACGGTCCAAACATACAGGGTGATTCAGAAATAGTTGTACAAACATTGAGGATGAATTTTCTTCATCTAAAAAAAGTGATATACACGTGTTTATTCCAGACATTTTTTCTGTTTATCCTTTGAACTGTAATCAAAACATAAATTCAACGTCAGGACTTCGTGGCACAATTCAACAATTTGTTCACACAATTGGCCCATTCAATTTTTGTAAGGATACTCACCCTTCTCTGGTTATATTTTGTTACAATTATCTCACATTAATTTACAATATATTTTTGATAATCAGACAAGCCGATCTTATTGATACATATATCAATATATTAATGCTTTTATTTTCAATCTTGATGACTTAACACATTAAACACACCAAGTTACATATAACAGTTTTGTATATTTACATTTCTACCTATTACAGTTTTGTATATTTACACTTGTTCATATCACAGTTTTGTATATTTACATTTGTACATATCACAGTTTTGTATATTTACATTTGTACATATCACAGTTTTGTATATTTACATTTGTACATATCACAGTTTTGTATATTTACATTTGCACATATCACACTTTTGTACATTTACATTTGTACATATCACAGTTTTGTATATTTACATTTGTACATATCACAGTTTTGTATATTTACATTTGTACATATCACAGTTCTGTATATTTACATTTGTACATATCACAGTTTTGTATATTTACATTTGTACATATCACAGTTTTGTATATTTACATTTGTACATATCACAGTTTTGTATATTTACATTTGTACATATCACAGTTTTGTATATTTACATTTGTACATATCACAGTTTTGTATATTTACATTTGTACATATCACAGTTTTGTATATTTACATTTGTACATATCACACTTTTGTATATTTACATTTGTACATATCACAGTTTTGTATATTTACATTTGTACATATCACAGTTTTGTATATTTACATTTGTACATATCACAGTTTTGTATATTTACATTTGTACATATCACAGTTTCGTATATTTACATTTGTACATATCACAGTTTTGTATATTTACATTTGTACATATCACAGTTTTGTATATTTACATTTGTACATATCGCAGTTTTGTATATTTACATTTGTACATATCACAGTTTTGTATATTTACATTTGTACATATCACAGTTTTGTATATTTACATTTGTACATATCACAGTTTTGTATATTTACATTTGTACATATCACAGTTTTGTATATTTACATTTGTACATATCACAGTTTTGTATATTTACATTTGTACATATCACAGTTTTGTACATTTACATTTGTACATATCACAGTTTTGTATATTTACATTTGTACATATCACAGTTTTGTATATTTACATTTGTACATATCACAGTTTTGTTTAATGTGTTAAGCCACAAAGATTGAAAATAAAAGCATTAATATATATTAAGATATAGGATGGATCATATGAGGAGACAAAGTGGAAGGCAGAAATTAGGAAAGATTGGAGAAAGCTGGGTTTGCAGTGAAAGACCTGCCCTTGGGTCGGAAAACGGAATGAATGAATTATTATTATCATTATTATTATCATTATTATTATTATTATTATTATTATTATTATTATTATTATTATTATTATATGGACGAAACATTAAGAAAATGGAAAATAAAAATAAAGAACTATACAAAGAATTTTAGTGAAGATAATTTCATAATGGCGATGCTACTCCCTGACGATCAGGTAGTAATAGCAAATAATGAAAATAACCTACACAGAGCATTACAAGAATTATGGAAATAAATAAGAACTATAATATGGAGATATCTGTACGTAAGACTAAAACTATGGCATTTTTTGGCAAATCCCCTGTAAGATCTAAAATAGTAATAGGAAAGAATGTCATAGAACAGGTAAATACATTTAAATTTTTGGGCGTTACCTTATCTTATAAAGGAGACTATGATCAAAAAGAAAAAAATAGAAAAATTTAATTACATAAATGGAACAATAAGAAATCAAAAGGTAGAAAAGATACATTGTTAAAATTTTATAAGGTGATGTTAGTGCCCAGTGTACTATATGGAAGTGAAACATGGGTTATGAGAAAGAAAGATGCCTCTAGGTTACAAACAAATGAGATGAAATTTTTGAGAAGCGTAGCAGGTTACAGGAAAATAGAACATAAAAGAAACGAAGAAATAAGAGAAGAACTTGAGATATATGAATTAAACAACAAAATAGAAGAATATAGGAATACATGGATGTCTCACATTTCAAGGATGCAGGAGGACAGGATATCATATAAGTTTTGGAAATATAAACCTCAGGGTAGAAGAGATATTGGAAGACCAGCCAAAAGATGGATGGACCAATTTCAGTAGCTGCTACAGGAATCAATTTCCTAATGCATGAATGATGATGATGATGATGATGATGATTATTATTATTATTATTATTACTATTATTATTATGGATATAGTTCCTTGATGCACTATCAGAGCTTCTTTCCTCTTGTCGGCCATACTGCAGTTTCGCTCGTCCCCGTTGCACAGAACACACAAATGGAGGAAATTCCTGGCGGTTTGTCTTTCCTCGACTGTCGCGCCTATCTTTAGGTGCGGCCTGCATAAAAACATCAACCAGACGGAAAAATGGGCAGAGGAGGATGGATCTCAGCTCCTTGCTTATAAATGTGTTTGAATTGTTTAACGCTTTCCACACTCATCTCCTCACACAATTAAGGAATCTCCCCCTGAAATTCCCTTTGTATGGTTGAACAAATCACCTCTTCCGCCTCTGAACTATTTTGAAAGCTCCGCTGCTGTAACTTTAAATAAACGTAGCGTGTCACGCGCTGCCGAAAATTTTCATTCTGGATTAGTCCAATTAAAATAGTCCTTGCTTTTGTTATTTTAATATAAGTCGCCCAGCGAATTCTCTTCAGAAAGAATCTAGTGACTCACAGGCGATTTATAGAAGGAAATAAATATCGTTAATAAATTCTTCTACGAATTATTTTCAGGGTTCTAAAATCACAGAATTCTGTACATTTCACATAGGACGAGCGAAGTGAAAGGGAATATTTAATTATTTATAGAAAAGCTTTGTTGAAGAAGAAGGCGATGATGACGATTATTATTATTGTTATTATTATTATTATTATCATTCTTATAATAATAATAATAATAATAATTATTATTATTATTCACTGACGTACTTCAGCCGGTAGCTAGTTTGTCAGCTGAGAAGAAGTTGTGTTCGAACATGAGTTCGATTCCCGGTTTGGCTGATTGCCTGATTGGGATTTCTCCGAGATTTATTTAATTAATTAATTTATTTATTTCTTTATTTACTTATTTATTTATTTATTTATTCTGGTGTAGTTAAGGCCATCAGGCCTTCTCTTCCACAACATCAGGAATACAAATACAATAATATAAATAAACAGAAAAAATACACTATATATAAAGTAAAGCTACACAAGAAATAAAGAGAGAGAAAAAAACTATAAACAAAGTAAAACCACACAAAAATATACACAGGTTGCAGTCACACAAACTTTAAATGAGTAATTAAGTATCATAATTAATTGTATCCTAACTAATTAACTAACATAAACAAAAAACTTGGAATTTTAATCCAGATTAAAAAAGAAAAAACACAAATCAATACTCCTAGTAATACCTAAAAAAAAAAACATTAACTAAGACAAAATTTTCCAATTTAATTTTGAATTGTGATAAAGTCTGGCAGTCCCTGACGTCATTAGGTAACGAATTCCAGAGGCGAGGTATTTCTACAGTATAGGAAGATAAGTATAAAGACGTTATATGATGAGAGATAGAAAGAAGTGCTTGATGTCGGTTTCGAGAGATTGTTCCTAACTGTAAGGCCAATACCAAGTAATCACATTACTTGGCTTGGGTGGCTTGGGTAGCGTAGTCGGTATAGCGCTGGCCTTCTGTGCTCGAGGTTCCGGGTTCGATCCCAGCCCAGATCGGTGGCATTTAAATGTGCTGTGAGTGAGCCTGTTAGTGGATTTACTGGCATGTAGACCTAAAAGAACTCCTGCGGGAGAAAATTCCGGCACACCGGCGACGCTGATATAACCTCGGCAGTTGTGAGCGTCGTTAAATAAACCATAATTTTTTTAAGTAATCACATGGACATTCCTAGGTCTCATTCCGCCAAATATGTTCCTGCAGCAATTGAAGGTTTCAGAGCCATAGTGGGCCAAGCGCCATTTATTAAAAACGGAGAAAACAAGGGTTAAAGTTAAGTGAATACCATAGTTCAATGAAGATTGACATATCATTTAGTTTTAATGTGTGTACTTTATATTACTTGCTATATGTTTCCATTGAATTATGATAATTACTTCATTTTAACCCTTGTTTTCTACGGTTTCAGTAAATGGCGCTTGGCCCACTATGGTTCTGAACCCTTCAATTCCTTCGTCGCAAAATAACTGAATAGTTGATACAGCCTCGTTTTATTTTTATTATTATTATTATTATTATTATTATTATTATTATTATTATTATTATTATTATTATTAGGCACTGGAGTAGCCCAAACTGTAGCGCGTTTGTTTGCTGATATGAAGTTGCGCTCGGGCATGGATTCGATCCCTCTTGGGCTAATTACCTGGTTCAGTTTTTCCGAGATTTTTGCCAGCTGAAATATGAATGTCATCTAATCACATAGTCATTCTTCGATCTCATCTCTCTAAATGGTTCCAACACACATCATACACACAAATTATTATTACTTAATTTTCTTAAAGGAGACCCCACTTTTACCTTACGCAATATATATATATATATATATATATATATATATATATATATATATATAATGTAAATACATTGTTAGGGTACAATACATTTCCCGATCAGTAGAACTACTCAAAAAATTTAATCATATATGGACGCCGCACAATTACCTTACTTACTTACAAATGGCTTTTAAGGAACCAGCAGGTTCATTGCCGCCCTCACATAAGCCCTCCATCGGTCCCTATCCTGTGCAAGATTAATCCAGTCTCTATCATCATATCCCACCTCCCTCAAATCCATTTCAATATTATCCTCTCATCTACGTCTCGGCCTCCCCAAAGGTCTTTTTCCCTCCGGCCTCCGAACTAACACTCTATATGCATTTCTGGATTCGCCCATATGTGCCACATGCCCTGCCCATCTCAAACGTCTGGATTATGTCAGGTGAAGAAAACAATACGTGCAGTTCTGCGTTTTGTATCAATTACCTACCTATTTAATTTGTAGACTTCCGAAATTATTCACATTTTATTTTTTTGAACATCTTTATCGTGGATTTCATTTCATGGACATTCAAATAGTGGACACAAAATAGTGGATATGTAATTTATGGACATTACCAAATGGATAATGTGTCTGCGTTTCTGCCACATATCATCTTCTTAGCAATTATGAGGCGAATCCAGAAAGTAAGTTTCCCTGGAGCCATTTAGATAAAGAAAACAAAATTTCATGGAAATATTTATGAGAACAGATGCAGTAATTGTTGAGCTATTTTTAAACATATTCTCCACCGCATTTGAAACATTTGTCACACCTTGGGATCAACTTTTGTACCCCTTTATCGTAGAAGTCTGCCGCCTGGGATCACAACCAGTGTGTGGCAGCCTTCTGCACTTCTCTGTCACTGTGAAAATGCTGGTAATCGCTCGGCGCACTACAGGTCTTCTGCAGGAATTCCGCTGAAAGATGTTTCAACATCCACCCTACAGCCCGGATCGCTTACAGCGATTACCATCTTTTCTTACACGTCATAAAATTCCTGTCCGACAGTATTTTCACAGTGACAGAGAAGTGCAGATGGCTGTGACACACTGGTTTCGATCCCAGGAGGCAGACTTCTACGACATAGGGATACAACAGTTGATCCCACGATATGACACATGTCTTAAATGCGATGGTGGATATACTGAAATATAGCTCAACGATTCTGTATCTGTTCCAATAAATCTTTGCATGAAATCGTGTTTTCTTTCTGTAAAAGACCCAAGGTAAACTTACTTTCTAGACGCGCCTTGTATTTTGTTGCGAAACGAGTGAGTAATCGATACAGCGTTGTTAAGTAACCAACTAAAATGTTGATTATTATTATTATTATTATTATTATTATCATTATTATTATTGTAACAAGAATTTACTTTTTTAACGATTAAGAGTACAGTATTTTATTAACTGAAAATACTAGTATTAATAGCCTAAACTTTGACGATGTCCAAGATGTTAAAATTCTTAAAACGAATGTCTTCTATTTCTATTAAATATGTGGCATGCACATGGTGCTATAAAAGTCACTAACAAATACTTTATTATTACAACTTACTGATTTATTACTGTCCATAGTCATTTACAGCTACTTTGTATGTTCAAATTGCCTTCACTTCGCATTGACACATAGCTGAAGGCGTCAGGAACAGAGACAAACGACTTGGCACAGTTTTCGATCTGAAATGATTTCATGAAATGTTTGTTCGATCGATGTTTTCAAGATCTCCACTGGCCTTGATTTCTTAGCGTACATTTTTGTTTGACTATGACCCAAAAAATTAATCCATAAGAATGAGGTCTGGAAACGTAGGTGGCATTTCAATTGATCATCTCCTTTCGATGATTTTTCCGTTAAAAGCATCCCTGACGTAGATCCGTACCGTCATACTAAAAGTACAATGAGTCAAAATTATCGTAATACATCTGCAGTTCTGGAGCTTATATTGACTGTATTTCAAATAATTATTACTAGAGATGGTAGATTTCGCAATCACGATAAATGCGAATTTTGTCCAAACGCTCTCAAAATAAGTCATTTTGTGTTTACGAACGTGTTAGGTATATTGTTGTACTTTTTAAATACGCGTTAAAATACGAAATGTGTGTGTTCCTGCGAAATAAGAGGAAATTATATTATGTGAGATATTTTCGTCTTCCTGCAAAAAATAATCAGGACAAATTAAAGAACAGGATAAAATCCTATTCGTTTGAAACAAATTCCACTAGAAACTATAAACACAAGATTCCCAGGCACTGAGTGGGTACACATTTATACTGATGTCTGTAAAATTGGCTGTAGATGAAAACATAAAGTATTGAATAAACTAATTACGCAAATTGTTTGGTTTTAACGTTTTTTTTATTATGCTATAATCACTACACTTTTAAAGATTGAGGTTGAGAAACCGGCCCATTTCTTAACATCCGGACATCCAGCTTATTTTCACGACTTCGTCAAATACACCAGATGCATGAGCAACCACAATGTACAGATCTTTACAGATGGATCAAAAATATCTAAAGAAGGTGCTACTGATCAGGTTGGATGCGCTTTTGTTGCATACTGCAACGGCCAAGAAGTGTACACACAGAGGAACAAACTTTCACCTAGATGCTCCATTGTGCAAGCTGAATTATTAGCTAATAATGAGGCACTGATATGGACTAAACTTAATAATTACAATTGTTGCATCTACAGCGATTCACAAACAGCCCTCAAATCAATAGATAATAAGTTTAACTTAAATCCTCTGGCAGTGGAAATCAGAAGAAATGTAATACATTGCGGCAAACACATTTGTTTCTCATGGATGCGAGGACACAGTGGAACAGAAGGAAATGAAAGGGCTGATGAACTGGCAAAGAGTGCTGCAGTTTCGAACTTAAATTTGAGCTATAGTCTATGTCCTTATTCATATGCAAAAAGAAAAATAAATGAGCACATAATAAATGGATGGAACAATCAGTGGCTGTGCAGTACAAAGGGTTCAGTTACGAGAGAAATCTTCTTTCCCAGCGTCGACACCCGCTTAAATAGAAACCAAATTATACCAGATTTTATATTAACACAATTTTTATCGGGTCATGGGAAATTTGGGGCTTACCTAGAACGATTTAAATTTCATAAGGACAATGGCTATTTATGTATCTGTGAGGAAGAGCAGACTGTGGATCACTTTCTGTTTCATTGTCCAGTGTTCGAAAACAAAAGATTTATTTTGGTCGGACATTTACATTTTTGTAATATAATATATGACAAACCATTATTCAATTTGTTCGCAAAAACGTGCTGCTATAAAGAGTTTTGTAATTTTATATGTAATATATTTAAGAACTTGTAAATAATTCAAATTATTGTAGTATATATAATTGTTAATTGTAAATAGCAAGACTGGGTAACCCACGTCAATGTAAGTCTATATGTAATATATTTAAGAACTTGTAAACAATTCAAATTATTGTAGTATATATGTGTTAATTTTAAGTAGCAAAACTGGGTTACTCACGTCAATGTAATTTTATATGTAATTAATTTAAGAACCTGTAAATAATTCAAATTATTGTAGTAGATATGTGTTAATTTTAAGTAGCAAGACTGGGTTATCCACGTCAAATGAATTTTCATTATAATAATATAAACTCAGGCTATAACTATAACCCTAATGTACTTTCGGGTAAAATAGGGTTCAAGAAAATGTATATTCAAATAAATCACTTTAACTCTAAATTTAACACCATGAAACTTATTTAACGTTCACAATGTTGATTTGTCTGCTTTTACGTAATTACAAAATAGTGAAGCATGTACATTCTTATAAAACAAACTATTCCCATTAAAGATCCCTTTAAATTTGATATAAACTCAAAATAACATTACTACTAGGGACCGGATTTTTATGTGATTACATATTATATTCCTTTCAACCTATAAGTATATAAATTAACAAATCTTTGCGAATCTTGTAATTAGCATTAATATATTAAAATTTGATACATATTTTGACATATTTACCCCACATTACATATTATGGCTTGGTATTACATAACTCTATATATTTAGAGGTTTCATGAATTTTTACTTCTCTAAAAGGAAAAATAAAAATCTGCTGGGGAAGTTTACAATTTGAAATACACAGATTTAAAAGGCCTTTTTACCTACCCAAGAAAGTATATATTTCGGGACGAAACATAACGTCCTTAATTCCAGGAAGTAATAGAGGCACTCGCCCCATACCGCACACTGTAAATATGAGTATTGCATTGTATTGTAAAAATCACTCAGAAAGTAGCGTTGTCTTCATGCGGTGGAGTGGGACGAGGACGATATGATTCGTCTCGAAATATAATTGTTCTGCACACGTCTTAACAAGTCGTTCCCATGCAATTTGCAACCTTACCCACCCTCTTCCTAATCCTTCCAGGGAAAACCCCTGTCAAGTCTGACATGAGCCGCAATAAAGTAGCCGACTTCTGAAAAGGAGCTGGAGTAAAGGAACAAACTAGAAAGATGTTGAAATATTAAAATAAATAGCTTTTCAGGTTATTGCTTAACCTCTTTACTTTAAGTTTAGTAGATCTATACGGAAATGGGATTTTCCGAGCAATTAGAAAGTATGGTTCTCAGCTGGAATAATCCTACCCTTCTGAATGAGACAGGAATGTCACTTTACAAACAACAGTTTGTAAATGCCTATAGTTTGAGGTTTTAGTAGGTACTTTGTTTCTTACAGGGAGCAGCTAAAATGCATGTATCCCACATATCCTCTTATTGTCTCCTAATCCAGTAAAGCGAAACAGTGATTGCAGTAATGTTGTGTCATTCATTTCACTCAGTTCTCTAGTTTCAGTACTTACAGTATAAAGTGCAAGTGAGTTTATCTACTGCTTTTAACTAACTAAAATGGGCCCTGTATCTTCAACCCTAACGACAAAAATACAATCATGGATTGCGATGAACAGTACCGATGTTAATTTTTATGACTTCATGCCTTCAATCAATGGTTAGTAAAATGTTTATTTTATTGCACTTAACAGCAATTGCAGAACATTAAAAATGCATAAATGCGTGTGAGTATATATTTAAAGCAATGAGCTGGAGCGACATTGTAATTAGTAATTACTAATTATTATGTAATTAGGCCTACGTATTGCTTAACGCTGCTTCAAGCTATGTGCGGAACTATAAATAATAGAACATCGAAAAATAAACCCAGGAAAGGAACTAAAATTAATTTTATAAACTCCTGATTGCACAGAGTTTTGAGTTTTTAAAGAACTTGTACTATTGAAGTCAATGTTTTCTCAGTATTTCAATTTGCATCTAGTTAAATACTCTTTACAGGATTTCTAAAATGACGTGGAAAATTTCCACGTTGTAAATGCCATAGAAGCAGCAGCAGCGCAAGAAGATGATATTGTACCACAGTCTACTATATACAGTCGCGAAGCTCAATATGTAGTAAAAATGCAAACATGGGTAGTTGCCCACCACTAGGATCGCTACTATCGCCTCATCATCGCAGATCTCTCTCCTAGCAGACGACAAAATATGTTACACTTTCGTTGTCGTGTTCTTTTGGAAAAATTAACACCTTTCTTCCATTATTGAAATATTAAATGCATAAAGTTAATTTATTATTTTAATGAAGTATATTAAATTCCACCATAAACTCGAAGATACCTGCAAGAAATCAGTTAATATAATTTTTGTTTGTGCAAAACGAACTGAAAAATACTATAATAGCTTCACTCATTCAAGATTATAGCGATAATTAACTATGAAACCAATAAATATTAATTTGCATTTCCCTTTACAACAATAATAATGGAAATATGAATTAATGGAGTAACTTACGTGTACCTGTACTTGTAGTGTAGGCTTACGTAGTTAAAAAAGTGGGATGAGGTTAAGAATAATTTGAAATAAAACGTGATCAATAAATTTTATTGTAACAGACTTTTTCTACGTCTCTAGTAAAGCAACAAATAAAAATAACAACAAAATTAACAGCTATAATTATTAAAAACATATCCTTTGAAAAAAAATAGGCCTAAGCAATAATAATCCCACCAGAATTGAAAATAAAATGTGATCAATAAATTTCATTAAAACAAACTTAATTTTTTTCTACGTCTTTAGTAAAATAACACATAAAAATAATAACAAAATTAATAGCTACAATTAAAAATATATCCTCTGAAAAAAAAAGTAGACCTAACCTTTATTTCTCTGGAAATTTAGCAGCCTAAGTGACAGAACTTTAACCGGTATCTAATGTCCTTTCGGTTAGACTGAAACATTTCATTGTGAAATTTAGGGATATAAATGAATTCTAACAGTCACAAAGAATTTCAAGAATTTTGTTTCTGCACAGCATTCTTGTGGAAACCCAGGAACCTTTCTGAATCTTTCGGAAATCGGAAAAAGGATAACTCTGGCCTCTTTCTCTTACTGTTGCCGCAATTTATATCACTACTTATGTCTCCTCCTTGTCCCATATTATTATTCCAATTATTAGCCTATATTTTAGCCATTAACATTTTCATTACAACCCTTAACGAACATTTCACAAGCATCAATGTGAAATACGCAACGAGCTAGCACTCGATAGAAATACGACACAGTCCAAAGTCGACCATGGACAGTCTATTATTTCTAGTTGCTAACCGCTTGGAGCGCTTTATCACGAGATTTGCAAAAAACACCTCAAGCTTCGCGACTGTATATAGTAGACTGTGATTGTACACGTGCTCAAACTTCCTACTTCTCTTGTAGAATTATCGACTAGTTGTAACAGTTTGTGAGATATCTGTAATCACTTGTGCAGGATTAGTTAAGTCTATGAACTTTTCCTCAACATTGTAAGGTCATTATCTTTCACTCCGATTCTCTGTACATCATAATAGCTCCCTCCCCGCTCTACCCTCCACTACCGCTTCTGTAGCAGCAAGAACGGTCAATAACAACTTAGCAGAGAAGTTATATACATATATAGTCTATGTATATAAACCTAGCTGGAATAATTTCGCGAATTATCCTACATTTGCCTTGAATATGGCCTTAATGATTGTGTGCGAGAGCAAGACGGAGAGGGTGAGAGAGAACCCAGTCGAGTTGCTCATTTGCAAATGACTTCATCATCCAGTAGCTTCAATGATTTCTCTCTCTCTTGCACGGCTTTGCTCATCAATTGCAAGCAATTTTCATATTGAAGCATCCCATCCATCCCCAACCCTCTCCGTTCCCCTTCACTTCATCCCTCAGCCCAAAAGTTAAGCAACTCCACAAGAGCACAATGTGGCAGCCTTGTATATCTCTCCATGTGCACAGTTGCTGATGAACGCTGGGACGGAGTTACTGCTTCCGACAAATTTAACCGTCAGATTCGGTCCAATATTGCCATCCCGCGCGTATTTTTCCTCTTCAGCGTGTCCGGATGGTTTTCTCCAACAATACAAGGACCCATCTCTCTTTTCTCTGACGTACAATCATTTTAAATTGCACCCTTGCTCTTGTAGCAGTAGTTGGTTTCGAATTCTGGGTTCGAAGTCCGAGATTGGTAATTCTGATTTCGTTTTCACTTCTTCCCACTTTTCCCCACCTAAATACAGGACATATCAAAACTCCGGTAACACTGAAAAATTTCTTTCCTTCTAAACTGAAACAGATCTTGATACAGATCCTGGTGATGCCTTACTTTGACTATTGCGACGTTTTGTATAGTGATCTTAGTATTGAATTGTCATTGAGGCTTCAGCGTGTTCATAATGCTTGTGTTCGTTTCATTTTTAACAGCCGTCGCTATGATCATGTCTCCGAGTATTTCTTTCAATTATCTTGGCTTCGTTTACGGGAGAGACGTTCAGTTCATTCACTCTGTTTGCTGTATCAGATTTTAAATAATTCCACACCTATTTACCTAGTTCCTCGCTTCACACTTTTAGCATTCCACCACAACCGTGATACACGTTCACAGCATAGCCATGTTCTACCAATTCCATTCCATCAAACATCTCTCTACTCTGCTTCCTTCACAATACACACAGTCCGTTCCTGGAATTCCTTGTCACAGGAAATCAGGAGCAGTCGGAGTCTAAAGTCTTTTAAGTACACTCTACTTAGAAATGTCTTTAATGAACAGAACTAGACTCTTGCGGAAGTTTCTAAATAGTCTTAAATGACCAAGTTATTTTTTTCTCCTCTCTCTTCTTCTTCTTTTTTTCTCTTTTCTTTTTTTATTATCTTCATATATTACTTAATAATTTGTGTTTGTATGCTATTTAGTAGGACTTTGCTAATCAACATTTTATGTCTTGTCACCCATATGTATTCTCCAATTAGTATATTAACTGAATAATATATCTCAAGTAAATTAATCGTCCAATTTGTCTCGGGCATTTTAGGTCTTATAAATTGTGTGTGTGTGTGTGTATTCCCCTTATGTTATGTAACTGATTTTGATTATGTGTAATTTTCTACTTTATTTTATATATTATGTAACTGATCTTGACTATTTGTAATTTTATATTATGTAACTGATCTTGTCTATTGTAATTTCCTACTATATTTTATGTAATTTCTAAGGTATTTTCTTTTGTGTTGCTTTGTAATCAAATTTTGTATCTCATGTATATTATTGAAACCTGGTTGAGTGGAAGAGAAGGCCTCATGGCCTTAACTCTGCCAGGCAAAATAAACCTACTACTACTACTACTACTACTACTACTACTACTACTACTACTACTACTACTACTACTACTACTACTACTACTACTACTACTACTGCTACTACTACTAATTTCAATATTTTATTACACAAAAAACTACTAATGATAGCACTTTCAAACACACGTCAGTTTAAAGTCACACTCTCAAAGTTATTCAGACGCTTAATTTTCAGCGACGAAGCGACATTCCATACGAGTGGGAAAATTAACAAGCACAACTGTCGTGTTTGGAGTACACAGAAACCTCACAGAATCATTGAACATGAGCGTGATTCACCAAAGGTGAATGTTTTCTGCGCGTTGTCACAACGAAAACTGTACGAACCTTTCTTCCTCATTGAGACTACTGTGACTGGACATTCGTATCTAGACATGTTGGAGCAATGGTTGGTGCCTCAACTTAGACAAGATCTCGATGACGATTTCATCTTTCAGCAAGATGGGGCTCCGCCACATTTCCACACTGCAGTTCGTGCTTACCTGAATACGGAGATGTCTGATCTTTGGATATGACGTGCTGGAGTAAGGGACAGATGTTTCATGACATGGCCACCAAGGTCACCTGATATGACTGCATATGACTTTTTTCTATGAGGGTAACTAAAGGACCGTGTGTTTGTACCGCCTTTGCCACGTGATTTAGAGGAACTAAGAACTAGAATTCGAGAAGCTGCCGCCACGGTCACAGAGGATATGTTGAAAAGGGTATGGGAAGAGTTTGATTATCGTTTGGACATCTGCCGAGTCACTCGTGGTTCACACACTGAACCTCTGTAAGGTGTAAAACGAACTTTGAGAGTTTGACTTTAACTGACGTGTGTTAGTAGTTTTTGTGTAATAAAATATTGAAAGTGTTACCGGACTTTTGATATGCCCTGTATATTATCAAACGGGAAACCTAGCCGTAGCATAGACAGGCAATGATTTTTCAATCCGAGAGTTTGATACCAGTTTCAACGTGTGACAGTCCTGATAGGCAACGCGACATTGTAAAAAGTTTGTTCAATCTCACAGTTTCTGAATAGTCTCTGTAATTTTGATATAAATAAAGTTATTTCTGAAAGCCTTCGTAGTTGAAAAAAGATGATAAATAATCGTTATTGTCATCTCATATTTTCTGAATAGTCTTTACAATCTTATTTGAGAATAAATGATAATACAGAAACGGCAACACAGAACACGCAACACAACACAAAGAGTATAATTACCAGACAAGACATAATCATTCATTCATAGTGTTCTGCCAAAGAGCAGATCTTTCACTGCAAACCCAGCTTTATCCAATTTTTCTTATTTTCTGCCTTCCTCTTTGTCTCCGCATATGATCCATATATGAAGAGTCCACTGAAAGAATGATGGATGTCACTTTTTTTGTAGAAAATGAACCAAGACTGTCAATGCATAGCTTAAGACATATAGAATGTACAGGGACATCATTTTATTTTTACTTCAATTTTTATTATACCTGAGTTTTTGAATGTACTTCACTCCCACCCCTTCTACTAATGAAGTTCAACCGTCTTCCACACAGATCCAAGTCATAGTAGCCTTACCGTCACAGTACGTTCCAAAAAATATGTTCGCGTTTTCCAATGACGAAAGAGCTTTCAATATTGCATCATTTTCGCAAAGGTACTGTCGTCCATTTGCCTACGTCGCATTCCGGTTTTCCCCACCAGCTTCTATTCGCCTCTCGGTAAAGGCTAGTGGCTGGGCTGTCTTAGCTCTTTTCTGAGAACATTAATTTCTGTTAGAAATTGGACATATACGTAATATTATACCCATACAACTGTTTAAAATAACTTAAATAAAAGGGCCTCGTTAAGTAATTAACTGTCACGTGATTTCCCTCCTTTCTACGATCCTGCAACATAATCACTTGGACGGACAGTAGATAGCATGTCTGAGTAACTTTATCTGTGCGGGTCGGGCAGAAGTGAAGATTGAATTTACAGTACGTAAGGTACTCTTTTACAGAGTAGGTACAGAACTATTTCAACATGAGTTAGGCCTACTAGTATGAAGGACGAAACTGGTAATTGGAATTACATACATTAATCGAAATGAACCGCCACCATTTTGAAAAATGTGTTTAAATATCCATATTATGATTACTTTTCAATTTAACTTCATTCTCTATAGTGTACGCTAATGTGCTATAGACACTCTAATATACACTGCATAATGAATACGTCCGTATGGACAGCTCAGTTCGTGAGTAAAAACACTCATTGTTAATACTGTGCTGTATTCTGATTAAGCAAAAACCTAATGAAAATTATCAAACTCAAAAGCTTGATATTTCATAGTTTACGTAAATGGATGAATTACTTTTCTTCCCTCCTATACCTAGTAAAGTGATTTGTTTGTATATTACGCCATCGAACTCCAGTCATGGAAGGGGTTAGCAACCGTTGATTCAAAGGTATAGGCAGGTTAATGTCAGAAATGTTAGTAAAAATAAAATAATGTCCCTGTACATAGAGAATTACATGGCATTAACACTGATAGTCATTATCCAGTAATGATCGGAAAATCACAATTAAGCTTTGAGCGCTAAGCATTTCAAACTTTCAATCGCTTCTCCTGCAAAATATATTCCAAATGACATCCATCATTCTTGCAGTGGACTCTTCATATCTTAATGTCGTCTGTCATCTGATATCTTCTTCTGCCCCAACTCTTCTTCCGTTCACCATTCCTTACAGTTCATCCTGCAGTAGGCAGTTTTTTCTTAGCCAGTAACCCAACCAATTCTTTTTTCTCTTCCTGGTCAGTTTCAGCATTATTCTCTCTTTACCCACTCTTTCCAACACAGCTTCATTTCTGATTGTGTCTGTCCAATTCGTACGTGTTTCATTCTTCTCCATATCCACATTTCAAATGGTTATATTCGCTTCGTCGTGATGTCCATGTTTCTGCCTCATACAGTAGCGAACACTGTACAAAATTCTTCACTGGTCTCTTCCTTAGTTATTTTTAGCAGAAAATGCTCCTTTTTCTATTAAAAGCTTTCTTGGCCAAGAAACATAGATAAAATAAAAACATCACATTCGATAAACATGAAATCAAAACAATAAATACATTAAGAAAGAAACAATAAGAAGACAATTTAATATTTGTAAAAACAAATAAAGGAAACTACACCGTTATAATGAATACAAAAGATATGCACAACAAAACCAACAAGTTTTAATAGTGACTATTACACTTTTACTACGTCACACTACTTTTGACCAATAAAACGGTACGAAAGGACGTCTTTCAACCAATCATGGCTGCTCATTGATACAATTTTATCACTTCCCTAGCATTTGTTAATTTGTATCACTTCCCTAGCATTTGTTTGTTTTTATCACTTCCCTAGGATTTGTTTCTTTTATTTGCCAACATTTCAAACTGCAAATTCTTTACTATGTTATAAAACATGCTTTGCGATCCTCATTTGTTTCTCGCATAGATAGTCTACTGAAAATGGCGGCTCCGTTCAAACGTTTTGATGAAGGTAACATTAGTGAAATTGAATTTTAGTAAGTCAATTAATATCCATTTTAATAATAATAATAATAATAATAATAATAATAATAATAATAATTTATTTTAGCTGGCAGAGTTAAGGCTGTAAGGCCTTCTCTTCCACTCAACCAGCAAAAAGTATACATACATATGTATGAACTTACAAAGAATTCAACAATTTGATTTAGATAAGAGTTATATGTATACAAGAGTTATTTACGAATTAAACAACAAAATACTATGAACTATTAATTAAATAATGAAATACAAACTGTGTAGTAAAATTAAGCTAAAATACAAATAATGTTAATATAATTCAAATAATGTTACATAATAGAAAGAGATTATTATGAGACAATTTTGAAAATAAAGCACTATCAGGATGATGTCTAAAGGAAGGAGTAACAATGCAGTCAGTGATAGTTGAAATCAGTATGATTGGAGTGAAATACTAAGAAGGTTATCTTTTAAGCTGTATTTAAGAGTGTTTGTTGTCTTGCAGCCCCTAATACTTTGTGACAGAGAATTCCATTGTCGCGAGATGGATACTGTAAAAGATGAGGAATAATAAGATGTTCTATGAAGAGGTATACTTAGCGTGCCACAGATAAGTGATCTGGTATTTACGTCGTGGTTAGAGTGTAGATAAGAGAAACGAGACGAAAGGTAATTTGGTGTTTTTTAATTGGGTTATTTTACGACGCTGTATCAACATCTAGGTTATTTAGAGTCTGAATGAAATGAAGGTGATAATGCCGGTGAAATGAGTCCGGGGTCCAGCACCGAAAGTTACCCAGCATTTGCTCGTATTGGGTTGAGGGAAAACCCCGGAAAAAACCTCAACCAGGTAACTTGCTCCGACCGGGATTCGAACCCGGGCCACCTGGTTTCGCAGCCAGACGCGCTGACCGTTACTCCACAGGTGTGGACAATTTGGTGTTGAAGTGTGCAGAATTTGTAACAGTAAAGACTGTATTATTGTATTAGAGAACTTTATTTCTTCTAATATATCATACTTTCTTCTGTTTTCATCACCTTCCTACCATTTTTTTCTTACTTTACGAGTGCTAAGTAGAATCTGGTATATTTACATTGGTAATCCGAATTTTTTTTAAGTTGATCGCTTCCTTCCGCCTGGTTTCCAATCTAACAGCTGGTCGATTTATCTCGACTTGTGCTGTATACAACACAAAACATTAAATTTAAGGCATTGGTTGCTTGTAAACAAGTTATCGAGCCAAGGACCACTTAGTGAGGGATCCGTTGCGTACTTCCGCCTTTTTATCTCCCCCAGCAACCTCCCCCCCCCCCAAACTATCTCAGACTGCCTTCAGGGACTCGCAGTGTAGCTAGCATACACCGAACCTAATAGGGGAATCTTGCAAGTAGATCTTTTTCGGAATATTTAAAACTTTCAAATTGGATTCCGACTGCAAAACGAAGAAAATTTTAATGCTGCTCTCTAAATTAGCTTTCCCTTTCTCTCCCTCCCCTTCCTCAAAGCGACCCCAAAAAATGGTCATTCCCACTCCTCCACGCAACCCCCACCCCCATAATGCGTGACAGTCACAATTTATTACCCGACATTTTATTTTAGCGGGGCCAATTAATTAATTCCGGAGAGCGGCGCAGCCATTCTAGTTGGTTCTATTATCCTGACTATGTGGCTGCAGAACATTATACAACGGTAAAAAACTATAAATCTCGCCTATCTCGCGATTCCTCGTATATTAGGTCAAATAGAATGAAATCTAAAAGATGTATTCCATTACGCTGCGAGATATCATACTCAGGGATGGACAAAGCGGAATGTGCAACAACTATGATGGAAATGGAGCAATAACGGCATAGATATGACAAGGGAAAAAGAAAAATGTCCGCAGTATTTCTCATCAGTGTTTGTTTCTGCTACACATCGCAGAGAAGTTCGATCCCTATCAAGTTGCCATGACTACGAAACTTCCTATAGACCCAATCCATCCCGTTGTTAGTGCTTTAGATGGCTGTAATGTTAATCATTATCATAATGATTTGTTAATCATTATCATAATGATAATTTGCCCTTAAATTTATGGAGCGTCGCTATTGACTATTGCAAAAAAGGATGGCGGTGTGCGCCCTATTGCAATAGACAATACTTTTCGACGTATTGTAGCTAATAGTAATATACGTTGCAAGAGCAGTATGTTGACGTTTTCATGTTCGAGGAAAAGATGGAAAAAGCGAAACGTAGTTGAGCTTTTTTAATTTCCGAGAACATGAAAACAAACATACCGCTTGTGTATCGTACATTATTTTGTGCGAAGATCGTTTATTACATACCTGAAAGACGAATTTCTAATTAGTTGCAATGAAATCTCCATGTTGGTTTCTGTTTAATGACGCCAACTTCGGAACACCAAAATATCTTTCTTCAACATTGTTGCTGTAAGATGTTTTCTGTGTTTACTATACTCCAGCAGGCCGTGATATACGTCTGTCTTTTTTTTTCCCCAGTCTATAAATGCGAACTTAAAACAAACGGTAAGGTTATGTAATGATTTATTTTTCATTTTAATATTTTAACAATATTATTTATATAACATATTGCAGTAATAACATCGGCATCTGGAATCTCTTTGATTTTTTTCACGGCTTCCTTAATGTTACTTAGGAATGCAATACGTTTCGTGGAGTAGTAGACTTTACTTAATTTTTGCAAATATTTAAAAACAATAATTAACATTGCAATTTAGGTGAAATTGCAGTGGTAAGTTTCCAATTTATAATTATAACTATGTTAAACGTCTCTAAAAATAATATGTTAAAAGCCTAAAGCATTAAAATAAGCGGTAAGAAGAGGGAAATTGTTATGTGTGTTACGTTGGGAATACTGAATGTGGTATTTCACACTTACCGCGTATTGGTTCTCTGCGGAAAATAAGCAAATGCGCACGATCTCGCACAAAATATCTTGCCTTCTTATTAGAGATCGTATCTGTCATCACTTCCAACTATATCAACTAGGTTTTGGTTCGCCTCAGGGTTGTGAAACTGTAATCCGTATAGTTCGCTTTTTCTTGATAGATAATTCCACTTCTAATAAAATTCTCTTAAAATTAGATTTAAAAATGCTTTTAATTCTATTGAACACGACATTATGTTGATATGTTTATATGATTACGGTTCGGATAAGGTAGCTGTATCAGGATAGGCATCCTTGGTCCTTGCGTTTTGTTTACAAGCATTAACTAAGGCTGTACAAACATTAACTGATGTTTTAATTAGGAGGTGGTGACCGCTCTTCCCAGCAGTTAACATATGTAAACAAAATGCACGGACCAAGGATGCCTATCCTGACACAGCTACTTTATCCGAACCGTATGATTATAAAATGACATGCTTCGGATTTACATTATTACTCCCAGTATAAGCAGCGACTAGACATTAAACATGATATGCGTTGTATGTATGTATGTATGTATGTATGTATGTATGTATGTATGTATGTATGTATGTATGTATGTATGTATGTATGTATGTATGTATGTATGTATGTATGTATGTACTATGTGTGTAGTATGTATGTATGTACTATGTGTGTAGTATGTATGTATGTATGTATGTACTATGTGTGTAGTATGTATGTATGTATGTATGTATCTATGTACTATGTGTGTAGTATGTATGTATGTATATATATGTATGTATGTATGTATATATGTATATATGTATGTATGTATGTACTATGTGTGTAGTATGTATGTATGTACTATGTGTGTAGTATGTATGTATGTACTGTGTGTGTAGTATGTATGTATGTATGTACTATGTGTGTAGTATGTATGTATGTATGTACTATGTGTGTAGTATGTATGTATGTATCTATGTATGTATGTACTATGTGTGTAGTATGTATGTATGTATGTATCTATGTATGTATGTATGTACTATGTGTGTAGTATGTATGTATGTATATATATATGTATGTATGTATGTATATATGTATGTATGTATGTACTATGTGTGTAGTATGTATGTATGTACTATGTGTGTAGTATGTATGTATGTGTGTAGTATGTATGTATGTATGTACTATGTGTGTAGTATGTATGTATGTATGTATGTACTATGTGTGTAGTATGTATGTATGTATGTATGTATCTATGTATGTATGTACTATGTGTGTAGTATGTATGTATGTATCTATGTATGTATGTATGTACTATGTGTGTAGTATGTATGTATGTATATATATATATATATGTATGTATGTATGTATATATGCATGTATGTATGTACTATGTGTGTAGTATGTATGTATGTACTATGTGTGTAGTATGTATGTATGTATGTACTATGTGTGTAGTATGTATGTATGTACTATGTGTGTAGTATGTATGTATGTATGTACTATGTGTGTATGTATGTATGTATGTGTGTAGTATGTATGTATGTATGTATATATAGGGTGAAACCGTAAGTAATGTCATTAATTTCAGGGAATTATTCTTTGAGATAATTCAAACACAAATGTTCAATACATTTTTCCTCGTTTTTGCTTCTTTCGAGATAAAAATTGTTTAATATCAAATATTTCATAGCGTGTTACGGAAAGCCATTGATTTAATTTCCAATATACTCAATCAGTTTAAGTGTATTATGATAATAAATAATTGAAAAAAAAATTAGATTTGTCCTTCAAAAGTGCAGAAATTTGATCATAACAAATGTAACATTTTAAAATTCGTTTTCAGAACGAAAAGTTACATATATTCAGTTCACAATACTGGATGAGCCACCGGCGTAGCTCAGTCGGCTAAGTTGCTTGTCTGCTGATCCGATCCCGCTTGGGCTGATTACCTGGTTGGGTTTTTTTTCCGAGGTTTTCCCCAACCGTAACACAAATGTTAGGTAATCTATGTCGAATCCTCGGTCTCATCTCGCCAAATACCATCTCGCTATCATCAATCCCATCGACGCTAAATAACTCGTAGTTGATACAGCGTCGTTAAATAACCAAGTAAAAATAAAATAAACTGAATGAGAATATTGGGAATTAAATCAGTAGCTTTCCCAAACAGCTATGAAATGTTTCTTATAAAACAATTTTTATCTCGAAAAGGAAGCAGAAACGTTCAAAATTGTATTGAGGGTATATGTACGTGAACGACCACAAATATTATCAAAAAATGCAGGTTCTAAATTTCTAAAATTTTATAAGGAAATTAACTCTCAATTGGACAAAAATTACAAGGTACCACAACAAGACTTATTAGAACTTAAATATCTGATAAAAGTGGGAAAAGGTTACTAATAATATTTTTTAGAATTACTTTTTACTTTAAATTAAATTTTCCAAAATTTGAAAATTTTCACACATATTATTTCATAACTCCACAACCATTAGGGATAGAATTCTGAAATTTTGTACACTGATTTAACATGCATTTATGCAAAAGGTAGACTACAATAATGCCCATTTCTTTGAAAATAGAAAAATTACGTCACAAAACACTATGTAAATTTTAATAAATTTATACAGGACAATTAAAAAATTAACTGTATTAAAATAAACAACTCTACATGTCTGAGAGTAGTCTACTTTCAGAAATGTGTTTATTGCATGCAGGAAAATATTAAAGATGTCAGAGAGACCATAACAATGTTATGGTTACCAAATAATGTAACTACAGAATTTTTGTGTTTTTTTTTTTCACACTTTGATAAAACTGGTTTGAAAAATATTATTTGTTTTTTTTTTTTCATACTTTGATAAAACTAGTTTGAAAAATATTATTAATCTTTTTTAAACTTTTATGCTCGACCATGCCGAAATGTAGTAATTATACACCTGGTAGCAGTCCTTTAATGCATGTCATTAAAGTACACCTACTCATTAAAGTTCAGGTGTTCAGCCAATGACAAGTCAGCTTACAGATGTTCAGCCAATAACGAGTCAGCTTTATACCGTTATAAAACCGCAAGTATCGATTATTCTCGGATATGCAATCGAAAGAGAATTAGCGAAAAGTCACGGAGGCTAGAAATCTAATACTGTCGCAGAAGGTTATGTTCTGTTACTATAATAATTAGCGTTAATTGTAAATAATATTCAAATAAATTCAATTTGTCATCTCGTTTTTCAATAATCAAGGTTATACCAAGTTTAACGGGATTACATCAAGGTCAATGACATTTTTGTTCTTCGGAAAAAATCGTGCTCGTTTCATAAACATCCATACTCGCTTCTTAATTTCTATCATTATAGGCTCGTTGCATAATGTACTATTATCAGATATTTATAAGTTCTAATAAGTATTGATGTGGTACCTAGTAATTTTTATCCAATTGTGAGTTCACTTTCTTATAAAATTTTAGAAATTTAGAGCCTGCATTTTCTGATAATATTTGTGGTCATTCACGTACATATACCCTTGAACTAGTATGGGTAGACCAGTAAATTGAACTGATATCCACATTGTGTACCTACCGTAATATAGTTGTCTTTTTGTCTCCGTGCATACACGTGCTTGCTCCTGTTCTGAAGTCCGGTGCTTGTTCCGTAGGCCTACAATGCTGCACCGCATGTTTCACCAATGTTGTAGGCATGTAATTTCACTACTTGCAGTATGACACAGTGATGCTACAATTTAGATATGAAGAGCTTCTAGCAGTGTAGGCAGTGAGAATTCCTGACAATAAAATAAAATAAAGACTCCCATACTGCTGTGAACAATGGCTATCTGCCGGTGATATGATCACTCCGAGATTCTTTGGCAGCATATAAATAGTCTGATCTTCCGCGCATCGTGTCACACATTCCACAGTTGTAGAAAGAACAATGGGGGATATGCGCTAATGTGTACGACATAACTGTCTATATATTGCCCATTGTCTGATACACACCGACTTTCATGTTACTGATCGATGGCTTCTTTGATTGGATGTTTCTTTGTTTTGTCGGGGTGTAAATGGGAAATTAATGTATTATATTAGCCTTGGATGTGTTTGACTCTGCTCATAAGTACAGTGTGTTTAGTTTCAGCGTCTATTTGATGCAACTTTTGTGGTTATTATTATTATTATTATTATTATTATTATTATTATTATTACAGTGAAACTTCCCTTAACGGACACTTTCCAATAGCGGACTCCTCTCAATAGCGGACATTTTAAAATTCCCCTGCAAAATAACATTGGCCCTTATGATAAAATTCTTCCAAATAGCGGACATTCTCAATAACGGACGCGGACACTGAAATGTATCTCCAACAACAATTAAAACTTCCAAATAACGGACAGCGTGAAAGAAAAATAAGAAAAAGACGGTTGTAAATTAAACGGAATTCTAACGGAATTCTTTGCAACAATCATTATCGTGCATTTGAACGTTCTTGTACTTCATTGAAGGTAAGCAGCACAGTTAGTTGTGATACTGTACGTGAGCAGTCCGCACTTTCTTAGTTTGGCAAGTTGAGTGTTCGGAAGTACAGTCACATTAAAAATGTCACAAAAACATAAACGTTTGTCACTAAAAGAGAAAGTGAATATTGTAAAGCATAGTGAGAAGGGGAAATTAAGTGTTCGTGAGCTGACCACAAAGTTTAATGTGGGAAAAACTCAGGTTAGTGAAATTTTGAAAAACGAGAATGTTATTTTAAAATCATATACTGCGAATGCAAATGAGAACACAGAAAAAGCTTTTCCTAAAACTGAGGGGCTTGCCATTGACAATTTAACATATTGTAATTTTATTAGTAACAACAATGAGATTTATTCGTCACAACAGTAATTCCTTTCTACAATTCACCTTAAACGCTCTCGTCAACAATTGGATCCTCACTCAACACAGTATTCGTTATAGCACTCCACCGACAACAATGATAATTTACTTGGACTATTACGCACAACAATGAACTGTTAATCTTAACTAATATTTACAAAGCACTATTTACAAATCAGAACTACCAGTTCTCAGTTCACAGTTCTTCTATCTCAGTCACTCGAGTTCACAGTATCTCGAACCACAGACCTTCAGAGACAGTTCACTGTACTCGAACTCGGGTCCCTCCAACTGCGGTCCACTGCACTCGAACTCAGGTCCCTCCAACTGCGGTCCACTGCACTCGAACTCAGGCCTTCGGATGCTGACGCAGATGCGGACGCACACTCGAGTCGAACTCCGGTACACGAGACTGGCTTCCTTGCTCTGGCTTTCTCACTGACTGAATAACTGAAAACTCAGAAAACTGAAACTGCTGTCGTTCCTTCGCGACCGTAATTTATAACTACAGCGACGTAGCCTCGAAAGTTCGACCCGTCTCTAGAGATGGTTTTCCAGAGAAATCCAGGGCCCTCTCCTCTCTACCAGCACCAGATGCGCGCGCAAATTCGTCGCGTGACGTAATACACCCTCTCTCTTCTCTCCACCGCGCGACGTCACTCAATGTTCCGTGGAGCCTGTGCGATCTGCTTTCTTGCGGGACGCTGGTCGTGAGTTCGATTCTCACGTCGCTGTCACAATATGAATGGTTCTGCCGTGCTAGAGCAAATAAGATGCCTTTATCTGGGACCTTGATTAGAGAGAAAGCCTTAGAAATTGAAAAAGAGTTGGGTTATTCTAATTTTAAAGCTTCGGGTGGTTGGCTAGACAAGTTTCGCTCACGACACAATATTTCCTACAAAAGTGTATGTGGTGAATCTACTGTTGATCCAGAAATTGCATCTGACTGGAAAAGTAAACTTACTGATATTTGTGAAGGGTGAATATGTATGAGAAATTTTAATGTACAGTATACAGTACATACTAACGATTTCCTAAATAGCGTACACTTCTCAATAACGGACATTTAATTTTTCCCCAGCGGTGTCCGCGCTATTGGGAAGTTTCACTGTATTATTATTATTATTATTATTATTATTATTATTACTATTATTATACAGGGTGGAAGTGAAATAGCCTTGCAGATTTCCAGAGCGAATAGCTCATGTTGTATGTAACAAAAAACTGTAATAACATATTGGTGGAAAGTTCATAGTTCTTTCAGAAAGAAAAGTTTTTTCTGAAATGTTTAACAATCTCTTGTTCGGTAACTATTGCAAGTAGGATCATGATTTTTGTCCATATCGATAGGAAAACTAATAAATAATAATTTATCCCTCTGGCGTATTTCAATACTGTGGACGGTTTTCGGGTAAAATTAATTTTAAAAACCTATAATTTCAAGCCACTGCACGATGCGAGTTGGTTGCAACACAGCGCCAGAGAACAGTTCATCTAGCGAGACACACCGAGTTCATTGACCTCTTACATCTGTATCACGACGAGAGTGTGTTAGCGCCGATGTTGTCGGACTACTGAAACTTCAAACTTAATTTTCTAATTAACCATGCATTTAATCACAAAACGTAATATAGATTTTCTATTCATTTACGTGTATCCTATCGTCCCTTCCGTACGTTAGAAAAATCATAGAGAAGTTAAAGATCTGTACCTCATGAATTTTATTGACATCTGAACAGGCTCAACTCAGACTGGATATCCCTTGTCAGCTTATCGGTAATCCCATGAGATTTATCACTACACTATTGTTACATGCCGTGAAAAACCGCAACCTTGATATCACAAAACGGTGGTTCGACCTCTAAAATTGGACCTATTTTGAGCCTGATGGGTGATTATGATGCTGATTATGTTGTTCATGATGATGATGATGATTATGATGAAAATGATGACTAAAAATTTATATAAATACTAGCCGTACCCGTGCGCTCCGCTGCACTCGTTAGAAATAAATATGAAGTAATTGCATAATTAGAATAGGACATTTGATCCAGGAAACATTCGTGTTTGATAGAAGGACAAATCGTTTATTATGTTACTTAATTTAAACTGTATTAAAAAAATCAAAATGCGATCATTTTGATCCAGAGACCACTCATTTGGTCATAAAAATTATTTTAGGAAATATAGGGAACGAATGCCTATCAAGTTTTCTGTGCACAAGAAGCTATTTTAATCTTACCTGTCCCCGATTCACTCAGAAGTTACTGTAATAACATTATAGCATTATGTCCATCTAGAGAAACTACACTTTCCAATGGTGAATTAATAATTAATTATACAAATCGGTTAATTTACCTTCCGATATTACTTCATACAAACACAGAAACATTCTCTGTAGGCTATGTTTCATAGCTTTCGATTGTTGTTGTCCAAGGCCCCTTATAGACGAAGTCATTTGTTTTTTATTTCATTACACCGCCTTAGATGCCGTTGTTATTGTAATTTTGAAACTCATTTATCTACTTAAATATCGGTCCCATCAAACTTTTGCATAGAATAAAACTTATCGGAAATCATCTTTAAAGAAACTTTTGTTATGTAACATTTTTCATGAAAATTAATAATAAGCGAGATATTCCGATTTATTTAATTCAAGCCCCCTTATAACCCCCCTTTTAAATAAAATATTTTGAATGCCATATAGCCTAAATTCTAAGTTACAACGAACTTAATTTGTATTCCAATTTTCATATAAATCGGTTCAGCCATTATCGCGTGAAAAGGTAACAAACATACAGACAGACCTACAAACAAACATTTCAAAAAAGCGATTTTCGGTTTCAGGGTGTTTAATTATATATGTTAGGACCAATTATTTTTGGAAAATCGAAAATTACCAGAAAAATTTCGGCTACAGATTTATTATTACTATAGATTAATATTTGTTCCTCATTATAGTGTTTTAGATGAAGTAGCTGTCTTCAATCTATTCTGATAGAAAGTCGTTTAGGACGGCATGAACTTATTCCACTCTTTGTCGTTTCCAGATGTTGAACTCTCCGAACCGACTTTGCTGTTTTGGTCTGTGAAGATGCAGCGCCATATTTTATTCTGCTGTCACAGGTATGCTGGCAATTAATCTCACTAATTAATGTTCCTAAATTAAATTAAATTAAATTCCTTATACTTTCTTTTAAAAAACTATGGAAAATTATTCGCTAATTTAGCACGACAAAATGTTACACATTCGAGTCCGTTGCTAAGTTGCAGGTTAAACAGTTGAAGACACTGAATCGTGTAGGCATATAGGCAGATCGGGTTTTAACTGTGATGAGTGACAAATGCTGCTAAAATGTTCAAGTGTGATAATTTTTAATTGTATGATCCCTTCTCTTGTCTGAGATAAATGGAAGATTAACAACTTATTTTATGTACCACAAAATTTTCTGCTCTATTTTCTACCGTGGCATGAAGCAACGGGATATCAATATAGACATTTTTCCCCATCCAAAGAGGAAATCTTCCATTATAGATTGATGCAACAAATTTGTTGGGAACAACTGGATAATACCCACTGCAGAGCAATGTCATTAGTCGACGTTACTCGCTGGCCACTAGTCACCGGGCCGTACCGAGCCGTGCCAAACAAAACACAATCGAAATGGTGGTAGTAAAATTCGCGACTATATTCTTAAATAATTCACTGCATTAGTCAAGTGCAAGACTTCTGGCATCTGTTGCATTCAAACAATTATAAAATACGATAATTTGGTCCAGGGAGCATCCGTTTTTGATGCGAAGATAATTTGTTTGGCTTGTTTCTTAAATAAAATTACGAAATGGCGTTCCTGTGCTTAACATTTAATAAAAAAAAGAAATATAGCAAAACTGTTTTGTCTCGAGACTCTCATCTAAGTCACGTAATCTACTTCAATATATTTGCGCAAATATATCTTGTAGCTAACAGTGGTGCTATCTCTCAGTAATGTTCAGAACGAAGGAGGTAGAGAGAGAAAAGAAACAAATTTCTCCCTCCAACGACGCCACACACCAACGTCGTGTTCTTATGTTGGTAAGATTGTGTATTTACTTAAATTTGGTGCTAAACGTAACGGCACGGTTCAAAGATACCGTGGGAATTCTCCAGTTTAGCGATTTGTTGAATTAATTTCCTCCAAATCATAAAGAAACTCTTTTAAATTTAATTTGAGTTTTCTGGTATACACTACAACTCTTTAATTTGACATGTTTATTCTAGTACACACTAAAACTCTTTTAAATTTCACATGAGTTTTCTAGTATACACTACAACTCTTTAATTTGACATGTTTATTCTAGTACACACTAAAACTCTCTTAAATTTCATATGAGTTTCCTAGTATGCACTACAACTCTTTAATTTGACATGTTTATTCTAGTACACACTAAAACTCTCTTAAATTTCATATGAGTTTTCTAGTATGCACTACAACTCTTTAATTCGACATGTTTATTCTAGTACACACTAAAACTCTCTTAAATTTCATATGAGTTTTCTAGTATGCACTACAACTCTTTAATTTGACATGTTTATTCTAGTACACACTAAAGCTCTTAAATTTCACATGAGTTTTCTAGTACATACTACAACTTTTTTATTTGACATGAGTATTCTAGTACACGATACAACTCTCTTATATTTAATGTGAGTATTCCAGTACACATTTAAATTCGTATTTCATATAAGTATACTAGTACATACCACAACTCTCTTACATTTGATAAGAAATTACGGGTATTCTAGTACACATGAAAACCCTTTTACATTTGGCATTAGTACTCTAGTAGACATTACAATTCTCTTATATTTGACGTGTGTATTCTACTACACACTACAACTCTTGACGTTCGTGGACTCACTTTCTTCATCACGCTTTTCACTTTTATTTTTTCAATTTTTGCTACGACAACCTTTAAGATTTTAATTTTCTCGCGGCACACCGGTTGAAAATGGCTGGACTGGATAATTATAGACATAAATGGCTAGACCACGTATATCGAATGGCAGCCGAGAAATTATCTTGAATAACTTTAAATTACAGACCAAAAAGTCACAGAAAATAGGCCGACCAAACGAAAGATGGAGGGACCAATTTGGAGTCTCAATGGATTGATATAAAATGCCTGAACAAGAAGAAAATGTAAACCTTATTTCTATTAATACTTTAGCTATTTAAAAGTGTTCAACATGCTTGTATTACAAAACGTTTCAGACAGCTGACTTCAACTAAAAGACAAAGCTGCTCAAAAGTCTAAAATTTGATGTCGTGCTGTGTTGTTTACAGCTATAAACTAATTAGGGATACAATTTTAGGATTTGTGAATCCACTGCGCTCCCGATATCAGTCGCAGTTAATTGTGTGGGGTGAATACAGTAACTGAATACATAGCCTGCAAGCAATTCTCAAGTTGCGAGTTCCTAATTTATGTGTTTTCTTGTTTAACAAGACCGGCTTAATTTAGAGAACCCTTAGGTACCGCTTCATCAAGCGGGTGAGTTTACATAAAGAGATTCTATAAAATACCCTAATGTTTAACGTGTGCATTTGTTGGCTAGTATTAAGCCCTGGTAGATGTGAAATATTGATAAAGTTGTTGTACTGCAAGGAAAAAAATATATATAGCCTATATAAATTAAAATGTAAGATCTTGAGTAACGATGTCCACCGTGTGGAGTAATGGTTAGAGCGTCTAGCCGCGAAACCAGGTGGCCCGGGTTCGATTCCCGGTC
The DNA here is from genome assembly GCA_025594305.2 of Periplaneta americana. NCBI lineage: Eukaryota > Metazoa > Arthropoda > Insecta > Blattodea > Blattidae > Periplaneta > Periplaneta americana. The sequence goes on from JAJSOF020000013.1 coordinate 149,029,182, forward strand.
GGGGCAAGTTACCTGGTTGAGGTTTTACCCGGGGTTTTCCCTCAACCCAATATGAGCAAATGCTGGGTAACTTTCGGTGCTGGACACCGGACTCATTTCACCGGCATTATCACCTTCATCTCATTCAAACGCTAAATAATCTAAGATGTTGATAAAGCGTCGTAAAATAACCTACTAAACTAAAAAAAAATGAGTGACGATCGTGCATATACAGTATTGCGAGATGGATAGCAGAGAATATATAGTGATGACTATGATGATGATGATGATGATAATAATAATAATAATAGTAATAATAATAATAATAATAATCATAGGCATAATCATAATCATCATTATCACCTTCGCATAATCATATTGCTAATTCAGTTTCACAATTTTATTTCAGAATCGGTATATTTATTTCACATCCCAAATAATTAAAGTTTGAAACTTGTTCTAGAGGTTTATCTTTCAAAAATTGTTTTTTATCTAGCAGATGATTTCCCCCAGAATGTCATACATTTTTCTTTTTCTTTTGATATTTTAAAATTGTATTCAGAACAAACATTATTTAATTGGTGTCTTGATGGAGTCCACATGTATGTAAGCAACAACTTCCATCATTATCCACAAGTAGCATATATACAAGTGCACAGTACCGGTCAAAAGTTTAAGGCCAGGCTGAAATATCAAGACTTAAACTAGTGCAAGAGTACTATGGTTTTTTTAGCACTTACATCTATTAGCATACACTTCGCTAGATTTAATTGTTTTAGGCCATGTATTCTATAATAGTCTACATGAATTTTTTAATTTTGGAAAATTGCACTAAAAATTGTCATTTTAGATATACAATGTCCTGAATTCTCCAGTCGTGGAAAATATTTGCACCGAAATTATTTGCTACCTTTAGTATTAATGTTGGAATGTTATCACTGTGGTTAAAAAAAAAAAACCGAAAAAATTCTGTCCGTTTTTGCATTTTTACAATTGCTAAACCTTTGCTAAAAAAAAAAAAAGAGATGTTAAGACAGACGTTAGGATTAATGTTTCGAAAAACAGATATTAAGAATAATGTTTTTTTGGAAAAACAGATGTTAAGAATAATGATTTAATAAAACAGACGTTAGGAATAATGGCTTCGGAAGAACAGACGTTAGAAATAATGATTTCGAAAAAAAAAACAGACTTTAGGAATTATGGTTTCAGAAACAGAGATATAAGAATAATGATTTAGGAAAAAGAGACGTTAGGATTAATGTTTGAAAAGAACAGGTATTAAGAATAGTGGTTTCGGAAAAACAGACGTTAGGATTGATGTTTTGGAAGAACAGACGGTAGGATTAATGTTTGAAAAGAACAAGTATTAAGAATAGTGGTTTCGGAAAAACAGACGTTAGGATTAATGTTTTGGAAGAACAGACGTTAGGATTAATGTTTCGAAAAAACAGGTATTAAGAATAGTGGTTTCGGAAAAACAGACGTTAGGATTCATGTTTTGTAAGAACAGACGTTAGGATTAATGTTTCGAAAAAACAGGTATTAAGAATAGTGGTTTCGGAAAAACAGACGTTAGGATTAATGTTTTGGAAGAACAGACGTTAGGATTAATGTTTCGAAAAAAACAAATATTAAGAATAGTGGTTTCGGAAAAACAGACGTTAGGATTAATGTTTTGTAAGAACAGACGTTAGGATTCATGTTTCGGGAGAACGGACGCTAGCAGTGATGGTTTCGGAAAAACAGACGTTAGGATTAATTATTTGAAGAACAGACGCAAGGAGTGCTGGTTTCGGAAAAAATACTTTAGCAATAATGGTATCGAAAAAACGGATTCGGAAAAATCGTCTGGAACGGAAATATCAGTATGATGAATTTGATTGATGAACTTGGTGTGCTTTGTATTCGCTGTTGTGCGGTTCGATAGGGAGCGCTTCAGACCCCTCATTAACGATCAACACAAGAATCACGATCAACCATCAAGCAAATATACTCAGCCTGTTGTAGTCTGCGAGACTTGGTAAGTCCGTCCGTCTCTCTGTCGTCTTATGGCTTGGCTGTAAAAATAGAACAGGACGAAAAAAAAAAATAAAGACAATGGTGATGGTGGCGGACGACGCTTTTTCCCCACTCCTCTGTTTTCTTCTTCCATTCTTTTTTAAAGAGTTGGAAAAACATTTCAGGCAACATTCTTGTGCTCTTCTTAGGGGCTGTATAGTATATATATACACTCAGAATTCCCACTACTCGTTATTTATGGCCAGCTGGAGTGGATGGGGGTAAGAGGAGAGAGGCGGCAGCAAAAGTGTGGAAGAGGGAAGAAAGAAGTTATACGGTTGTTTAAAAAACTCTGAAATGACTTTGAGGGAGAGAGATGGAAGCATAAGTGCGATGCAGAGAGAGAAGTAAAAACAAGAGAGTAAGAAAGACGGCGAGACGGAACAGAAAAGAATACTGTATTGCAGACCCGAAAAGGCCAAATAGCTGCAACACTACCAAAAACAAGAACGTCTCTAGGTGAAAAAGAGTTTAAAAATATAATGTAAAAAAGACGTGGATCTAACCCTTTCCTCTCCCCTTTGTGTCTTCTTTCTCCGTGTTTTTTTTTACAAGATTTCCTTTTACACACGCCACGTAACTACGAGGTCAACTTTACAACACGTAATAGTAATATACGTTACAAGAGCGGTATGTTGACGTTTTCATGTTCGAGGAAAAGATTGAAAAAGCGAAACGTAGTTGAGCTTTTTTTAATTTCCGAGAATATGAAAACAAACATACCGCTCGTGTATCGTACATTATTTTGTGCGAAGATCGTTTATTACATACCTGAAAGAGGAATTCCTAATTAGTTGCAATGAAATCTCCATCTTAGTTTCTGTTCAATGACGGCAACTTTGGAAAACAAATATATCTATCTTCAACATTGTTGCTATAAAATATTTTCTGTGTTTACTATATTCCAGCAGGCCGTGATATACGTCTGTCTTTTTTTCCCCCACTCTATAAATGCGAACTTAAAACAAACGGTAAGGTTATGTAATGATTTATGATTGATTTTAATATTTTAACAATATTATTTATATAACATATTGCAGTAATAACATCGGCATCTGGAATCTTGTTGATTTTTTCACGGCTTCCTTAATTTTACTTGCATTACAAATGCAGTAACTTTTGTGCCAGATCGTGCGTATTTGCTTGTTTTCCGCACAGAACCAATACGCGGTAAGTGTGAAATACCACATTCATTATTCCCGACGTAACACACACAACAATTTCCCTCTTCTTACCGCTTAAGCGCGACATTCATTTTACTGCTTTAGGCTTTTAACATATTATTTTTAGAAACGTTTAACATAGTAATAATTATAAATTGGAAACTTACCACTGCAATTTCACCTAAATTGCACTGTTAATTATTGTTTTTAAATATTTGCAAAAAATTAAGTAAAGTCTACTACTCCACGAAAGCTATTGTATTCCTGATACAAGTAACGTTAAGGAAGCCGTGAAAAAAATCAACAAAACTCCAGATGCCGATGTTATTACTGCAATATGTTACATAAATAATATTGTTAAAATATTAAAATGAAAAATAAATCATTACATAACCGTACCGTTTGTTTTAAGTTCGCATTTATAGACTGGGGAAAAAAAAAGACAGACGTATATCACGGCCTGCTGGAGTATAGATATTTTTGTTTTCTAAAGTTGCCGTCATTAAACAGAAACCAGGATGGAGATTTCATTGCAACTAATTAGAAATTCGTCTTTCAGGTATGTAATAAACGATCTTCGCACAAAATAATGTACGATACACGAGCGGTATGTTTGTTTTCATGTTCTCGGAAATTAAAAAAGCTCAACTACGTTTCGCTTTTTCAATCTTTTCCTCGAACATGAAAACGTCAACATACCGCTCTTGTAACGTATATTACTATTGTGGTGTTGTAGAGTTTACTTAATTTTTGCAAATATTTAAAAGCAATAATTAACAGTGCAATTTAGGTGAAATTGCAGTGGTAAGTTTCCAATTTATAATTATTACTATGTTAAACGTCTCTAAAAATAATATGTTAAAAGCCTAAAGCAGTAAAATGAATATGGCGCTTAAGCGGTAAGAAGAGGGAAATTGTTATGTGTGTTACGTTGGGAATACTGAATGTGGTATTTCACACTTACCGCGTATTGGTTTTGTGCGGAAACCAAGCAAATACGCAAGATCTCGCACAAAAATATAATGTAATAAAAGACGTGGATCTAACCCTTTCCTCTCCCCTTTGTGTCTTCTTCTCCGTGTTTTTTTTTTTTTTTTTAGAAGATTTCCTTTTACACACGTCACGTAACTACGAGGTCAACTTTACAACACGTAAAATAATAGACTGAGATGCAAGGTAGAATTTTAAATAAAGCAGCGCACTAAAGTGAGGGTTCGTAATATGGTGCGGATAACGGCGGGAATTTTAACAAGAGGGGTGAGCGGGGGTTGCGCAAACGCCGCGCCGTGGGTTAAGTACCTCACGGCCCGGGGGTATATATGCAGGCGCAGGCTTGATGAATGAGAGCACGCCAGTGTCTGGGAATGGAAGAATGTTAAAAGCAAACTGAACTTGAACGAAGATTTAAGAGTGAGCACGGGAAATGCTCCAGAAAAGAAGGATATTAAGTTAAATTGCGTCGTCGCGGGGCAACGAAACACTTTCCACCCCCTCGGGGGGTTGTTTCTCTATTGTTTTGTTTCTCTCGCGGTTGAGGGATGTTCAGACCAGAGGCGTAGCGTCAATAGAAGCAAGAGATGCGGTGTCTTCTTCTTATGCATTTTTAAACTCATTATTATCGCCAGCTCTCCGACAGTGATTAAAGGCTGGTTCACAATAAACCGGGAACGAGAACCAGAATGAAAACGAGAAGCAGAGGACGTGAATATGAAAATTTTTGATTCACAATAAACCGAGAACGTAGACGACTATGCATCAGTGGCGGCTGACTGACTGAGGCAAGCGAGGGCGGGCCTCAGTCACTTGGCTTAACTGAAATCAAATTTTGTGTTTTTATATAATGTATTAGTTATTTGAATGAAGCATATATCGCTGTAGAATCATTTGAAAACTTTGATGTTTTGCAGTAAAATTTGTTCCTGAGGCCGGGATCACTCGTCCCGGGTCTGGCTTGTGATGTATATAGACCTGTTTTGCAGTAAAATTTGTTCCTGAGGCCAGGATTGCTCGTGCCGGGTCTGGCTTGTGATGTATATAGACCTGTTTTGCAGTAAAATTTGTTCCTGAGGCCAGAATCGTTCGTGCCGGATCTGGCTTAATGCATTTCATGTCCTTTCGCGGGCTTTGAGTTTACGCTCAAAACGTTGTAGCTGAGGCACAATTCGTCTTGCCTGGTCTGGTTTCACTCGTCCCATCCATGGGCCGGCCTCAAGGGTATAGTGGGGTGGGAATAGCAGTGGTGACTTGTCTTCCTAACTAGGCCATAAATAACAAAATTCCAGCTCTTTGGCAGGCAGAGACCCACTCGATTCTCTCCTCTTATATCTCAGTTTATGACATAAGCTAGGGTGTTGTACTATTGTACTTCGTAGTACAGTAGTGAATCGGGGCCAATGTTGTTACGTATTTTGGGAAAATGTAAACAGAAACAAATGAGAGAAATAATGCTGGTGTAGTTAATTCATTGTCAGAGTGTTCTTTTTCGAGAAGAAATAGTACTGAAAGAAAGGAAGTTTTAAATAAAGAGAGAGACTACCGAGATACCTATGACATCGCTGATAATATTTCCGACACATAATCTTAAAACGCGAGTTTCTATTGCATCCTGGTATGGGCAACATAAATGGTTATGTGGTAATGTGATGCAAAATAAACTTATTTTGGCCTTGTTTGTTGCTGTCAAAGGAAAAAAATAAAAAGAAAAGAAAGAAAGAGGAATTTCAACACATAATATGGGTTGCTTCATCACACGAAACAATCACTGAAACTCACAGCATAACAGCTTATTTGGTGAGTGAAATTATTATTTTTCATTGATAGTAATAAGAAAAAACTAATAATAGTAATAATAATAATAATAATAATGATAATAATAATAATCATAATACAGTAATAATGATATTAATAATATAATGACAATAATTAATATCATAAACAAACGTTTCCTATCGGAGGCACTTAAACTAGTTGCATCTGGCCTCACCGAGGATTTCGATCACCGGCCGCTACTGCTATGCATATCGATATGCATGTCAATAACGACATGTAAAGTCGACATTACGCATTCTGATGTTATTTGTGTATAATTGAACAATGGCGTTCTCTCATGAGTACAAGGCAGCCAACATAAACACAGGTTAACCATCTTCGAAATTTCAACTGAAACATTTCATTAGGTACGGTACTATTAATATGCCCATGCATCTTTATTATCAAACCTATTTTAAATCTACCATAACGTAAAATAATTAGAGAAGAAACATTTGTAATAGAACAAAAATGAACACAACAGTAGTTATTGAATTGAAGCATGAATATGTAGTGTGTAATACAACCAATACAGTAATAAAATATGATTCACTTACGATCGGTGTTCAAAGATGCAGCTATTGAAAGCCACGTATTCTCCTTCATTTTCTCATCTTTATACGAGGCGCGCCGCTTATCGTAAACGTGAGGATTTTCCTCAACGCTCAATATTAGAATCTCATCAAATAAAACTTGCTCCATGATGCACAGCACAGAACAAAATAATGCATAGGTTATGTCACGGTCTTCTTGCTACAAAATATACGACGACAAAATAGCTTTTAGATGACAATAGAATCAATCTAGTGGGCTTTGATCGGAAACGTGAACGCCGAAGTTGAAACTTGGCCAACTCTCCGTTCCCGATCCTGGGCTCCGGCAAGCTTTTCGTTAATTGTGAATGCTCACATTTAAATGTACACATTTTAACAATTTTACCGTTTTTCGTTTTCGTTCCGATTCTCGTTTCCGGTTTATCGTGAACCAGCTTTTACTTGTAAGCAGGTATAAGAAAATGTCAGACCATGGGGACGTAGAGTTTTAATTACAATTTTGATACTGAATGAAAATTAAGTTTGTGTATTGAAATCCTGTTTAGTCACGAATATCTGTTGTCAGTATAATCTCTTGTTCTATCATAGATTATTTAGTTACTAATATTTTTCTTAAGGCTATGGATCGGTAAAAATAGGTCTGACGGGAAAAACCATTAAAAAAATAAAATAATACTTCAGTTTTATAAATCTGTGCTTATGTGGCCCTATGACACTTTAAAGTCCCTCAGAACGAATTTAAATGGACCAGCTCTTGCGTGGAGCTGCAGCCCTTTAAACTGACACCCAGCTGTCATTCTAACTAATTCTACTTTTCATTCAGTTCATATTTCGCGCTGTTATGTAGGAGAAAAATGTGTGTGGTAGACCGAGAATAGGAAGGAAGGATATCGATAATAGGGTAAACTAGGTAGTTATTGACCAGTATACGGTGATTGACCGGTTCCTTTTTTTCAAGTATATTGTGAATAAACCACGATCGTGATTTCACTTTTTGCTGCATATACCTCTAGTAGCAACCCTTATTTGTGGTTAGTTGTCGCTGCTCATCCCACTGAGTTAGTGTCTGTTGTCTGAGAGGACTGAAATCGATTGGAAATGCAACTGAACGTAAACAAGTGTAAGTAACTAGAGAAATTGCTAAGAATAATGCACGCAATAATTTATTTATTCTGCAAAGGATACATAAATTCTGGTGCTCGTTTTTACACTCACAGTGTGAGAAAAGGTATAAGGTTTCCGTCCACAGAATATTATTTTGTTAAAGTTTTAAATGACATAAAAATGCCCCGTGGTCAATCACTATAAAGTGAATGGCCGCAAACTACAGTGATTGGTCGTTCATAAATTATTTGTTAGAATAATGACCAATTTGCTCCAATTCTATATATGTTATCGGTTAAATGATGGGGATTTTTACAGGACTGATACTATATTATAATGCCTAAGCCAGGTAAAGTGCATTATACAGGGGAAGCTTTACGAAACGCTACAGAACCTGTCCACAGTGGATTTGATTTAAATGAAGCTGCCAAGAAGTTTGGTGTCCTAAAAGCAACCTTAGCGTCCAGAAGCAAATATCCCGTTGAAGGAAAAGTGTTCTTTGGTCCTTGTCCAGTGCTGGGTGAAGCCATTTGTAATAACATCAGAGAAATGACACACACTTGCTTCTGATAAGGCAAAAAGAGAAAAATGGAAGAAGAGGCAAGAGAAGGAAGGAGGCGAATAAGAAATGAAAGAAAAGGCAGCGAGAAGAGTTCTTTTCTTATTTTTTTAACTTGTTATTTAACGACACTGTATCAACTATGAGGTTATTTAGTGTCGATGGGATTGATGGTAGCGAGATGGTATTTGGCGAGATGAGGCCGAGGATTCGTCATAGATTACCTGAAATTTGCCTTACGGTTGGGCAAAACCTCGGAAAAACCCAACCAGGTAATCAGCCCAAGCTGGAATTGAACCCGCGCCCGAACGAAACTTCGGATCGGCAGGCAAACACCTTTGCCGACAGAGCTACGCCGGTGGCGAATAGTTCTTAATGAGAAAGATCAGAAGAAGAGAAACGAAACAGACAAGAAAAAAGTGAAAATTGTGAAAATGTGTTGTTCAATCACTAATAAATGAGTATTCAATAACTGTGCAGTAGACGGTCAATCACTAATAAGCGTGTGGTCAATAACTGTGCAGTAGACGGTCAATAACTGTAAAAGTGGACTTGTTGTGTTTATTTAATTTATCTTTGCATTAACATTTTAATTTTTCGTTTGTTTATTCATTTTGATTTGTTTCTGAATCTTCACTTGACCCAATGCCTTTAAAATTCTCTCAATAAGTTACACCGTTTTCCGCTATTTCATTGTTTTATTATTCATTAGCTTAAGTGGTCAATCACTATACAGTTTACCCTATGTATCTTATATATGCTGTCTTTGATACTCGTTTTCTCGATTTTATAATCTTCAACCTTCTACAACATTCAAAATACTCTAATGAATGCAGTTTTTCTCCAATCTCAGTGAAATTTTGCGCAAAGTGCACAAAAGCATGTAAAGTAAACTGACTCATGTGTTTTATTCTGTTATTGAAAGTACTGTATTCAAATCACTTTGAGTTGAGGACGTGACAAGTTTTAAAAATATTGAAAAATTAACAACTGAAAAGGTGAATATTTTTTTCTAATAAAGTAATTAAAAATATAAAAAGCATATGTCATATTTTACAGACATCTATCAGGAATAAATGAAATATAATTTTAAAGAATAATTATGTGAACTTTGAAAACTGAGGCATTATAATAATTTGAATAATAGCTCAGTGGTAGAGCGCTGGTACGTTCAACCAGAGGTCCCGGGATCGATACCGGCCCCGGAACAATTTTTCCCTTGAAATTATTCAAATCTGCTTTACAGGGAGCTTCACCTGAAAGACTAGATTTGCATAATATAAGTTATACGTTACTGTGTACGTTAAAGAAAACCACAATTCCAAGTCACACAGAGATTGTGTGCACTCGTTGTGGGTTTCTGGCGTTTCGTCAGCCCACGCGAGTTGTGTGGATATAAAGGGAAAAGTTGAGACGGTGTCGGGTGGAGTTCCCGGGTAGCTCAGTGGTAGAGCGCTGGTACGTTCAACCAGAGGTCCCGGGATCGATACCCGGCCCCGGAACAATTTTTCCCTTGAAATTATTCAAATCTGCTTTACAGGGAGCTTCACCTGAAAGACTAGATTTGCATGAGGCATTATAATTCAGTATTTAAAAGAAATCATCAAAAATTAATTACAAGCAAAACAGTTGAAATATCAAAGTGAAAAATTGTACATTGCATATCCACATTATAAGAAATAATATGTGGTAAACGTTTCAGTGTAATTGGTGTATTTTTATTTTAGTAGGTTATTTAAGACGCTTTATCAACAGCTTAGGTTATTTAGCGTCTGAATGAGGTGAAGGTGATAATGCCGGTGAAATGAGTCTGGGGTCCAGCACCGAAAGTTACCCAGTATTTGCTCATCTTGGGTTGAGGGAAAACCCCGGAAAAAAAACCTCAACCAGGTAACTTGCCCCGACCGGGAATTGAATCCGGGCCACCTGGTTTCGCGGTAGATGTGCTGACCGTTACTCCACAGGTGTGGACATAATTGGTGTAAAAATGTAGAAGTTGGATATATCACAGATACTTAAGGGGGCATAAAACGAAATTTGCGAAGTCTACATTTTTAAGGATTGACTATAGTAAATACCCTGAGTAAGGTTCTGTCTGATATGTACAGTAGTGGCAAAAAAAAAAAAAACGAACCGACCCTTGTAGCTGATTTCAGAGCCTTGTTCACTCCAGAGCACGATAGACTGGCAACAAGACTTTCGTGGTTCGAATCCTGTCTCGGAAGAAAATTTTTTTTTGTTCCTTATTCAAATTTATTCCCAATACTTTTAAATTGCAGCGATATTTTACTACTTAATGACTTTATTATTCCCAGAATATGAATTTTACCAGCAATCGAAAAGTAATGGGAATAAATTTGAATAAGGAACAAAAAAAGTTTCCTTCCCAGGCAGGATTCGAACCACGAAAGTCTTAGTTACCAGTTACTCTGGAGTGAACAAGGCTCTGAAATCAGCTACAAGGGTCGGTCCGGTTTTTTTTTGCCACTACTGTACGTCTATTATCAGGCAGTACGTCTCACTTGAGATATGTGTCAGAGGATGAACAATGGTTTGCATTAGTGTAATATGTACTAGCCAGCGACGTATGCAATAGAGGGAAAAAGGAACTTACCACCTATCCCATTATCTCCTGGCCTAGTTGTCTCATAAGTGATGCCTTGTTGATATCACTTTTGAGAAACCCGTCTTCGAACAGTTGACTAAACAACAACTATAGTAAAATAATAATAAAGAGGCATATAAAACGTTTGACGCAAGTATACCTATTCCATGAATCCCCTTTCGTTTTTTGATCCGAGATTTTCCTCAAGCACAAGACTAATGTTACATTGTTCTACAGCGAATCCTGGTATTAATTTCGCCATATATCATCTCGCTATCACTAACTACACGTACAAGAACAATCAGGCTTCTGGCTTCGGCACATTCAGAAGAGACAGAAAACGAGTAGACCTAGATAACTTAGTTACTAATTTACTTTCCTATCAATTTAGGGCCAGGTATTTCCATTAGATTCATTTTTTTAATGTTTAGAAGGAAATGTTTATTTCAAATTTCAAATTTTAAGTGCATCGGAAGATGCTATAACATGGTGAAGTACAAATTTATGTAATAATACAGAACAAGACATATAGTACAGAATAATACACCAGACTACAGAATATAATTACAACAATAGAAATAGAAATAAAATAATAAAATCAATATAAAAAGAGAATACAATAATATTAACAAAATTTGAGAACAGAAAGTGCAGCGCTCGTGTTCGGTCGCAGTTACGATATGTTATTAATATAAGAGGAATATAGAAAATAAAATAGGAACTAAAATTAAAATTACTGCTACAATGAAATTAAATGATATAATATATTATTAATATGAGAGGAATATGGAAAATAAAATAGGAACTAAAATGAAAATTACTGCTACAATGAAATTAAATGATACAATATATTATTAATATGAGAGGAATATAGAAAATAAAATAGGAATTAAAATTAAAATTACTGCTACAATGAAATTAAATGATATAGTATATTATTAACATGAGAGGAATATAGAAAATAAAATAGGAACTAAAATTAAAATTACTGCTACAATGAAATTAAATGCTATAATATATTATTAATATAAAAGGAATATAGAAAATAAAATAGGAACTAAAATTAAAATTACTGCTACAATGAAATTAAATGATATAATATATTATTAATATGAGAGGAATATAGAAAATAAAATAGGAACTAAAATGAAAATTGCTGCTACAATGAAATTAAATGATATAATGTATTATTAATATGAGAGGAATATAGAAAATAAAATAGGAACTAAAATGAAAATTACTGCTACAATGAAATTAAATGATATAATGTATTATTAATATGAGAGGAATATAGAAAATAAAATAGGAACTAAAATTAAAATTACTGCTACAATGAAATTAAATGAAATAATGTATTATTAATATGAGAGGAATATAGAAAATCAAATAGGAACTAAAATTAAAATTACTGCTACAATGAAATTAAATGATATAATGTATTATTAATGTGAGAGGAATATAGAAAATCAAATAGGAACTAAAATTAAAATTACTGCTACAATGAAATTAAATGATATAATGTATTATTAATGTGAGAGGAAATAGAAAATAAAACAGGAACTAAAATTAAAATTACTACTACAATGAAATTAAATGATATAATATATTATTAATATGAGAGGAATATAGAAAATAAAATAGGAACTAAAATTAAAATTACTGCTACAATGAAATTAAATGATATAATGTTTTATTAATATGAGAGGAATATAGCAAATCAAATAGGAACTAAAATTAAAATTACTGCTACAATGAAATTAAATGATATAATATATTATTAATGTGAGAGGAATATAGAAAATAAAACAGGAACTAAAATTAAAATTACAGCTACAATGAAATTATATAATATAATAATAACATAGGAAGAATAATATCGTCTCAGTTGTCTCAATGATTTGAATTAAAGTGTAGCTTCTATTGTTTGTTTATTTATTTATTCCTTTATTTATCTATTTATTTAATTACTTATTTATATATATTTACTTTATATATTTACGTATTTACTTATTTTATTTATTTATTTATTATTTGTTTCTTTGTTTTTATCCATTTATTTATTATTTATTTAATTAAACATTTTTATTTATTATTTACTTCATAAATTATTATTTATTTATTTACTTATTTGCCTATTTATTATTGGCAATTTCATTTGTTATTAATTTATGCTTTTTTATTTGATTCATTATTTATTTAATAATTTACTTGTTATTTAATTCATTATTTCCATTTATTTAATTATTTATTGATTTGTTTAAGTGTTGGTTTGTTTATTTGTTTGTCTACTTATTTAATTATTTATTTACTTATTTATTTAATTATCTATTTACTTTTTAATGATTTACTTATATATTTTTATATTTAATTACGTCTTTATTTATTTATTTATTTACTTCTTTCAATCCAATCAGTCAGTCAATGGTACTTGATTTCGTAAGTATCTAGATTCATATACAGTATGTATACATTTATTTATTTATTTATTTATGGCTCGGTTTCCATTCGGTGTACTCCGAGTTGTAATGAGTGGCAGCTGGTCACCCTGTGAGTCACTGACAGGATCCACGCGGTCAACCGGACTAGTACTAATCTGGTAGACGTTATCCTTTGAGAATATCTGGCGCTCGTGCTTTCATGAACAAATGAGGCAGCGCGCCCTCTTACAGCTGAAACCTAAGATCACGATTCCGAGGAAAGAAAGCCCTTACTCTGAGCACCTCTTCATTTCTGAAGCTGGGATGCTTCAGCGGCGTTTTCCAACAACTTATACGGTTTGTTTCACCCAGATTTCCATAACGCATCTGTTAAAAGATGTGGCATTTACACTACTTCTACATTGCGCGATTTATTTCATTTTGTGAGACTTGAGATATTTAGAATGTGTAAATGTAATAATTAATTGTGACCATTATTATTATTATTATTGTTATTATTATTATTATCATCATCATCATCATCATCATCATCATTATTATTATTATTATTATTATTATTATTATTATTATTATTATTATTATTATTATTATTATTATAGACCTGTAGGCCTAAGTAATGTAGAAATTTTCATTCTCTTGTTCTCCTTTTCCAACTCCTTCACACCTCCACGCCTACCTACCTTGTCTCCCGTTTCAGTTACCTGTCATCATATCATAATCTCTTCACACGCACGCAAAATAGCCGCATACTAGCCATACCAACACATAAGACATCATCGTATTCATCATCATACACAATCTCGCTCTCGCGCTTGTGGAATACCCTACCCAGTGACATCAGAGACTGTCGGAATTTAGTAGCGTTCAAAAGCAAACTTATGAAGCATTTTCTTACTGCGTAGAGTAGGTTTACTTTTTACTTAATTAATATATTTTTTTCTCCCTTAACTTTTACAATAAACTGTCTAGCTATTATTAATCAGTTAATCTTTTAGTACTTTGATTTTTATTGTATTTGTAAATTTAATATTAATTGTAATTATAATTTTAATTGTATTCTTAATATTGTAGTTGTAATCACTTGGTAGAGGGGAAGAGAAGGCCTAATGGCCTTATATCTACCAGCTTATATAAATAAATAAATACATATACAGACAGACAAACAGACACAAATATTACAGTCATAAATATATAAATCGTTTAAGAAAATTTCAACATCTGACGTTACTTACTTAGCAACGGCAATGAGTTTGTACAAAACATTATTCTGACGTCACTTGCTTAGCAACGGATCAGACTCTTGCATTGATATGGTTTTTGCTAGAGGGAAAGACTTGCTTTCTTGCATGAATTGTATTTCTTATATCTCTTATCAAACATCCGTACTAATGGCTCGCCAACAAGCTTATACTCTATGCAGTGTGTTACAAAAATAGTAACTCATAGTAACTAGATAAAGACCAAAAGTTTTTGTCTGGCTTTCTTCACACAACAGCACGCTCCATATGTGTCCACATTATTGTTCACTACATAAACCATACGGTCAGTGATCCTTGTAACCATGGCGGCGCATTGATATGAACTTTAGATACGCACACATAAGCTTACAATGTTTATTTCAATTATTTTTGGGACAGCTTGTATATTGATTTGTGTGTGGTAATGATTTATATTTCTTCAGTGTATAGCAGCCATATAATAATAATAATAATAATAATAATAATAATAATAATAATAATAATAATAATAATAATAATGAAGGTAAAAGGTAAAGGTATCCCCGTAACATGGCATGAAGGCACTTGCGGGGCATGGAGGTAGAACCCCATGCTTTCCATGACCTAGGCACTAGAATGAGGTGGTGTGGTCGGCACCACGCTCTGATCACCTTTTATCCCAGGGAAAGACTCGGTACTCAAATTTATAGGAGGGTGAATGAACCTTGGGGCCGTTCTGAAAGTTTGGCAACGAGATCGAACCCCGGACCTTCCAGTCCGTAGCCAGATGCTCTATCAACTGAGCTACCCGGCCGCATAATAATAATAATAATAATAATAATAATAATAATAATAATAATATAGTTATCGTTATTAAACTTCACATCCAAATCAAATATGTTGATACTATTTCAGACATTCACAAGGAGCGAATTTCGCTAATGATAATTGCATGGAAAAGTCAGAAACAGAGGATGTAGGAGTGTGAAATTAATAGTAATAATAATGATAATAATAATAAAACAATAACTGAAATAATTCTACTGAGAATTGTTACCTCCTCACCCATTCACCACTTATACCAGCCGCCACTGGAACAAGGTCGCCGCTCAAGACAAGATAGAGCAAATATAAAATAGATACAGACCCAATATATACGGGAGGGAGATGACGACGTTCTTTTCCCCCTGCCAAGCATCGAACCAGGGATCACTGTATCTTCTGCTGGAATATCTGACACTAGAGTTTTTGTCGATGTTGTCCCACATATGCCACCTTGGCGTGAAGGTTTCCTTCCCAGACAAGATATGACAACGAATCCCCATCACTTTCGCACTCCCCCCGCGCGTAGGAAAATGTGTGAATCGTGTACCGGAGAGATTTACCATTTGCTGGGCTAATGGCAAGAATATGGGCCTCTTTCCTGTCCACTCCAATCCGATAGACTTTGCTTCCAAATCCTATTTCGTTCACCTACGCAACGCGCTGGGCTCGTCTAACGAAATATGGGGCAGTGCTAGGACAGAGGACGGATGTCTTGCAGGACGGTGCGTCACTCATTTTCCATCACTGTTATTAACAACAACTGCTATCACTTAACCCTTAAATTGACAAAGTATCCTATAGGATACAACAGGTTAATAGGCTATATGCTATAATTTTAATAGAACAATAGAAAAAAATGGGTAGGAAAATTAAAATTTCACAATACTATAATATTGTACGAGATATAAAAATATGGACATTGCGATAGTTGTTTTCTTTACGGTCCGACAAGGCTTAATAAACTGGTGTGAGAAATGAAGCTTTGCCAAGTTAAGGGTTAAGTTATGTGTTCTAAAAAATTGCCAGGAAAGAAACATAGGCTGCATTAAAATAGACATATGGACGTTAAATAAACTAATATACATTATATTACATATACCGTATTACTATAAATGATCTTTCCGATTACAAACTTGAATAACTATCGTTAGAAGACACTTAGAAACATGATATTGGTATCAACGGAGAGAGAAACTGAAATATTTTTTGTTATGTTGGTGAACTTGTCGCATATTTATTAACTTCGTTGCTAGGAGGCGATATAACAGAAAAATTTCTCCGAACGAAGACAAGAGGGCATTTTGTGTGCTAGATTATCACATATCCCAGTCTGTTGTCACTGCACAACGCAATTTTAGAAGAAAATTTGGTGTTGATCCACCCAGTGGGCCCAGTATCCGTAAGCAGTACGCTGACTTCAAAACGAGGGGATGCATCTGTAAACGGAATTCAACCGGTCGTCCATCAGTAAGTGAGGCAAATGTGGAGCGTGTGAGAGAGAGTTTCACACGAAGTCCACAGAAATCCACCGTAAAAGCCAGTAGAGAATTAAACATCCCACAACAAACTGTGTTTGAGATTTTACGGAAACATTTGAAGTTCCATCCATACCGTCTGCTCAGAAATCAGACGACAAAGCAAAGCGACAGTCTTTCTGTGAGGAGATGCAATTCAGAATGTAATACATGACTTTCAAAGAGATGGACTGGACGTGCTGACCGTGAAGATTTAGAATGTTTGCATTGGCCTCCACGTTCCCCAGACCTCACTCCTTGTGATTTTTTTCTGTGAGGTTTTATAAAACAGCAAGTGTATCATTACCACCTACCATTGAGGATCTTCGTGTCCGCATCAATGAGGCTATTGCACTGGTGGATGGTCCAATGCTACAATGTGTATGGCAGGAAATTGACTACAGACCTGATGTGTGTCGTGTGACACAAGGAGCTCACATTGAGCACATGTGACTTACGTACGGTTGTGAACCAAATGTTTCTCTTTCTGTTTCATGTTTTCCAGTGAAAGAATTAAAGAATTGTTGGAGTTTCTGTTTCTGTTGATACCAATTTCTTCTTTTCTAATTTTTGCTGATTTAAGAGTAGCACATGTGATTTAACCGAATGGATAACAAAAAATATTTGAATTTCTCTTTCCATTGATACCAATATCATGTTTCTAAGTATCTCCTAACGATAGTTATTCAAGATTGTAATCGGAAAGATCATTTATAGTAACACTGTATATGAAACTAAACAGAAATATTTACACACAGAATAATAAAGTTTACAGGAGAAAGATTTCGTCTAAAGGGCTGGATTCGGGAAGAGTACCCAAAACGCTCATTGCATTTCCGAGTTGAATAGAATACTTAAGCGTTGACGCAAATAAGTAGTGCAACGACGGTCACCAGTAATGGAGATCAAAATTTGGCCGATTTAAGATACCAAAACTTTAGCGTCATGACTCCAAGGACCGAAGGTCTAATAAGTAATCTTGATTGAAAAGGTCTCTATATCACTATATCACTATTACTTGTATGTTTATATTCTCACTAAACTAAGTTGTAGTATGCATGTAATATTGAGACATGGAACATAATTTTAGAGATTTGACGAAGAGGTAGATTTTTAAGCATCCCTATTTCCGAAAACAGTATAGTTTTGACATTATTAAAATTCTTTCAATCATTTATTATCATAATACATTGTTCTCTCAAATTGACTGAGCATATTGGGAATTAAATCAATGGCTTTCCCAAAACACACTACGAAATATTTCATATAAAAAAATTTTTATTTGGAAAAGGAAGCAAAAATGTGCAAAATTGTATTAAACTTTTTTGTTTGAAATAGGCTATCTCAAAGAATAACCCCCTGAAATTAACGACATTACTTACGGTTCACCTCCATGTATGGTGGGTCCCTATCACCACGGCATGGCGCGTCCTCAGGTTGCGGATAGAGGAGACGGCCTCCAGATATGGAGGGTAGCTGCGAATATATTGAATAAGCAGTCGTGGACAGCCGATAAGGGGTGGTCCTCCAGCTTGGGGGTTGGGCGAAGGGCTAACAACCCATCACCGTAAAAAACAGCTTGTTACGAATTCCTACAGTAAGCCTCGGAATAGGACTGATTCTCTGGCACGACCACAGCAAAGGAATAAGGTTTTGAGATTTGGCACTTGGAACGTAACTAGTCTTTATAGAACAGGAGGGGTAACATTAGTAGCAAAAGAACTAGCTAGATATAGAATAGACTTTGTGGGAGTACAAGAGGTTAGGTTAGATGGGAATGGCATATCACAAATAGGAGATTACTTGTTGTATTATGGGGAAGGAAACAATAATCACCAATTAGGAACAGGATTCTTTGTACATAAAAGAATAAAATCAGCAGTAAAAAGGTCGAATTTATCAGTGACAGGTTATCATATTTAGTACTTAAGGGTAGATGGTGCGACATCATAGTTATAAATGCTCACGCCCCTACAGAAGAGAAAGACGACTATATAAAGGATAGCTTCTATGAGGAATTGGAACATACTTTTGATCAGTTCCCTAGATATCATATGAAAATTTTATTGGGGATTTCAACGCTAAAGTAGGACGGGAGGATATTTTTAGACCAACTATTGGAAAAGAGAGCCTACACGCAATTAGTAGTGACAATGGAGTTAGATTAGTCAACTTTGCCACATCGAAAAATTTAATTGTCAAAAGTACAACATTCCCCCATAAGGATATACATAAATATACTTGGACTTCTCCAGATGGATTGACACACAACCAAATAGATCACATCTTGATAGATAAACGGAGACATACTAGTATAGTAGATATTCGAACTTTCAGAGGTGCAGACTGTAATTCTGACCATTATTTGGTGATTGGAGAATTAAGAGAAAGATTATCAGTAGCCAAGCGAGTAGAGCAACAAGTTAATATTACTAAATTCAATATTTTGAAATTAAAGGACGAGGAAGCTAAGCAAAATTATCAGGTCGAAATTTCGAATAGGTTTGCCACTTTAGAAAGTTCCGACGAAGTTGAGAAAGAATTAGATGTTAATAGCGTGTGGGAAAATATCAGAGATAGTATCAAAATTGCAGCTGAGCAGAGCATAGGCTATTATGAAACTAAGAAAAAGAAACCGTGGTTTGATGAAGATTGTTGCATGGTAGTAGAAAGAAGGAAACAGGCAAAATTGAAATTCTTACAGGATCCAGTTGAGGAGAATAGAGATAATTATTTCAATGAAAGACGGGAAGCAAGTCGTACACTTAGGAATAAAAAGAGAGTTACTTGAAGGAAAAACTGAATGAGGTAGAAACAAATAGTAAGAATAAAAACATTCGAGATTTATATAAGGGTATAAAGGAATTTAAGAACGGATATCAGTCAAGGGTAAACGTGATCAAGGATGAGAATGGTGACTTGCTTGCAGACTCTTCATCAATCCTAAACAGATGGAAAAACTATTTTGCGCAACTACTAAATGTACATAGGTCAAATAGAAATGATCGGGACGATATTGAAATACAAACTGCTGAGCCATTTATACCCGAACCCACGATTTCAGAAGTCGAAATTGCGATAGAAAATCTGAAAAAGTACAAGTCTCCAGGTATCGTTCAAATTCCAGCAGAATTAATACAAGAGGGTGGAAGTGCATTATATAGCGAAATTTATAAACTTGTACTTGCTATTTGGGAAAAGGAAATTGTACCAGAACAATGGAAGGAGTCCATAATTGTACCTATTTTTAAAAGGGGGACAAAACCAACTGTGGTAACTTTCGAGGAATATCACTTTTGTTGACGTCGTACAAAATTTTGTCCAATATTCTTTTGAGGAGATTAACTCCGTACGTAGATGAAATTATTGGGGATCATCAGTGCGGTTTTCGGCGTAATAGATCGACTATTGATCAGATTTTTGTATTCGGCAGATAATGGAGAAAAATGGGAGTATAAGGGTACAGTACATCAGTTATTCATAGATTTCAAAAAGGCATATGACTCGGTTAAGAGGGAAGTATTATATGATATTCTTATTGAATTTGGTATTCCCAAGAAACTAGTTCGATTAATTAAAATGTGTCTCAGTGAAACATACAGCAGAGTCCGTATAGGTCAGTTTCTATCTGATCCTTTTCCAATTCACTGCGGCTAAAGCAGGGAGATGCACTATCACCTTTACTTTTTAACTTCGCTTTAGAATATGCCATTAGGAAAGTTCAGGATAACAGGCAGGGTTTGGAATTGAACGGGCTACATCAGCTTCTTGTCTATGCGGATGACGTGAATATGTTAGGAGAAAATACACAAACGGTTAGGGAAAACACGGAAATTTTACTTGAAGCAAGTAAAGCGATCGGTTTGGAAGTAAATCCCGAAAAGACAAAGTATATGATTATGTCTCGTGACGGGAATATTGTACGAAATGGAAATATAAATATTGGAGATTTATCCTTCGAAGAGGTGGAAAAATTCAAATATCTTGGAGCAACAGTAACAAATGTAAATGACACTCGGGAGGAAATTAAACGCAGAATAAATATGGGAAATGCCTGTTATTATTCGGTTGAGAAGCTCTTATCATCCAGTCTGCTGTCCAAAAATCTGAAAGTTAGAATTTATAAAACAGTTATATTACCGGTTGTTCTATATGGCTGTGAAACTTGGACTCTCACTCTGAGAGAGGAACATAGGTTAAGGGTGTTTGAGAATAAGGTGCTTAGGAAAATATTTGGGGCTAAGCGGGATGAAGTTACAGGAGAATGGAGAAAGTTACACAACACAGAACTGCACGCATTGTATTCTTCACCTGACATAATTAGGAACTTGAAATCCAGACGTTTGAGATGGGCAGGGCATGTAGCACGTATGGGCGAATCCAGAAATGCATATAGAGTGTTAGTTGGGAGACCGGAGGGAAAAAGACCTTTAGGGAGGCCGAGACGTAGATGGGAGGATAATATTAAAATGGATTTGAGGGAGGTGGGGTATGATGATAGAGACTGGATTAATCTTGCACAGGATAGGGACCGCTGGCGGGCTTATGTGAGGGCGGCAATGAACCTTCGGGTTCCTTAAAAGCCATTTGTAAGTACTTACGGTTCACCTTGTATTTATTTGTTCCATTATTTAATAATACTGTGTTATGTTTATTTCTTCTTTGTGCATGTACATATGTATTTAATCTGGTGTACTTATCGCATTCTTGATTCATATTTAATATCTCATTACTAATAAAATTTTAATCATTTGTGCACTGATTTCTTCAATACATTAAATTTTACTTACACTTACGTGTTTTTCTACGTGTTTATTTATATACTAGCCGTACTCGTGCGCTCCGCTGCACCCGTTAGAAATAAATAGGCCTATAAAGTAATTACATAATTAAAATAGGACATTTGATCCAGGGAATATTCGTGTTTGATAGAAGGATAAATCGTTTAATATGTTACTTAATTTAAATTGTGTTTAAATAATTAAAATGCGATCATTTTGGTCCAGAGACACTCATTTGGTGCAATGACAATTCCTTTAACATGTTTCTTAATTGTCATTACATGCAACCATAGTTTAATGAACATTGACATCATTTAGATTTAATGTCTATACTTTATTTTACTTGCTATATGTTTCCATTTAATTATGGTAATAACTTAATTTTAACCCTTCTTTTCTACGTATTCAGTAAATGGCGTTTGGCTCACTATGGTTCTGAACCCTTCAAATAACTTAAATATTACATATTATATTATATTATATTATATTATATTACATTATATTATATTATATTATATTATATTATATTATATTATATTATATTATATTATATCAGAAGTTACTGTAATAACATTATAGCATTATGTCCATCTAGAGAAACTACACTTTCCAATGGTGAAATAATAATTAATTATACAAATCGGTTAATTTAGCTTCCGATAATATTTCTTACAAACACAGAAACATTCTCTGTAGGCTATCTTTCATAGCTTTCGATTGTTGCTGTCCAAGGCCCCTTATAGACGAAGTCATTTGTTTTTTATTTCATTATACGGCCTTAGATGGCAGTTATTTTAATTTTAAAACTCATTTATCTCATTAAATATCAGGCCTACCAAATTTTTCAAGGAATAAAACTTATCGCAAATTATTTTTAAGGAAACTTTTGTTATGTAACGTTTTTCACAAAAATCAATAATAAGCGAGATATTTCCATTTATTTAATTCAGGCCCCCTTATAACCCCCCTTTTAAATGAAGTATTTTGAATGCCATATAGTCTAAAATCTAAGTTACAATGAACTTAATTTATATTCCAATTTTCATATAAATCGGTTCAGCCATTATCGCGCGAAAAGGTAACAAACATACAGACAGACATACAAACAAAGATTTCAAAAATGCGATTTTCGGTTTCAGGGTGGTTAATTATATATGTTAGGACCAATTATTTTTGGAAAATCGAAAATTACCAGAAAAATTTCGGCTACAGATTTATTATTAGTATAGATAATTTTTATTAACTGTCTTATTTACTCATAAATTTTTGCAGCCATTTCTTTATCCAAATGTTATCTGTTAGATATTTCCTGTTTAATTCATACATTTATTCATAAGTTTATTTACTCCCCTATATTTTTGTAATCCATCCACTCATTGATTCAGATGTTCGATATCACATTTGTTTATTCTTATATTTATTTACTACTTCCTTCAGACAAAGAAATTGAGGAGGCTATGTAAATAGTTCCATAGATAGTGTGAGGAGCTGTCGTTAGGACGGAACCTAGGATGTGTAGAAAAAAATGAATATTACAAAATACATGCAGATACAAAACAAGGTTCAAACTCTTGAAAATTCGACTTACTTACTTACTGGCTTTTAAGGAACCCGGAGGTTCATTGCCGCCCTCACATAAGCCCGCCATTGGTCCCTATCCTGAGCAAGATTAATCCATTCTCTACCATCATAGCCCACCTCCCTCAATTCCATTTTAATATTATCCTCCCATCTACGTCTCGGCCTCCCTAAAGGTCTTTTTCCTTCCGGCCTCCCAACTAACACTCTATATGCATTTCTGGATTCTCCCATACCTGCTACATGCCCTGCCCATCTCAAACGTCTGGATTTAATGTTCCTAATGTCAGGGTGAAGAATCCAATGCGTGCAGCTCTGCGTTGTGTAGCTTTCTCCATTCTCCTGTAACTTCATCCCTCTTAGTCCCAAATATTTTCCTAAGAACCTTATTCTCATACACCCTCATCTCTGTTCCTCTCTCAAAGTGAGAGTCCAAGTTTCACAGCCATACAGAACAACCGGTAATATAACTGTTTTATAAATTCTAACTTTCAGATTTTTTGACAGCAGACTAGATGACAAAAGCTTCTCAACAGAATAATAACAGGCATTTCCCATATTTATTCTGCGTTTAATATCCTCCCGAGTGTCATTTATATTTGTTACTATTGCTCCAATATATTTGAAATTTTCCACCTCTTCGAAGGATAAATCTCCAATTTTTATAGTTCCATTTCGTAGAATATTCTGGTCACGAGACATAATCATATACTTTGTCTTTTCGGGATTTACTTCCAACCCTATTGTTTGACTTGCTTCAAGTAGAATTTCCGCGTTTTCCCTAATCGTTTGTGGATTTTCTCCTAACATATTCACGTCATCCGCATAGACAAGAAGCTGATGTAAACCGTTCAATTCCAAACCTTCTCCGTTATCCTGAACTTTCCTAATGGCATATTCTAAAGCAAAGTTAAAAAGTAAAGGTGATAGTGTACTTCCTTGCTTTAGCCCGCAGTGAATTGGAAAAGCATCAGACAGAAACTGGCCTATACGGACTCTGCCGTAAGTTTCACTAAGACACATTTTAATTAATCGAACTAGTTTCTTGGGAATCCCAAATTCAATAAGAATATTATATAAAACTTCTTTCTTAACCGAGTCATACGCCTTTTTGAAATCTATGAATAACTGATGTACTGTACCCTTATACTCCCATTTTTCTCCAATATCTGTCGAATAGAAAAAATCTGATCAGTAGTCGATCTATTACGCCTAAAACCACACTGATGATCCCCAATACTTGAAAATACGACTACATGTAAAAATTCCAACCTTGCCAGCTACTCCGACAGAAGACATGTGCTATATCTTCCGCTCATATGCTTCTCAGTGCTTACATAAGTCCACTCGAGTCTTATGGCTATAGGGAACCATCCCCTTCGATCTTGAAGAGGGTCGGTGCGGCATTACTCACCCCATGTCCGGCAGACAGGGTTGATCACCCCGGGGGATCCGAGTTATGACATGTGGGGGCGATGTCCAGCGGGTCGAGCCCCTTCAGAGGGCATATTCATGAGATGACCAGTAAACACAATTTGCTGATCTTCCTGGGAGGTGTGGACCTCTAAGATGAGCTTAATGTCGGGCCTGAATCATTCAGTTCGCTACTTTGCTCCAAGCAGGAAGGAATTAACCGCCAAAGTTATCGCAACAACGCCATGTTTATCAGTAGCCCCATCATCTTACTTCAGTTGCTCTGTGGATGAGACATATGGTCATAGAAGGGCAACAAACTCGTTGCCATGGAAACGACATATCTTTCTTATTTACAGTTTATTTAATAGTTTCATAGCAGTCTAATTGAGTTATTTTAGTATGATACTGCCAATTATACAGAGTGTTTCAGTGGGATATCCTGCTCTATAAACAGTTGTACTGCTAGATTAAATAACAAAACATTAGCGTAACCAAGTGTAAATGAGAGGCTATCTTCGAGAAAATAACTCCAATTACAAGATGTGTTGGAAGTCTCCCTCCTTATCCCGGAGGCACATTCTTGTCCGTTTCACCATGTCCGATAAACGCGATACTGTTTATTTCGTCTGCGATATTTGTCCGGAAATTCTGGATAGTTCGTGATCTGTTTCTGTAGACTCTTTTCTTGAGTTATCCGTTGACGTCAAGTATGGTGACATTGGTGGCCACAAACCTTTAGAGGTAACACGGTCATCGAAGAAGCTGCTCATATGTGCCATATATTCATAAAAGTTATTGCATGTGGCGTCATTATGTTGAACGTATCCGTGACCATATCATCAAATTCTCGCCTCAACATGTCTACGTCGATATTGTTATTTCGACTGTGATATTTGTCCTGAGATACTCTATATTTCGCGGTCTGTTTCTGTAACTCTTTCCTTGAGTTAACCTCATAGAAAATAATCCATTGAGGTCAAGTATGGTAACCTTGATGGCCACAAACATTTAGAGGGAACACGGTCATCGAAGAAGCTGCTGATATTTGCCATATATTCATAAATGGTATGGCATGTGGCGTCATCTTGTTGAAAGTATCTGTGACCGTATCAAATACACGCCTCAACATGTCTACGTATTTCGACTGTGATATTTGTCCGGAGATACTCTATATTTCGTGGTATGTTCTTGTAATTCTTTCCTTGAGCTAACCTCATACAAAATAATCCGTTGACGTCAAGTATGGTGACCTTGGTGGCCGCAAACCTTTAGAGGGAGCATTGTCCTCGAAGAAGCTGCTGATATGTGTCATATATTCATTAAAAGTGTGGCATGTGGCGCCATCCTGTTTAAAATATCCATTTTCGTTTCAACATGTTGTCAGATACATACCTAAACATGTTTAGGTCGATATTGTTTATTTCGACTGTGATATTTGTCCGGAAATCCTGAATAGTTCGTGTTCTATTTCTGTAGACTCTTTCCTTCAATTAGCCCCATAGAAAATAATCTGCTGACGTCAAGTATGGTGACTTTGGTGGCCACAAACCTTCAGTGGTAACACTGTCTTCGAAAAAGCTCCTGATGTGTGCAATGGATTCATTACAGTTGTGACATGTGGCACCACCCTCAATCTTATTGAAAATATCCATGCGTAAGTTCGATGTTGTCTAGCTGCTCCACGAAGTCCGTGAAAATGTTCTTATACACATCAGTATTTACAGTTTCTTCAAAGAAAATTGGTCCAATGATCCTGTGACCGGACATTGCACACCACGCTCCAACTTTTTCTGAATGAAGTGATGTCTCGTGTTCACATGGGGTTTTCTGACACCCCTATCCTTGTGTTTTGAGAATTGACATAGCTTGAGAGATGAATGGTTATGACAACAATGAAGGCATTTGTTGTTTTATTTTTGAAATTCCCTTTCTCTCTTATACCGAATTTTGCACACCTCTACTCCCTCTTACTTATCTGTCCGATTACACAGTCTTTCTCGGTATCATAACTTAAATACTCGGTCACAATATAACACGCTAGAAATACCACTCCACACATCATCTCTTTATTCTTCATTTTTCACTGTTGCTACTTCTCGTCACTGGAATTCTCTGCCGCCTGAAGTCAAGGGCTGCCGAACTTTAATTTCCTTTAAATGTAAATTAGAAAAATATCATATGATGAGTTGCCAGACCTAACGCGTTGCAAATATTTAATGGAATGTGTTCCACTGTATTTATTTATTTATTTTGTCTTACTTTTATTATCTAAATCGTGTTCATTTATCACTTAACGCAAATATATATCCCAATGTGTTGTTTTTTTATTAATAATCTATTTTTTGTATACATTTTATTCAATTGTCGATTTCTGGTTTAATTATGTAAATCCTACTTAATTGTAATCTAATATTAATATGCAATGCGTTTATTTTTATTTTTACTGTGTACATTTTTTTATTGAATTATCGGCTTCTGTTTTTATGTGATTCGTATTTGATTCTAACAACATTAATATGTATTCCACTATGTTTATTTTTATTTTAGGAGGTAAATTTTATGTAACTACCTCTTTTGATCTCAATATGTACCTAAATTGTATCAGTATGTAATTACTTAATTCCGATCCAGTTTCATGTTCAACTCTGTAAGCAAGTTTTAATCCTGGTTGAGTGTAAGAGAAGGCCTTACGGCCTTAACTCTGCCAGGTTAAATAAAGCCATTATTATTATTATTATTATTATTATTATTATTATAATTCTTCACTTAAAAAGAAGTCACTAATATGAGAAAAAGTGCTGAAAAAATTCTGCAGATTACAGTTAAGGTACAAATGCAGGTATATTATACTATACTTCGGATCTCTGCACATACATCTTATATCATAATCATACATGAAGTATTTATCGAAGACAATCTGCCATCTGCCAGTATCCAGTGAAACTCTTATTTCGAGCATCCTTTCAATGTACTTACAATTTAAAAGTCGCCTATAGATGCAGTGCTATAACTAAACCCCATTTCAGTTTGGTTGATACGCCTTCCCTTCTACTCACACTCTCTACCATCAGTGAAGGGGAAGATGCTACTGTCCATTTCACAAACATTCGACTAATTGACTTTCAACACATTGACAAAATGTTATTATTCAAAATGTTTACCGGTAATCTATATTTCGAAAGCCTATACTAAGTGTTAATATTTCATTTTATTGCTATTTATATCAACTGGCACATTAAAAAGCTACTGAGAGCAGAAGATAAATGTTTTCTTCACCGCTAGTCGCTTCTCTACAGCATACACAATGGGACAATCTGCACTGTGTCGCTCCTCCCTGACTTTATAATACAAACTAACATTTTTTAATCTAATTTATTATTAGTTGGAAATATTATAAGAATGACACTAAAATATACACAAAAATGTAATTGTCAAACTTGTGCCACTGTATTTTATATTCACTTATGCATTTTATTTAATACTAGCCGTACCCGTGCGCTCCGCTGCACCTGTTAGAAATAAATATAAAGTAATTACATAATTAAAATAGGACGTTTGATCCAGGGAAGATTCGTGTTTGATAGAAGGATAAATCGTTTAATATGTTACTTAATTTAAATTGTATTTAAATAATTAAAATGCGGTCATTTTGGTCTAGACAGCACTCAAAAGTGACTGTAATAACATTATAGCATTATGTCCATCTAGAGAAACTACACTTTCCAATGGTGAAATAATAATTAATTATACAAATCGGTTAATTTAGCTTCCGATATTACTTCATACAAACACAGAAACATTCTCTGTAGGCTATGTTTCATAGCTTTCGATTGTTGTTGTCCAAGGCCCCTTTTAGACGTTGTCATTTGTTTTCATTTCATTACACCGCCTTAGATGGCATTGTACTTTAATTTTAAAACTCATTTATCTCATTAAATATCAGTCCTATCAAAATTGTGCCAGGAATAAGACTTATCGGAAATCATTTTTAACGAAACGTTTGTTATGTAACGTTTTTCACAAAAATCAATAATAAGCGAGATATTTCGATTTATTTAATTCAGGCCCCCTTATAACCCTCCTTCGAAATAACGTATTTTGAATGTCATATAGCCTAAAATCTAAGTTACAACGAACTTAATTTATATTCCAATTTTCATCGAAATCGGTTCAGCCATTATCGCGTGAAAAGGTAACAAACATCTAGACAGACAGACAGACAGACAGACAGAAAGACAGACATACAAACAAAAATTTGAAAAAAGCGACTTTCGGTTTCAGGGTGGTTAATTATATATGTTAGGACCAATTATTTTTGAAAAAGCGAAAATTACCAGAACAATTTCGGCTACAGATTTATTATTAGTATAGATTTTATTTTCTTGTGTGTACAACTTGAGGGGTGCAGGTATAAGAGGTAACAGCTATCATTCTGTTACTGACGGACTCTGGGCAAGTAGAAGGGGAAAGAAATGCCTTCGCATCCTCTCAACTTGTATGAAATGTCGTTTAGTTACAATATGAGAAATCCCACTAAAAACTCTGTACTATTATCTATAGTTTAGCCTGTATATCTGAATGATTATAGGTAATTTTACAAGAGATTTTCATCTTGATAAAATTTACGATAACTTCGAGCTCGTGAATTTATCCGGTTTGACTTGACAAGCTTCTAATCCGTGTAAGTTCCAAGCTCTAGTCGATAGCCAACGGTTTATTTTCTTCATTTCTCCACATATTTCGAACGCAAAAGCGTCTCTCGGAATTGGGCTCTGGAATGAATAATATTGTGCGCAGTTCAGCTGTTTCGTGTCATCGTAATATCTGTGGCGTGACAGGGAGCCACGTTGTATTCGTCCAGAGGAGTCACATTTCCCTCGACTGCGGTTTGTAATCTGCAGCATCTAATTTCATAACGCACTCCAGAAGGCTGTGCCTGCCTGCTCAGGCGGTGAGGATGAAATCCAGAACTTCATATGCTTTTAATTTTTACTTCGCTCGAAACTAGAAGCCTTTGGTGAATGCGTATCAAGGCATCAGACAAGTACGCGATTGTCTTTTATTCTCAAAGCCCTCTATGAACGCTCCGCAATATGAACCTATATTCCGAGAAGTCTTCCATATAGAAACAAGAAGCTTTCTCGGAAAACTGAATAAGACCTTGCGGAATTTGTGTAGAAAGGAGGAGTGGTGTTTACACTGTCATTATAGGCTATAACGATTATTATTATTATTATTATTATTATTATTATTATTATTACTTACTTACTTACTTATTTACTTACTTACTTACTTACTTACTTACTTACTGGCTTTTAAGGAACCCGAAGGTTCATTGCCGCCCTCACATAAGACCGCCATTGGTCCCTATCCTGAGCGAGATTAATCCATTCTCTATCATCATATCCTACCTCCCTCAAATCCATTTTAATATCATCTTCCCATCTACGTCTCGGCCTCCCCAAAGGCCTTTTTCCCTCCGGCCTCCCAACTAACACTCTATATGCATTTCTGGATTCGCCCATACGTGCTACATGTCCTGCCCATCTCAAACGTCTGGATTTTATGTTCCTAATTATGTCAGGTGAAGAATATAATGCGTGCAGCTCTGCGTTGTGTAACTTTAGCCATTCACCTGTAACCTCATCCCTCTTAGCCCCAAATATTTTCCTAAGCACCTTATTCTGAAACACCCTTAATCTCTGTTCCTCTCTCAAAGTGAGAGTCCAAGTTTCACAACCATACAGAACAACCGGTAATATAACTGTTTTATAAATTTTAACTTTCAGATTTTTCGACAGCAGACTGGATGATAAAAGTTTCTCAACCGAGTAATAACACGCATTTCCCATATTTATTCTGTGTTTAATTTCCTCCCGAGTATCATTTATATTATTGTTACTGTTGGCCCAAGATATTTGAACTTCTCCACCTCATCAAAAGATAAATTTCCAATTTTTATATTTCCATTTCGTACAATAGACTATTCTTGTCACGAGACATAATCATATACTTAGTCTTTTCGGGATTTACTTCCAACCCTATCGCTCTACTTGCTTCAACAAGAATTTCCGCGTTTTCCCTAATTGTTTGTGGATTTTCTCCTGCATAAATAACGCAGCTGATGTAACCCGTTCAATTCCAAATCCTCTCTGTTATCCTGGACTTTTCTAATGGCATACTCTAGAGCAAAGTTAAAAAGTAAAGGTGATAGTGTATCTTCTTGCTTTAGTCCACAGTGAATTGGAAACGCATTATTATAATTATTATTATTATTATTATTATTATTATTATTATTATTCATTTATTGATATTAATGTGCTGGACAACAGCCATTGACCAAATAAAAGACCAACACAGTGATACAATTAATACAATAAAATTAACAACTATGGTACAAATTAACTAAATAATTTAAATAATAACAACAAAATGAAGAACACAGATTACAATTAGCATATTAATTTACAAACATTAATAATATTATTTGTTATGGAAGGAAGTTAATTCTTACAGAAAGTGTTACGAATTTGTGTGGAAAGATTATACAAATAGGTAATATTAGCAAAGACATTGCCATATTCAATACTTCTACATACACTTTGAATGGATCGAAATCGCCTACATGTAAGTTAGCATTTTTAATACATGTGGAGACCGGAGAGAAACATTTGGAATTTCTAATAGCCTATAGAAGAGTTTGTGATGTTTCATGTCCTTCATAGGAATACAAAAGCTGACACAGTTTAAGAAAGACTGACAATTAATGTCACCTTTAAGGACCTTACATAAGAATAAGTAATCGAGACCATGACGTCTAGCATACAAGCTTAGACATTTAAAATACTCGCATTTTTGCTCATAATTATATCTGGAGTTATTAGGTAGAAAGCTATAAGAACATAATGAAATAAATTTCCTTTGGAAATTTTCCAGTTTTCCCGAATCAGTAGTTGTAATAATAATAATAATAATAATAATAATAATAATAATAATAATAATAATAATGCATTTTTGCTCATAATTATACCCGGAGTTATTAGGCAGAAATCTGTACGAATATAATGATATAAATTTTCTTTGAATATTTTCCAGTTTTTCTGAATCAGTAATTGTAATAATGATAATAATAATAATAATAATAATAATAATAATAATAATAACTAAAAGTAGATGTATTTAATTACATGTAGATCCTAGAGTTATAGAATTATAATTTAGTGTTGAATAAGACAATTTGCATCAAAGAAATAAAATTTTCATAATGAATGATAATTGATATATTAAAAATAAAAATTATATGCTACAAAAGTCATATTTGATCATTTTCTAGGTAGGAAAAGCAGTGTTTTTGACAATCGGCTTTTGGAAGTAGTCAATGTCTGAAGTCCCTTCATACACTATTTACAAAAGAAGTAGGCAATTCATAGATTTAAAAAAGGCATATGACTCGGTTAAGAGGGAAGTATTATATGATATTCTTATTGAATTTGGTATTCCCAAGAAACTAGTTCGATTAATTAAAATGTGTCTCATTGAAACATACAGCAGAGTTCGTATAGGTCAGTTTCTATCTGATGTTTTTCCAATTCACTGCGGGATAAAGCAGGGAGATGCACTATCACCTTTACTTTTTAACTTCGCTTTAGAATGTGCCATTAGGAAAGTTCAGGATAACAGACAGGGTTTGGAATTGAGCGGGTTACATCAGCTTCTTGTCTATGCGGATGACGTGAATATGTTAGGAGAAAATACACAAACGATTAGGGAAAACACGGAAATTTTACTTGAAGCAAGTAAAGCGATCGGTTTGGAAGTAAATCCCGAAAAGACAAAGTATATGATTATGTCTCGTGACCAGAATATTGTACGAAATGGAAATATAAAAATTGGAGATTTATCCTTGGAAGGGGTGGAAAAATTCAAATATCTTGGAGCAACAGTAACAAATATAAATGATACTCGGGAGGAAATTAAACGCAGAATAAATATGGGAAATGCGTGTTATTATTCGCTTGAGAAGCTTTTATCATCCAGTCTGCTGTCAAAAAATCTGAAAGTTAGAATTTATAAAACAGTTATATTACCGGTTGTTCTGTATGGTTGTGAAACTTGGACTCTCACTCTGAGAGACGAACATAGGTTAAGAGTGTTTGAGAATAAGGTGCTTAGGAAAATATTTGGGGCTAAGCGGGATGAAGTTACAGGAGAATGGAGAAAGTTACACAACGCAGAACTGCACGCATTGTATTCTTCACCTGACATAATTAGGAACATTAAATCCAGACGTTTGAGATGGGCAGGGCATGTAGCACGTATGGGCGAATCAAGAAATGCATATAGAGTGTTAGTTGGGAGACCGGAGGGAAAAAGATCTTTGGGGAGGCCGAGACGTAGATGGGAGGATAATATTAAAATGGATTTGAGGGAGGTGGGATATGATGATAGAGACTGGATTAATCTTGCACAGGGTAGGGACCGATGGCGGGCTTATCTGAGGGCGGCAATGAACCTTCGGGTTCCTTAAAAGCCATTTGTAAGTAAGTAAGTAGGCTATATGCCTTGCATTATAATACACAACACGAATTTACCTTTTTATTTGCGATTACGAATAATTTGGATTAACCTTATTTGCTAGAAACGAATATATCTCAGGTTATTCGTGATCAACGAATAATTTCCTTTAATTATAATTATTATTTGTTAATCGAATAAATTTCGCCCAACATTGCTAGTAGTAGACTAATACTGGTAGTAAACCCTTGCTAGTAGTACTGATTGCTGACTGTTATACGAGGAGAGAAGTGTGTGTAATTTACATTGCAGCGTTTACTTTGTCGCTATTCTATGTGAGATGTAGAATTGTAAACAGTGGAGAGAGGTGTCGGTGTAAAAGTGTTTGATAGGTGTCGCCTTGACACCCCTGCACAAGTTTAATCAAGTCTACCAATTTGTCCAAGTGTTGTCGGAGGGGGGACAAGTCGTCAGGCTGTGCTTTTCAGAAACCAGACTATAAAAGCCATTAGGACTTGTTTATGGGCGTCCTCAACACCCGATAGATAGCACGGGCCGCTCCAGGAATGTACCTAGTCACCTGTTGGTTCATTTCTTTTCTAGCTAACACTTTGTTTTCGAATAGTTCCTCTCTTAGAATGAAAGAATGTGTCAACATCTTCACTGTCTTTGTGGAGTTGGTTTGATATATAAAATAAACAAGCCACTAGCTCAGTATCTTGAGACAATGTTGGTAAAACTGGCGCTGGTGGTGTCTTCCGATTGCAGTCACAACGGACACGTATTCGATTCTCGATAAGGAAGTAATGGTTTACCTATCAAATTCACTGGTTGTATGCAATATATTAATATTTTGTTGTCTTGGGCTCTTTTTCCTTGCCTTCCTTAATAATGAGACCAACACATAGCTCCAATCAATCAATCAATCAATCAATCAATCAATGAGGCAGAAAGAAGGGAAAGTAATCTAGACGATATAGATATTACGTTAGCCCCTAGCCTAAAGGTCACTTGTCTCACTTTGTTCACACCTCCCAAGTAAGTAAATTTAGTATTTTTTTTTTTTAGTTGAAGTAATCGTGAACTACCAACAAGTGGTGGGTGGGTAGATAGATGGATAGATAGATAGATAGATAGATAGATAGATAGATAGATAGATGGATGGATGGATGGATGGATGGATGGATGGATGGATGGATGGATGGATGGATGGATGGATGGATGGATGGATGGATGGATGGATGGATGGATGGATAGATAGATAGATAGATATAGATAGGTGGATAGGTAGATAGGATGGATGGATTGGATGGATTGGATGGATTGGATGGATTGGATGGATTGGATAGATAGATAGATAGATAGATAGATAGATAGATAGATAGATAGATAGATAGATAGATAGATAGATAGATAGATAGATAGATAGATAGATAGATAGATAGATAGATAGATAGATAGGTGGATAGGTGGATAGGATGGATGGATAAGATGGATGGATAGGATGGATGGATAGGATGGATGGATTGGATAGATTGGATAGATTGGATTAGATAGATAGATAGATAGATAGATAGATAGATAGATAGATAGATAGATAGATAGATAGATAGATAGATAGATGGATGGATGGATGGATGGATGGATGGATGGATGGATGGATGGATGGATGGATGGATGGATGGATGGATGGATAGGTAGGTAGGTAGCTAGGTAGGTAGATAGATAGATAGATAGATAGATAGATAGATAGATAGATAGATAGATAGATAGATAGATACATAGATAGATAGGTGGATAGGTGGATAGGTGGATAGGTGGATAGGTGGATAGGTGGATAGGTGGATAGGTGGATAGGTGGATAGGATGGATAGGATGGATTGGATGGATTGGATGGATTTGATGGATTGGATGGATTGGATGGATTGGATGGATTGGATGGATTGGATGGATTAGATAGATAGATAGATAGATAGATAGATAGATAGATAGATAGATAGATAGATAGATAGATAGACAGATAGATAGATAGATAGATAGATAGATAGATAGATAGATAGATAGATAGATAGATAGGTGGATAGGTGGATAGGATGGATGGATTGGATGGATTGGATGGATTGGATAGATAGATAGATATATAGGTAGATAGATAGATAGATAGATAGATAGATAGATAGATAGATAGATAGATAGATAGATAGATAGATAGATAGATAGATAGATAGATAGATAGATAGATAGATAGATAGATAGATAGATAGATAGATAGATAGATAGATAGATAGATAGATAGATAGGTGGATAGGTGGATAGGTGGATAGGATGGATGGATTGGATGGATTGGATGGATTGGATAGATAGATAGATATATAGGTAGATAGGTAGGTAGGTAGATAGATAGATAGATAGATAGATAGATAGATAGATAGATAGATAGATAGATAGATAGATAGATAGATAGATAGATAGATAGATAGATAGATAGATAGATAGATAGATAGATAGATAGATAGATAGATAGATAGATAGATAGATAGATAGATATAGATAGATAGATAGATAGATAGATAGATAGATAGATAGATAGATAGATAGATAGATAGATAGATAGATAGATAGATAGATAGATAGATAGATAGATAGATAGATAGATAGATAGATAGGCGGGTGGGTGGGTGGGTGGGTGGATGGATGGATGGATGGATGGACGAACGGACGGAGAGACGGATGGATGGATGGATGGATGGATGGATGGATGGATGGATGGATGGATGGATGGATTGATGGATGGATGGATGGATGAATGGACGGACGGATGGATTATTAATGCTGAAGACATTACAATTCATGCATAGCATCGTCAATAAAAACATAAATTAAAAATTATTATAAAATTCATCTAGACTATACAAAAGGTTTAAAGTCAATAATGTCTTGAGTTTACTCTTAATGTATGTATTTACGTTTGAAATGGCGTTCTTATGACTAAAATTTTCTTTGTAATAATGTTAGCTGCAAAATCCTAGTACAGAGCATTGTACGCATAAACAGCAATAACTCAGGGAAAGAAATTTCAAAATTGAGTAATTTTTAGGAAATATATGGCATTTTGAAGAAATAGAATAATTTTTAATTAATTACTTTTTTTACGGAATCAAAAAGTGAAATTGAAGTTCCTGATATATGGTTATGTTAGTCTACTTTCATATGTTGTCTGATAAATGTCTTAAAAAGGTTGGTTAAATATGTAGATTTTCCTCCGAAACGTTAATACATACCTTAAAAGCTATTAACGTGTAATTCCTTTATATGAATAGGTAAACTATTAAAAAGTTTAATTGATACTGTTTCAAAACTATTTTGAGCAATGCTGAATTTATTTTTATTATTTATTTCGAGTTAGATAATTACGTAAATTAGAATCAAAAATATATTTAGACAAATTATTCTTAATATAAATAAGACAGCTCGAGTCATATAAAGACATTAATGTTAACACACCAAACATGGAAAATAATGGTCTACAATGGGTATTACGAGGAACGACACCACAGATGATCCGACTAGCTCTGTTCTGAAAAATAAAAAGTTTTTTAGACGAATTATAATTACCCCAAAGCAGAATACCATAACTAAGATGGCTGTGTATATAGCCTAAACATAGTAAACTGAAATAAGTGAATTTTGGTCTATGCTATAACTAAGAATTCTTAACATAAATATGCCTTTACTTATTTTTTGTCATCGGCCTGGTTGATGTAGTTCGTATAGCGCTGGTCTTCTATGCCCGAGGTTCCGGGTTCGATCCCGTGCCAGGTCGATGACATTTAAGTGTGCTTAAATACGACAAGCTCATGTCAGTAGATTTACTGGCATGTAAAAGAACTCCTGCGGAACAAAATTCCGGCACACCGGCGACGCTGATATAACCTCTGCAGTTGCGAGCGTTGTTAAATAAAACATAACAACATTACTTATTTTGTCTGCAATAAAATCAGTATGAGATTGCCGTTCCAAATTTGATTGCAGGTAAATAACTAAAAATCTATTCGAATTACCGGGAACGAAATTGATTCGATTGAAGCTGAAATTTGTATTAACAAAATTTATGTTAATATTTTCACCATTATTTTTAATAGTTTTGTCTAGATGAACTGACATGAAAATACTTTGTATAATCGAGAGTCAATTTCGTAGAGTACAGTGCTCTATAATAATAATAATAATAATAATAATAATAATAATAATAATAATAATAATAATAATAATAATGGTAATAATAGTAGTAGTAGTAAAAAAAAAAGGTAAAGGTATCCCCGTAACATGCCATGAAGGCATTTGAGTGGCATGAATGTAGAGCCCCATGCTTTCCATGACCTCGGCACTAGAATGAGGTGTTGTGGTCGGCACCACGTTCTGACCGCCTTTTACTCCCGGGAAAGACCCGGTACTCAATTTTATAGGAAGCTGAGTGAACCTCGGGGCCGTTCTGAAAGTTTGGCAACGAGAAAAAAATCCTGTTACCACCTGGGATCGAACTCCGGACCTTCCAGTCCGTAGCCAGCTGCTCTACCAATTGAGCTAACCGGCCGTCAGTACTAGCATTATTATTATTATTATTATTATTATTATTATTATTGACTTAGTTTGCTCTTGGCAACGATTTATCATTTATGTATTATTTTAGGCATTATACTCAATTATTATTGTCTCATAGTATTCTTAGTTATCCATTCATCTTCATTATTGTAATTAATTGTAATTATATTTATGTGTAATAATTATGTTTGTTTTATGTTTTTGTTATATTTGTGCTGAACTGTAATTGGCCACTGGCTGTTGTACGGCACATTAAATAAATATAAATAAATAAAAATAAAATAAAATTATTAGTAGTAGTAGTAGTAGTAGTAGTAGTAGTAGTAGTAGTAGTAGTAGTAGTAGTAGTAGTAGTAATAATAATAATAATAATAATAATAATAATAATAATAATGGTAATAATACTAATATAAATTCTGCACTCTTCTTGATATTCTAAGTTCAAACAAAGCATTCATGGTAATGTAGAAGACAATGCTCTTCAGTAAACATAACATGATCCGAAGATTCTTCAGCTGAAAAACATATGAACCGTAGTCAGGAACAAGACCCATTAAATATGGTTTATTTACTTTCACCTTGGACTTTTAGAATGTGTGAATTGAGAATCCGTGAAAAGAATGAGAACCAATAAATATTACCTACTCCATTTTTATCCACGACAGATGCGAACTTGTTTCACAGGGATCAGAACCCCTGTATCCTTACAGCAAGATCCATGTGGTGACCATTCTTCCAACGGTATACCATAACGAGATTGGAGGACATGAAAGTGTCGATATTGCGCAGACAGATTAACTCCTTTGGCAGCCGCTACGGCGATACCTGCAGGAAATCCAATTTAGCCTTCAGTTGTACAATATGATGGACATAATTGCGACGTGTGGATCAATACTGCGCCCGGCAAGGGTGCCTTATTTAACTGCAGAGGTGCTGAATTGAGAGGTAGGCAGGGGATGGGCATTTCCAGTAGACAATAATAAATATGTATGTACATGGATTACGGAAGCTTGCATTAAACAATAGCCAATGGGAGCGGCTAGGTGTAGGAGTGGACGGAGAGTTCTAACCCCCTACCCCCTCTCAGCCCCATCGGAAACAGTTCTGTCACAGACGTCACTAGAAATTTATTATTTCCATTTCACTGTGTGCGATCGGACCTTCACGATAGCCAATTGTCATTAACCAATCGGACAGGACATTTGCATTTGCCCACTCAGCAACAGCTGTAAGCACTGCGAGCTTGTCATTTGTTTCAAATTTAAGGTCAATGGAGGGTTAAGGGTTATTTCCGAGAGGGAGCCCCTCTCCGGCTGACTGCAGGGTTAGATTGGACCGAGGCAAGGGATGGGAGATGACAGAGAGGGACAGAATTTGGTAGGGAGCTGGAGTATTCAGTTGAATGGGTATTCCCCCCCCATCCCTCGCTCTCTCTCTCTTTCTGCCCCTTGCTGGTAGTTAGAAACGTTCAGCCGGGATTCCAAATATGAAATATCCAGAATTGCACTTTCGTGTTCAATTACTCACCCTGACAAGCATCGATCGGTAGCCTGGCCATTCGTAAGAGCCCAGTACAAGAACCGGTCAAGTGGCGGAGCTTCACAACTTCAATTGAAAACATCCTCTCTCCCTCCACCCCCCTTCGAATTCCATCTGAAACGTGACTATGAAAGTGTGCAGTGGTCATTTAACAAGTGTGTTCACTGCCTGTGCTGGGGAGGAAAAAAAAAAAAAAAAGGTTTGATCCTTTCGAAAGGTGTATGTTGTGTTAAAAGGCTTTGAACTCCCGGGCCGGGTTTCGAATATCGTGCACGTAGATTTTACTTGATTTAATAGCTCTAGTGATCTATAGAGAGTGACAGTACATTAGGCACTTTATTACGTTTATGACGTTTTTGTAACGAAATTAGAATTATTGAAAAGAATTGCCATAAACTCGTAGCGCCACAGAAAAGGCTCCAAATAACGTTATCAAGGGGGTAAAATTTTGGTCATTTACAGTCAAAAGTCGCATTTTAGTTTTCTTGTAAAAATGAATCAGCAATGTCTTATTTATATGTTGAGCAAGTTTCAATGTTCTACGGCGCTCGAAAGCATAAAAATTACCCAAATTTTACAAGCTGTTTTCTCACACTTTTTTCAGCACATTTCGTCAGGTTCGAAGTGTAAAAACTCTTACAGTTTTGATGATAGCCTAGAAATAAACTTTTACTGCATGTTCTATATAATACGGTTAACAAAGTAGCTCATGGCTTTTATGATTAAGTGAATATTTTTAAAATAAAAAATGAAATATTTCTAGCGGCAGTGGAAAATTTCTATTTTTAGGTATGCAGTGGTTATAAATGTTTTTTCCCTTTTGTAGTAAAGATAGGAAAACTAATGGGTCATATTTTTCTAAATGTGTCACTGGTTTTGGAAAAAAAAATTCTAACATATTACTGAAATGAAGAGTCCATTGCAAGAATGATGACTGTCATTTGGAATACATTTTGCAGGAGAAGCAATCGAAAGTTGAAATACTTAGCGCTCAAAGCTTAACTGTGATTTTCCGATCATTACTGGACAATGACTATCAGTGTTAATACCATATAACTCTCTATGAACATTCTGTATGTCTTAAGCTACGCACTGACAGTCTTGGTTCATTTTCGACAACAAAGTGACATCCATCATTCTTGCAGTGGACTCTTCAAATATGAAATTTTTGAACACACCCCAACGATATTCTCAAACACACAACTCAATTTCAAAACACATACACTCTTTGACTCTAGACTATGAACGCACCCACACAGGAAACAAGAGGCGCCAAGACCAACA
The DNA here is from genome assembly GCA_025594305.2 of Periplaneta americana. Taxonomy (NCBI): domain Eukaryota; kingdom Metazoa; phylum Arthropoda; class Insecta; order Blattodea; family Blattidae; genus Periplaneta; species Periplaneta americana. The sequence goes on from JAJSOF020000013.1 coordinate 149,069,723, forward strand.
ACGACCAGTTCCGAAGATGACCGAAAATATGTTGAAACATGTTAAGAAGGTACGTTAAAATTTAACACAAGAAAGTTCTCATCATACATATTCCGTATTGTTTCTTGTTGTACTATGATTGTGTGGCTGTAATACACGATTCTATGATCAAGTTTTAACAGCATATATTTATAAATTTGTTCAGTTTTAAATACATCAAATTCGAGAAATAATTAATTTAATTGGATTACAAAAAGTTTCCTTAAACAGGTAGTAATTATTAATTTCTGTAATAAATTTAATGGATTAGGGCTAAGATTAATTTTTGTAATACCACCCAAAACAATAATTACATACAATTGCAGTAATTTTAATAATAATTTTATACTTGACATTATATAAACTACACATGTATTCTTTGTATAACAACCTTAAAAGTATTATTTCTAAATGATTAACGCTGTAAAAATTTAATCAATTCATGACCGCAAATTTCTTAGTATTTCCAGGTTAAATATTAGTAAATTTATTATTTCTTTTTTACCTTCATGTTCATGTCTTCTTAAGAGCGCGTGCTATGATTTCATATAAACATGTGTGCATTGCAGAGTGATATAAGTTCGCAAGCTGTGCTCATCAATTTGAAATGCTTGTTAATCGCAGTGTACATACATCATAACGCAAAACAATAAGTAGTTAAAGTCAGATGTGGCCACGGATAACACTTCACAGAATTCGAGGGAGAGGACGTCTTCGTGCGTTGTTTATCTTTCTGATGTCATCCTGCCTGAACCTGGTATACGCGTGTGACCACTTTTAGAAACAGAGGCTTGTAATCTTACTTTCTTACGCGTTTACCCTATTGAAGGTTGTGCAGTCTGCACCAAGCTAGACCTTCGTCTAAAATAAGGCAGAACATCGGTAATGGACACACACACACACACACACACACTATTATCAGAATTCGAACCCTTGACCGTAATTTAAAAAATCGAGCCTTACCGTTGCGTACACTTTTCTTCTTCTAATGACCAACATTGGAAGATAAGTCCATTTATTGACTAATAGTCCAATAGAGTGCATTGATCTTCCCTGCTTCTCCTAATTCTTTTGTTAAGACGGGAGCAAACTAGAAGATTGTTTTTGTCCATTTTGCTGTTCGGTTCTCTGCATATGGTGAATTCCTCAGATGAATATATGCCAATTTTTTTAAGTTGAGCAGCTAGGCAGGTATGTTCGGTGGCTAATCTGAAGACATATCGTTTTTCCTTGTTTTTTTCTTCCCCAAAGCTTATTAATCTTTTCCCTCTCTTGATTATGTTCTTTTTTGTTGGTCCTGTATCATGAAAATTGAGTTGTTTGTTACTAGATCGGTTATATATACTGTTTTGAATCTTTTATTGTATTTCCTTATTGATTTATGTATTTATTTATTTAGTAGATTTATTTCTACTGGCAGAGTTAAGGCCCGAAATTAAAATATAAAAATTGGAAATTTATCTTTTGAAGAGGTGGAGAAATTCAAATATCTTGGAGCAACACTAATAAATATAAATTATACTCGGGAGAAAATTAAACACAGAATAAATATGGGAAATGCCTGTTATTATTCGGTTGAGAAGCTTTTATCATCCAGTCTATTGTCAAAAAATCTGAAAGTTAGAATTTATAAAACAGTTATATTACCGGTTATTCTTTATGGTTGTGAAAGTTGGACTCTCACTTTGAGAGAGGAACATAGGTTAAGGGTGTTTGAGAATAAGGTGCTTAGGAAAATAGTTGGGGCTAAGAGGGATGAAGTTACAGGGGAATGGAGAAAGTTACACAACACAGAACTGCACGCATTGTATTCTTCACCTGACATAATTAGGAACATTAAATCCAGACGTTTGATATGGGCAGGGCATGTAGCACGTATGGGCGAATCAAGAAATGCATATAGAGTGTTAGTTGGGAGGCCGGAGGGAAAAAGACCTTTAGGGAGGCCGAGACGTAGATGGGAATATAATATTAAAATGGATTTGAGGGAGGTGGGATATGATGATAGAGAATGGATTAATCTTGCTCAGGATAGGGACCAATGGCGGACTTATGTGAGGGTGGCAATGAACCTCCGGGTTCCTTAAAAGTAAATAAGTAAGTAACTAAGTAAGTAAGGCAGAGTTAAGGCCATAAAGCCTTCTCTTCCACTCAACCAGTATGAGAACAATAGCAAATATAAAAATTATAGAAATACAGGAAAAATATACAATTAATAATAATAATAATAATAATAAAATGAAAACAAGTTCAGTTACATATAATTCTAAAAATCAAACAATTACAGTAATGTAAATCGAAGTAATTGTTAAAATAATAAACACATTTATATACTAAAAATAAAAATCATATATTAGAAAAAAAATATATTTTAGGAAAGCTCAAGTCTAAGCAGTCTAGTTGACAACCGGGTTTTGAAATTAGTAAATGTCTGACAACCCTTTAAAGTATGAGGTAAGGAGTTCCAATAACGAGAAATTCAAACGGTGAATGGTGAAGAGTATCGGGGGAGTGTTATGATGAGGTATACTCAATGTACCGGTGATCTGAGATCGAGTGTTTAGGTTATGGTTGGAGCATAAATATATAAGACGAGACGACAGATAACTTGGGGCTGAGGTGCGCAGAATTTGAAATAGAAGAGAAAGACAGTGCAAAGTTCTGCGATCGTTGAGACGGAGCCAAGATAAAAATTCGAAAAATGGTGAAATATGATCGTATCGTCGGACATTGAACACATATCTTATACACATATTATGAACACGCTGTAATTTGTTCTAGAGTTCGGTGCTTAAATAAGTGAACAACACGTCACAATAGTCAAAGTGCGGCATTACGAGTGTTTGAACTAATGTTTGTTTCAGTGACGCGGAGAAGAAATGTTTGTTCATTCATTCATTCATTATATTCCATAGATCTCACATGAGCAATGAAGCTTTAAGATGTGGAACAAGTCAAAATTTTATAATATTACAATTACAATTTTTACAATATTTTACAATTTTTACAGTTATATAATTTAGTAATTTTCTACAATGATGAGGTGAGGTCCGAGGATTCTCCAAAAGATTACCCGACATTTGCCTTTTGGTTGGGGAAAACCTCAGAAAAACCCAACCAGATAATCAAATCAAAGGAGAAAATGAAGTGATGCCGAGGACTCGCCATAGACCATCCGGCTTCAGTCCCACGGCTGGGGAAAACCTCGGAAGAAACCATTCAATGAGATCAACCGCTTAACGAGTGAATAGATGAGCAGATTTTTGTAATTGATTTACTAATGGTAATCAATAAGTTTCAGGACTGCCCTGAATGTAGGCAACACATAGAACGTAGAAAACGTAGAAGTTATCTAGAACTAGGAAAACGCCTGGAATCTACACTAAAGGCATCGCTTGAATGGTAGAGAAAACGACTAGCCATAAGTCGTATTTGTTGAGATTCTAAGAAAACCGCAATAGGTTCTTGATATTTGCACAAAATCATATGTAGAAGCTCAGTTCTTAAAGACAATCTGACCCATAGGATCGATTTCTAAAACGAAGTCTAGACCACGGGCATGGCTTTAAACCGCGTTTGGATTTATAAAACGAGATCTTTTTTTCATTTTTCTGAGCCACGGCTCGAAACCATATTCTGAAGCAGAGACCACGGCTGGGGTAGGTTTAAAGATGTATGCAGGATGGAGGTAGTAGATCAGCTGGATGATTATCAAAGGAAAATTTGTCTCTACGAGTATTAAATCCCCGGATTAGAGCGATGAGAAACAAGAATAATTCTTTGTAACTGTATAACGACGATAATTTCAGGCGAATATTTCGACTTTCGAAGGAATCAACGCAAAATTCAGCAAAAATGCTGAATAATAATCTGCAAGGAAATGCAGGAGGCGGTGGGTTGACAATTTTTTTTACATGTTCTTGTTGCTTTGAGGGAAGTAAGATATATTTTATATTAGTTATGCCTTTATACCTATAGGACGATGTAACTTAATTCTTAGTCTTTACATTAGTTTTCAACATTTCATTTAATACTCGAAAATGATGTGGGCCTACAAGAATATGAAGCAAACGTGATTTTGTCTTTTTATTTTAAGTTTTATGCTACTGGAGCTTTCCACGTACAGACGTGGACAAATTATTAGACAAAAACGTTTCTCTTGGAAACATAATATAATTCGTCATATCAACTTTCATTATAATTCACAGAGTCTTTGTTGTTGTAAATATGATTGTTTACATCTTCTGGTATATTTTTCCAATGGTTAAGTATATTTTGTCTGGCTATGTTGGTACTACTGGTGTTTTAATGATATACTGCAGAAGATATTCAACAGTCTGTTCTCCCATGGCCTGCAAGAAGACCGGACATGAACAGAATTGAAAATCTGTGATCTGTACTGAAGAAGAAAATGAACAAAAAGAGGCTTACAACAAAACATGGACTCATTTAAGCACCGTCTGATATCTGGCTAAATGATGCTGATATTCAAAGAAAGTGTCAAACTTTGGTTTTCAGCATCCCTGACAAAATCAACGTGTTAATAAAGAATAAGGGAATGTTCACAAAATATTAGTAACCTCCAGACTCAATTTTCTGTTCATTATTTCTATGCAAAATACATTTTTGTTCATTATTTCTACAGATAAATACAGCTTTGTTGCACATATAAATCATTTAGTCTAATAATTTGTCCACATCTGTAGTATTGTATGTTAAAATAGAAACATACTACATTTTAGTTTCAATGGAAATTTTAATCCATTTAATATTTAGATTATTCATTCCGTAGAACCGGGTTTTCAGGTAGTTAATGTTGGTAATAGTTATGAACAAATTATAAACTACAACATAAACCCTCGATTTATGCTAATTATTTGGATAATTTCATTCTGGTACCTAAAAATCGGTTCCCTACTAAGTAATGCTAGTATTTTAAACGCACATAATATTCTGCAAATTAGTCAATATAACAATACCTTAGCTGAGAAAAAAAGAATGTGACTTACTGCAATTCAATAAAAATATTAATCTCGATGTTCATTTCTTTCTAATATCGACTGTTTACAAGAATACATATCGATTCTAAGCTGCGTTGCCATATATAAAACTCACGAACCTCAGTTTCTTCTCAAGCCGCATCTCGACTTCGTTTTAGAAATCGCATAAGGTTCAGACCTCGATCGCGGTTTAAAAGCCGAGGTTTGGAACCACGATTTCGTCCGTGTTTTAGAAATCGACACTTAGAGTCCTGCAGTTAAAATATGTCCGCTCATAAAAAGAGCAAGAAATGCTAAAAAGTTATGTTTTTCTTGTAAAATAAAGTTCACAGATTTTTTTTATTGATTTAAATATATATATATATACTGAAGATGGAGGAGCATTCCTCCGAAACATGTCTGGTTTTTAACCGATTTTATTAATTTTATTCAATTATTAAAACGTGTTCATATAACTGTATTAAATTACTTCTATTGTATATAAGTATCTCATTCATGAACACTGAACACTGTTGTATCTGACCTAACTTATGTAATTTAATATATATATATTGGTCATATTTCAGGAACAGCTCCCTAAGATCGTAGTGCATAATGGCTTCTGGTCCCAGCACTAATATATCTTTATGCTCGACCATGCCGAAATGTAGTAATTATACACCTGGTAGCAGACCTTTAATGCATGTCATTAAAGTACACCTACTCATTAAAGGTCAGGTCTTTCAGCCAATGACGACTCAGGTTACAACTGTTCAGCCAATGACAGGTCAGCTTTCTACCGTTATAAAACCGCAAGTATCGATTATTCTCGGATATGCAATCGAAAGAGAATTAGCGAAAAGTCACGGAGGCTGGAAATCCAATACTGTCGCAGAAGGTTATGTTCAGTTACTATAATAATTAGCGTTAATTGTAAATAATATTCAAATAAATTCAATTTGTCATCTACTTTTTCAATGTCCAATTTAATTTCAATGTTATCTCTGTAGGTTCTTATGGCCTAGCAAGGTCAATGTGGACATCTGTTCTTCGGAAAAAATCAATACTTTCGCGTCTGCGCACATCTCACAACATACGGGACATTACTCCAGGTCAGATACAATAAAATTAATAATATCAAGTTATAAATATGGTCGAGCATAAAAAGTCGTATGAAACTCGCCTATAATGGTAATTAAAAAGCTCGTATGAAAATTATGAAACTCGCTTGCGCTCGTTTCATAAATATCCATACTCACTTCTTAATTACCTTCATTATAGGCTCGTTGCATAATGTACTATTCCCATTTAGTAAGTTACTGTATTTGTTACTCCATTGCTGCACTACCTCTGAGTCATTTGTGTGATTGTAAAGACTGTCAAATAAAAGAGTCACCTGACTCTTGTTTCTGCACTCTTGTGTCGCCGCGTGCCGTGAAGTCTGTAGCTCAGGGGCGAAGGGTCCGGAAGATGTCGAGTGCCCACTCCACGGGAACAGCGGGTTCAAGATCGTCGAGCGAGCCCCAAATTAAGTGGACATTTGCATATCCACCCCCCTGCCTCTGCCTCAGATTTTTGGGGGATCCAGTAGGCCTAGCATCTGTAAAATAACCAACTGGTGCTATGTCGACGAGAGGGTGGAGGTCATCCGTTTGACCCCCGAATGTGATCTACCTTTCGAGGTACTGAATGTAGGTGAATTGCAACGGCTAATGTGGTCGTTGGTTCGACTCTGTAAATGGCATTAATGTTATAAATAGAGACTTTCTGTGTTGTTATTCAGTTCGTAGAGCATCGGGTACAAATCCATCTCATTCGGGTTCTATTTTCGGTAGGGAATATATAGATTTACTTCCCCCTTATAGACTAGGCGAGTTTTCCTTTCTTTACGTTTGTCCTGCGTCACTTGATAACATGTCACACTTCTATTTTCCCTTTTCTCTTTCCCTCATTTTATTTATTCTTGTCCTATTTCCTTTATCATCTTTCTCCCTTCCATTTTCACTTCTTTTCCTCCCAACATTTATGTTCCTTTTTCATCTTCTTCATTTTCTCTTCATCTCCCCTTCCTTATCTTCATATTTTTTCATTTTCTCCTACCTTCACCTTCATTTTTTATTTCCTTTCTTCTTCCCATTTTCATTTTCTTTTCATGTCTCCTTGCTTATTAACTCCATTTTCTTTTCATCTCTCCTTGCTTAGGCCTATTATCTCCATTTTCTTTTCATGTCTCCTTGCTTATTAACTCCATTTTCTTTTCATCTCTCCTTGCTTAGGCCTATTATTTCCATTTTCTTTTCATGTCTCCTTGCTTATTAACTCCATTTCATTTTCGTCTCTCCTTGCTTAGGCCTATTATCTCCATTTTCTTTTCATGTCTCCTTGCTTAGGCCTATTATCTCCATTTTCTTTTCACCTCTCCTTGCTTAGGCCTATTATCTCCGTTTTCTTTTCATGTCTCCTTGCTTATTAACTCCATTTTCTTTTCGTCTCTCCTTGCTTAGGCCTATTATATCCATTTTCTTTTCATGTCTCCTTGCTTATTAACTCCATTTTCTTTTCATCTCTCCTTGCTTAGGCTCATTATCTCCATTTTCTTTTCATGTCTCCTTGCTTATTAACTCCATTTTCTTTTCATCTCTCCTTGCTTAGGCCTATTATCTCCATTTTCTCTTCATCTCTCCTTCCTTATCTTCACCTTTTTTCATTTTCTCCTATCTTCACCTTCATTTTTTATTTCCTTTCTTCTTCCCATCTTCATTTTCTTTTCATGTCTCCTTGCTTATTAACTCCATTTTCTTTTCATCTCTCCTTGCTTAGGCCTATTATCTCCATTTTCTTTTCATGTCTCCTTGCTTATTAACTCCATTTTCTTTTCATCTCTCCTTGCTTAGGTTTATTATCTCCATTTTCTCTTCTTCTCTCCATCCTTATCTTCACCTTTTTTCATTTTCTCCTATCTTCACCTTCATTTTTTATTTCCGTTCTTCTTCCCATCTTCATTTTCTTTTCATGTCTCCTTGCTTATTAACTTCATTTTCTTTTCATCTCTCCTTGCTTAGGCCTATGATTTCCATTTTCTTTTCATGTCTCCTTGCTTATTAACTCCATTTTCTTTTCATCTCTCCTTGCTTAGGCCTATTATCTCCATTTTCTTTTCATGTCTCCTTGCTTATTAACTCCATTTTCTTTTCATCTCTCCTTGCTTAGGCCTATTATCTCCATTTTCTCTTCATCTCTCCTTCCTTATCTTCACCTTTTTTCATTTTCTCCTATGTTCACCTTCATTTTTTATTTCCTTTCTTCTTCTCATCTTTATTTTCTTTTCATGTCTCCTTGCTTATTAACTTCATTTTCTTTTCATCTCTCCTTGCTTAGGCCTATGAACTCCATTTTCTTTTCATGTCTCCTTGCTTATTAACTCCATTTTCTTTTCATCTCTCCTTGCTTAGGCCTATTATCTCCATTTTCTTTTCATGTCTCCTTGCTTATTAACTCCATTTTCTTTTCATCTCTCCTTGCTTAGGTCTATTATCTCCATTTTCTTTTCATGTCTCCTTGCTTATTAACTCCATTTTCTTTTCATATCTCCGTCCTTAGGCCTATTATGTCCATTTTCTTTTCATGTCTCCTTGCTTATTAACTCCATTTTCTTTTCATCTCTCCTTGCTTAGGCCTATTATCTCCATTTTCTTTTCATCTCTCCTTGCTTATTATCTCCATTTTTTCTTCTCATCTTCCTCATCTTGCTGTCTTTCGTTTTTCTTTCGTTTTCTCTTTTTTTCCCCCTACATTCTACCTTTTCCTCTCTTTCGTTTTATCTTCATCATCTCTTCTATCTCTTCCCTCTCATATTTTTCATTTCCTTTTCATCTCTCCATCCTGGTTTTTTCATTTTCTTTACCTCCTTAATTCGTCATCTTTACCATTCTTTCATCTCTTCCCCTAATTTTATTGTCTTTTCATCTGTGCTTCCTCGATTTTTCATATTATTATCCTCCTTAATTCCTCAACTTCTTCTTCACTTTCTGTTCTCATTTCATTCTTCATCCTCTTCTCTTGTGTTTTTCTCCTATTTTTCTTTTTCCTTTCCTACTTTCATTTTTTCTTTCTCCTTGATTTATTTCTTTTCCTTTCCCTTTTCCATCTGCAGTTTCTCTTCCATTTCACGTCTTTTTTGTCATCTTATTTCCCAGTATTTTATTCATCTTCTTCATTTCCTTTTCCTCTTTTTATACAATTTTCTCTTTCTTTCTCCCTCGTCTTTTTCTCTTTCTGTCTTCTTTCTTCTTTTCTTAATTTCTTCTTTCCCTTGTAACTCTTTCTTCTCACCTCAATTTTTCTTATTTCTTTCTCTTTTTCATTCTTGTGTGTGCATGTATGTGCTTTTTTTCCTTCTTTCACTTTTTGTTAAATTTCACAGCTTGTGTCCTCTGTGACCTGGTATAGTGTGTGTACACTGCTAGTATGAATAAAAGAATGAATAAGAATATTATATCCTTTTTCACCATTTTCCACATGTTTCTCTCCTTTCTTTCCTCATGATCTTCTCTTTCTATTTCTATCCTTTTCCTCATGTTCAGCTATTCCTTTTACCCAATTATCCTCATTTTTCATTTTTCTCTTTTCTTTATTTCTTCAATTTTTTATTTCTTTTCTTCTCATCTCTTTTTTCTTTTCTTTCCATCATCGTTTTCTGTTCCCAATCATCTCTTCTTGCCTTGTTTCCCTTCCTCTTCATCCTCCCATCACATCTTCGTCTCTCCTCCTCTTCCTACACCTTCAAGATTTATGTCCGTCCTGTATTGAACACCATATTACCACAGTCTACTATATACAGTCGCGAAGCTCAATATGTAGTAAAAATGCAAACATGGGTAGTTGCCCACCACTAGGATCGCTACTATCGCCTCAACTTCGCAGATCTCTCTCCTAGCAGACGACAAAATATGTTACACTTTCGTTGTGTTCTTTTGGAAAAATTAACACCTTTCTTCCATTATTGAAATATTAAATGCATAAAGTTAATTTATAATTTTAATGAAGTATATTAAATTCCACCATAAACTCGAAGATACCTGCAAGAAATAAGTTAATATAATTTTTGTTTGTGCAAAACGAACTGAAAAATACTATAATAGCTTCACTCATTCAAGATTATAGCGATAATTAACTATGAAACCAATAAATATTAATTTGCATTTCCCTTTACAACAATAATAATGGAAATATGAATTAATGGAGTAACTTACGTGTACCGGTACTTGTAGTGTAGGCTTACGTAGTTAAAAAAGTGGGATGAGGTTAAGAATAATTTGAAATAAAACGTGATCAACAGGGAAAGGATTTATATGTAAATACATATTTACTTATAAAGCTAATATAATTTATATTTTGCATTATCTTTATGTTTCACAATGTGTAGGGTTGAAAAATCCTACTTTTATTTTCCATATTTTTCCATATTTTAGAGTTTAGTACATATTTTCGTTAATTTCCATATATTTTCCATATTTCATATAAAACAGTCCATATTATATTAGGTTTAACAATAAAACAAAACAAAATTCCATTAACTTTTAAAAATACATTTCAACAATAGAGATTTAAACACATGTTCAGTAATCCCTTTAACATCAGAGTTATTTGAAAATTAGCAGTCCTATCAACAATGGGAAAGTAAGTTACAAAACTGTATTAATTTAATTTAAAATTTTTAACAGACTTCAGTTGTGCAGCTCAACAGTTAAATGCTAGTCAGAGTACACATAGGTTCAGTTTTGTAAATCATACTATAAAGACGGTAAATATGCCAAAAGTACGTCATTCAGTCAATTTAAAATCAAAACTAACAAGTTACATTTCAGAATTTAAAGAAGATGGTTTATCAGCTGACAATAAAATATTATTTTGTAATTTGTGTCAGTGTGCAGTATCATCTACACAAAAGTTCCTGGTGCAACAACACATTACAACTAGTAAACATCAGGCCAACAAACAACTAAATTCCAAGCAGAGACAATTGTTTTTAACACAACCAACAACATCGAATGTAAGATCTGAGTTTAACATCGACCTGTGCCGTTCTCTCATCTCTGCTGATATTCCTCTCTACAAACTAAAGAATAAGGTCTTCAGGGAATTCCTTGAAAAATATACTCAACATACAATCCCGGATGAGTCAACACTTAGGAAGACGTATGCTCCATCCATCTACGATGAGACAATACAGAAGATAAGAGATGAAATTAAAGATAGTTCAATTTGGGTTTCCATTGATGAGACTCCCGACAAAGAAGGTAGACTTGTTGGTAATGTAGTTATCGGTTTGTTAAGTGAACAATATTCTGAACGAATTCTTTTACATTGTGATGTTCTAGAAAAGTGCAATACCAAAACTATAGTTAAACTGTTCAACGAAGCTATGGGTATCCTGTGGCCAAAGGGTATTATGTACGATAATGTGTTATTCTTTATTAGCGATGCTGCCCCTTATATGGTCAAAGCTGGACAAGCATTATCTGTTGTATATCCTAAATTGACTCATTTTACTTGTGTGGCGCATGCATTTCATCGTGTGGCAGAAGTGGTCAGAGACAATTTCCTAAAGTAGATTTGTTGATTTCATCAGTGAAAAAGTATTTCTCAAAGCTCCCAGTAGAGTTAACGTGTCGAAAGAAATGTACCCTGAAATTCCATTGCCACCAAAGCCAATTTTAACTAGATGGGGTACATGGCTAGAAGCAGTTGAATATTATGCCGAACATATAGACTCTATTAACAATGTTCTCCTTGCATTGGACTCTGAAGATGCAGTCTCAATTGATACTGCGAAAACAGTTACCTGTGACATAAGTGTGAAGAATGACTTAGCTCACATTCAGCATACATTTTCATGCATCATAAAAACGCTCAAAAGTCTCCAAAATAGGCACCTTTCACTATCTGAAAGTTTTGAAATTATAAATAGTACTGTGGAACAACTGAATCGTGGTAGAGGTAAAGTTGCAGATGCAGTAAGAGCTAAGGTGGACACTGTACTTTCAAAAACCCTGGATATGAAGAAGTACAAAAGGTTGTTGCTGTGATGAGTGGTGAATCAACAGTGAAGATTAACTTGGACTTATCCCCAGCAGACATTGTGAAATTGAATTATGTACCAGTTACTTCTTGTGACGTCGAACGCTCTTTTAGTCAGTATAAATCTATCCTCAGAGACAATAGAAGAAGATTCACTTTTCAGCACTTGAAAGAAATGTTTGTAACCTATTGTTATGGTAACAGACAATAAAAATTGTGTTTTGTTGAAACTACATTGGAAGATAAGGTACGTCCATTATATTTTTTGTTTAGTTTGATTAAAATGTACCAATATTTAACGTACATAGTCATTTTTTTATAATTTTAAGTCCATATTTAATTCCATATTTTGGTAAAAATCCATATTTAATTCCATATTTTGGTAAAAATAACTACATATATATTTACATATTTCATATATTTTTAGTCCATATAAATCCGTTCCCTGGTGATCAATAAATTTTATTGTAACAGACTTTTTCTACGTCTCTAGTAAAGTAACAAATAAAAATAACAACAAAATTAACAGCTATAATTAAAAACATATCCTTTGAAAAAAAGAAAGGAAGTAGGCCTAAGCAATAATAATCCTACCAGAATTGAAAATAAAACGTGATCAATAAATTTCATTCAAACAAACTTAATTTTTCTACGTCTCTAGTAAAATATTATTATTCCAATTATTGTATTTTAGCCATTAACATTTTCATTACAACCAATAACGAACATTTCACAACATCAATGTGAAATACGCAACGAGCTAGCACTCGATGGAAATACGACACAGTCCAAAGTCGACCGTGGACAGTCTATTGTTTCTAGTTGCTAACCGCTTGGAGCGCTTTATCACGAGATTTGCAAAAAATCACCTCAAGCTTCGCGACTGTATATAGTAGACCATGATATTACATAAGATAATGAGCAGATACCGGAACGTTGGCAGAATGCCTTTTTAAATGTGTTAAATCTATCTTCATTTGAAAGTAAATTTGTACGAATTATACCTTTGCTATTGAAACGTCGCAGTTTTATGTTGCCCTTTTCTGCCTTTTTGAATATAAATGCCTAATTTAGAAAACAAATGCTTTTTTGCCCTTATTTGATTATTTATCTATTATTTATTAATTTATTATTGAAAATTGCCTGCAGGTATATTTTAATTTACTTCTATAACCGATACAATGAAAGTGACTTCACCGAATGTATATTATTGTCTTTCAGTCAGTTCATATTCTCTTTGCAACAATGAGTGCTGCCGTGCAAAAATGTATAACAGTAAGCGTTTTAAATATCGCTTGTGTTTATTTGACAAGACGACAACAATGAGTGCGGGTCTAACGTTATTTTTAATGGTTATTTTTCTTTCAGTTTTCATTGCGACGTTGTTGCAGCTAGCTAAATATCACAACATATCAGTACAACCAAACACAAAAATGCATTTTCCAAGGCTACTGGGAAGAAGATTTCTTTTCTTCCAACAGTAATTGCAACATCTAGTAGAAAATCTCAATTTGCATTCGACTTGTGTAAAGCTTTTCTTGTTGCCGAAATCCCTTTGTGGAAAGTGCAAGGTTGTGGGTCTAGTGCAAAGCTTTTTTAATTGTTTTTTATTGCGTATTTTAGCTATTTATATTGCCCTTTTTGTCTGTCTATTTTAGCTATTTATGATGCCTTTTTACCTGCCTATTTTAATGATTCATAACACCTAAACTTCCGGTCTCTGATTATTGTTATGACAAAATAGACTATATGATTATGTCTCGTGACCCGAACATAGCTCAAAATGGAAATATTAGAATTGGAAGTTTATCCTTTGAAAAGGTGGCAAAAATTCAAATATCTTGGAGCAATGGTAACAAATATAAACGATACTCGGGAGAAAATTAAACGCAGAATAAATATGGGAAATGCCTGTTTTTACTCGGTTGAGAAGCTTTTGTCATCCAGCCTCCTCTCGAAAAAACTGAACGCCAAAATTTATAAAACAGTTATATTACCGGTTGTTCTGCATGGTTGTAAACTTGGACTCTCACTTTGAGAGAGGAACAGAGGTTAAGGGTGTTTGAGAATAAGGCCTTTAGAAACATATTTGGGGCTAAGAGGGATGAAGTTATTATTAGCTGGGAATAGCCTATATTGAATGAGCAGTCGCGGACAAACCATAAGGGATAGTCCTCCAGCTTGGGTGTTGGGTGAAGGGCTAACAACCCATCACCGTAAAAAAGAGCTTGTTACGAAACCCCAACATAAGCCTCGGAATGGGACTGATTCCTTGGCGCGACCATAGCAAAGGAATACAAAGTATATGATTATGTCTCGTGACCAGAACATTGTACGAAATGGAAATTTAAAAATATGAAATTTATCCTTTGACAAGATGGAAAAATTTAAATATCTTGGAGGAACAGTAATAAACATGAATGACACTCGAGAAGAAATAAAACGCAGAATAAATATGGGAAATGCCTGTTACTATTCGATTGAGAAGTTTTTGTTATCTAATCTGCTTTAAAAACAACTGAAAGTTAGTATTTATAAAACAGTTATATTACCGGTTGTTCTGTATGGTTGTGAAACTTGGACTCTCACTCTGAGAGAGGAACAGAGATAAGTGTGTTTGAGAATAAGGTGCTTAGAAAAATATTTGGGGCTAAGAGGGATGAAATTACAGGAGAATGGAGAAAGTTACACAATGCGAAACTGCACGCATTGTATTCTTCACCTGACATAGTTAAATTGTGTATTTGTCCCTCGGTAATATGTATATCGTTTTCGGTTGTATTTGAACCCACGTACCTATAACCAGTGGACCCCGGGAGATCAGGCTCGCAATGTTCGCACTTACGTGAGATGTTAAGTGCTGAGTCTGTGTTGCGGGCAGCGGAGAGGCAGGCGGAAGTAAATATTGCAGCCCTTGGCTCAGAGCGCCGGACTTGTTGAACCTTTTCCATCAATGTCGGCGCTGCGCCTTGTGCCGGTGTTGCCCTAAGCGGCTGCGGTTGCTATGGACCTATGCTGCAATTATCACAGGACACCTAAGTACCAGACACTCGCCCTGACAAATTGAACCCCATTTTCCACGACCCATACTACAGAACTGGAAAGGGGGAAAAAAAAAGTTGAAATTAAAATTTATGAACGCGTGCATCCTCATATTTGTTTCGCGTATGAAAACAATTTAACTTTTTTCCTACAGTTTTCCATTAATTTATTTACTATTGGAATCCACAGACATCTGTGCTTTAATTTAAAAATGCTTTGTGTGTGTGTAAATCTGTCGGGGACGCGCCCCCCCGCTCTTGATGCAGCAGCGCGGGAGATCGAATAATCTGTACAGAATGATACAGCCCCGCCGTTGTGTAGCCAGTTGGTACCAGCGTACTGAAGATCCTCAATGGAGTTTTAAGAGGTTACATACACCTTCGAGAATAAAAGAAATTGACCATTTAATATGAACTCTTAACTTTACCGTATATGTGTGAAATAAAAATCAATATGTTTGTAAAATTCACAATGTTATGTATTACAGTGTCTCGCGATACTTACGCAATATCAGCCAACAATATGTAATTTTATCGCTAATGTTATTCAGAATTGTTTAAAACATGTCTTCCACAAATTTTCAAAATGTTAGATATGTAATTTCATGATATTTTGCATGAGCCTTTTCATACTAGGATCAAGAAACTGTAGCTCAATGTTTAATCTAACTTTAACAGAAATAAAAGAAATCAATGAAAATTGTCTTAATTCATGCATCACTGTATTTGAAATGTGCTGAACTTTATTTAAACAATTCAAACTTCACTTAACAAAAAGAAATGAAAATTATTCCAATTGAAAACACGAAATATTACAAGTATCGGAATCATTTTTACTCCTTCTCATTGAAGTTGATGGTGAAGTTTGTACGTTGGCCAGATTGCTAACCTTCAGTCAGCTGTTCTTAGTGTAGTAGTAGTAGTAGTAGTAGTAGTAGTAGTAGTAGTAGTAGTAGTAGTAGTAGTAGTAGTAGTAGTAGTAGTAGTAGCAGTAGCAGCAGTAGCAGTAGCAGTTTACCTGGCAGAGTTAAGGCCATGAGGCCTTCTCTTCCACTCAACCAGGTTTCAATAATATACATGAAATAGAAAATTAGATTAGAAAACAACACAAAAGAAAATACCTTAGAAATTACATAAAATATAGTAGAAAATTACAATAGACAAGATCAGTTACATAATATAAAATTACAAATAGTCAGTTCGGTTACATAATATATAAAATAGTCGACCTGGTTGGCAAGTTGGTATAGCGCTGGCCTTCTATGCCCAAGGTTGCGGGTTCGATCCCGGGCCAGGTCGATGGCATTTAAGTGTGCTTAAATGCGACAGGCTCATGTCAGTAGATTTACTGGCATGTAAAAGAACTCCTGCGGGACAAAATTCCGGCACATCCGGCGACGCTGATATAACCTCTGCAGTTGCGAGCGTCGTTAAATAAAATATAACATATATAAAATAAAGTAGAAAATTACACATAATCAGTTACGTAACATAAGGGGAATATACACACTCACACACACACAAACACACAATTTATAACACCTAAAAGTCACTTGAGATATATTATACAGTTAATATACTAATAGGAGAATACAGGTATTCTTCACCTGACATAATTAGGAACTTAAATCCAGACGTTTGAGATGGGCAGGGCTTGTAGCACGTATGGGCGAATCCAGAAATGCATATAGAGTGTTAGTTGGGAGACCGGAGGGAAAAAGACCTTTAGGGAGGCCGAGACGTAGATGGGAGGATAATATTAAAATGGATTTGAGGGAGGTGGGGTATGATGATAGAGACTGGATTAATCTTGCACAGGATAGGGACCGATGGCGGGCTTATGTGAGGGCGGCAATGAACCTTCGGGTTCCTTAAAAGCCATTTGTAAATAAGTAAACAAGAATACATGTGGGTTACAAGACATAAAATGTTGATTAGCAAAGTCGTACTAAATGGCATACAAACACAAATGATTAAGTAATATATCAAGATAATAAAAAAAGAAAAGAGAAAAAAAAGAAGAAGAAGAGAGAGGAGAAAAAAATAACAACTTGGTCATTTAAGACTATTTAGAAACTTCCGCAAGAGTCTAGTTCTGTTCATTAAAAACATTTCTAAGTAGAGTGTACTTAAAAGATTTTAGACTCCGACTGCTCCTGATTTCCTGTGACGAGGAATTCCAGGAACGAGCTGTGTGTATTGTGAAGGAAGCAGAGTAAAGAGATGTTTGATGGAATGGACTTGATAGAACAAGGTTATGCTGTGAACGTGTATCACGGTTGTGGTGGGTTGCTAAATGTGTGAAGCGAGGAACTAGGTAAATAGGTGTGGAATGTATATATAATTTATTTCGAAGAAATCGTTTGTCCAGTTATCCTGGGTTACCAAAAACACAGAATAATATTACACATACAAGAATAATAACGGATTACAGTAAATAGACGAGTCGAATTGAATGTGAATTGAGAACTTGAATTTTAGAAATAATATAAATTATACATATATTTATAACAATCGCATACTAACGAATAGAAAAATGGAGGGATTATGATATTCCGTATAAATAATTTTTCAGAATTGCCACAGAACCTTTAATGCTAGAAGTAATTATTTTAGGAATGATGTCATGGATTCCAAATGTTTTGATAGTGTTTACAGTTGATCGTGGGATGGTGCCCCTCGCTCCGATCATTAAACCATGTACTTCCCAGGTGCCTTCCATCTGGTATTTTTCATGAAAATACGGAATAGTAGGCTTATAACTTTGTTGTTTCTCTTTATTGACCTCAGATGTTTGGGTCTGACTCATCTCAAATCTAACAGTTGGGTCCAGTATAAAGCCTTTACTATTAGTCTTGTCTAGAGCCACAAGCAAGTAAAGCGGTCGGTTTGGAAGTAAATCCCGAAAAGACAAAGTATATGATTATGTCTCGTGACCAGAATATTGTACGAAATGGAAATATAAAAATTGGAGATTTATCCTTCGAACAGATGGAAAAATTCAAATATCTTGGAGCAACAGTAACAAATATAAATGACACTCGGGAGGAAATTAAACGCAGAATAAATATGGAAAATGCGTGTTATTACTCGGTTGAGAAGCTCTTATCATCCAGTCTGCTGTCCAAAAATCTGAAAGTTAGAATTTATAAAACAATTATATTACCGGTTCTTCTATATGGTTGTGAAACTTGGACTCTCACTCTAAGAGAGGAACATAGGTTAAAGGTGTTTGAGAATAAGGTGCTTAGGAAAATATTTGGGGCTAAGCGGGATGAAGTTACAGGAGAATGGAGAAAGTTACACAACACAGAACTGCACGCATTGTATTCTTCACCTGACATAATTAGGAACTTAAAATCCAGACGTTTAAGATGGGCAGGGCATGTAGCACGTATGGGCGAATCCAGAAATGCATATAGAGTGTTAGTTGGGAGACCGGAGGGAAAAAGACCTTTAGGGAGGCCGAGACGTAGATGCGAGGATAATATTAAAATGGATTTGAGGGAGGTGGGGTATGATGATAGAGACTGGATTAATCTTGCTCAGGATAGGGACCAATGGCGGGCTTATGTGAGAGCGGCAATGAACCTTCGGGTTCCTTAAAAGCCAGTAAGTAAGTAAGTAAGTAAGTAAGTAAGAGCCACGATGCCCGCCCTTCTAATACCGCCGCCTTCGGAGCGCACCTCTTCATGAACCTCAAAGGATCTTTTTCTAAAGGCCTGTGCTATTAGTTTTCGGATGTTATGATGACGTGAATTTCTCAGGAGTTCTCCATGCTGACAGGATCCTAGTACGTGTGCTAAGGTTTCAATCTCATTGCAGTGTCTGCAACGGAAACCGTCCAAGAATCTCCCATGAAGACTTCTCGTTGGTGCTACGTTAGCATTAAGATTTTAAAAACATTTTCAAAATATGCTATGGTGCAAAAAGTACTGTACAAAACACTTTTGTGTAGTGCATTACAAAATCTCGGAAATCGAAAAATTCGTAGGCAAATATTTTTTTCTTTTAAATCGAACGGCAATTTAAAGACATTAACCACATAAAATTTAAGCGCACGGCTTCTGAGAAAAACGAACCTGTGTTCGATCCCGTACAGTTACCGTGAGATTTGTGGCGGTTGCTGTCGTTAAAAATGGAGGTTGAATGAATAATCGCAATTAAACCCGCATATTGGCATTATCGACTACGCAATGTGAACAACGAGTGCCAGAACGGCTCTCACACCTCCAGTCTGAAGCATTTCAAATGTTAAACGAGCGCTCCTCGCACTTCTCACGGCATTCCTCGGCGTAGCGCTGTGCCTCGCATTACAGATGTCTCTGCATCGATCCCCGAGACGGACTACAATGTACTATGTGACATCTACGTGTACAAATGTAACATTTCCCTTTGCCCTACTAGATATCGGTCAAAATAAGTGAGGGAATCGACAGTGATAGTTTTATTCAACATCTTTATTATCATTATTACCAGTGCCGCCATGGTATTTTTTTTTCTTGACGATACGCGACCTCCTTATTATCTACCTTGAAATATATGTTACTCCCGTCTTTCTATCCCTTCGATCGTTGTTTAGTGAATATTTTTATGTTAAATAAAATATGGAAAAATTATTTTGCTTTAACTTTTACTTTAAAACAAGTTATATTTAAAGAAGTCGTTGCCAAACTTTCAGAACGGCCCCGAGGTTCACTCAGCCTCCTATAAAATTGAGTACCGGGTCTTTCCCGCGGGTAAAAGTCGGTCAAAGCGTGGTGCCGACCACACCACCTCATTTAGTAGTAGTATTTATTTATTTATTTAACCTGGTAGAGATAAGGCCGTCAGGCCTTCTCTGCCCCTCTACCAGGAGATTCCAACTACAATATCAACAATAAAATTACAATTAGTATTAAATTTACATTTACAATTACAAATAATATTACAGTTAGTATTAAATTTACAATTACAATAAAATCAAAGTACGAAAAGATTACCTGAATAATTAAAACTAGATAATTTATCATAGAGAAACAACGAATATTTTATATTTACTGAATTACAAATTAAATCTAGAATAACAAAATTGTATAGTGATGAAATTACTGAATATTGAAATATTTTGTGATAGATTAAAGAAACTATTTACAAGTAATCAATTACTGACCAAGTGCCTAGTAAGTTTTCGTTTGAATTCAATTTTATTTCGACAGTCCCTGATGCTAGCAGGTAGCGAATTCCAGAGTCTTGGCAGGGCTATTGTGAAAGAAGATGAGTATGAGGAGGTGCGATGGGATGGTATTGTTAGTATTGTTTCATGACGAGAGCGTGTGTTCAGATTATGGTGGGAAGAAAGGTAAGTGAAGCGAGACGACAGGTACGAAGGAATAGAAGAGTTCAAGATTTCGAAGAGAAAGAGAAGTGAATGTAAATTTCTTTTCTTATCTAGTTTAAGCCAACCTATTGCTTCCAGGGATGGGGTAATATGATCATATTTACGAACATTGCTTACAAAACGTACACACAAATTATGAGCACGTTGAAGTTTCATTTTGTTGTCGCTGGAGAGGTCAGTCAGTAAAATGTCCGCATAGTCGAAATAGGGAAATGCAAGTGTCTGCACAAGGGACTTTTTTAAGCAAGAGGGGAGATGAACATTTATCCTTTTTAGCACATGTATAATAGAATATACTTTTCTGCAGGTTTCTGTGATTTGCATGTCCCAGTTGAGATTATTATCCATGTGAATGCCAAGATTTTTACTGAAGAACTGAAAGGGATATGCACTGTACTTACTTTAACAGGGAAATGTCGAGGTGTTTTACAGCGTCGGTTTGCCGTTTGTGTCCTAATATAATTGCTTGTGTCTTTCCAGGATTGATTTTAAGACGGAGTTTCTTTGTCCATGTCACAATCGAGTCAATGTCTTCGTTCAATTTATCTATAGCGTCATTTACTCGGTCTAAGCGGGAAGAGATGTAGCATTGAAGGTCGTCAGCATACAAGTGATAGTTACAATGCCTTACAAGAGATGTAATATCATTGACATATATTGTGAACAACAATGGTCCGAGTACCGACCCCTGTGCCGAGGTCATGGAAAGCATGGGGCTCTACCTCCATGCCCCCCAAGTGCCTTCATGGCATGTTACGGGGATACCTTTACCTTTTTAACTTTTTTATATTTAAAGAAGATCTCGTGAAGCTTTCACAGTAGATGCACACTTGTCTCAATGAAACCTGCAGCCTATATCAGCAAAACGTTAGTGTTCAGGAACATCAAGAGATGATTTCCGAATGTAATATCAATAAATAAAAGTAATCAGTCATTGAACTCACCTTTCACTAATGAGTGCAGTTTATTACGATGTCATTTAATATAAATCAACTAAGGTTTTCAGTCACTTCAGGTTGCAATACAAATAATAATAATAATAATAATAATAATAATAATAATAATAATAATAATAATAATAATAATGATTTATTTAACCTGGCGGAGTTAAGCCATACGGCCTTCTCTAACACTCAACCAGGAGTAAAACTGCGTTACAATTTATTTTCTTGGGTTATTTTACGACGCTGTATCAACATCTAGGTTATTTAGCGTCTGAATGATATGAAGGTGATAATGCCGGTGAAATGAATCCGGGGTCCAACACCGAAAGTTACCCAGCATTTGCTCGAACTGCGTTACAAAAAACACTACAAATTTACAAAGTAAAGTACAGTTCAATTTTACACACAAAACTGAAGAAGATGATCATAATACAATGTAAACAACAAGTCAGTAGAAATCAGACATAATGTATAACATGTAGGAAGAAAGGAAAATGCATAATAAAATGTGAACAGTAAGTCAAAATAAATGAGACATGCAAAGTATAAAAATATGAGATAATAATATTGATAATAATAATAATATATTGAAGTACAAAACATACAATGAATACAATATTTTTAGGTATACACACTAAGAAAAATTATGATTATATATAGCTCAAGTTATCACATTATAGATATACCATTATCGGTAAATATGAAAACAAAAAGATAAAATAAGTTAGATATCACTAGAACATAAAAAATGTGAATACGTGGAAACATGCAATACAACACTTGTCATAACAGTAAGTTAGTTAGGCAACTCGTCATAAGATAATTTTCTAACTTGGATTTGAAAGATTTCAATGTTCGGCAGCCCTTGACTTCAGGCGGCAGAGAGTTCTAGTGACGATAGGTAGCAACGGTGGAAGATACAAATAGTGCTCGACCAATATTCGTGCCCATAAAACTATCAGATCATCTGTTAGAGTTACAAGAAACTGCGTGTGTGTACTTTCACTTATGTATTGACATACTTTTACACTTATTTTTCTCGGCTTATTATTATTATTTTGCCAATTTTTCTTTACTAAAAATGTTACTCTTTCTATAAACGTTGTACTAGATCCCCATGATTTTTAATGGATTTTCTTGAATTGTGCTTAATAACATTAGATGTTATATTTTATTTTTATATACATTTTTTATACACTACAATTTTTGGAATTTTTTTCTCGAATGCATTGAATCTTTTTTTTACTTTTAAGTAAATGACATGGGATCCCTTGACAGCAAGTTTTGTTTCGGATAGTCTGACAGGTGTGTGCACAAAATTTCAGACAAAAAGTTTGAAATTTGTGAAAAGAGTATACATTGCTCAAAATGCCATTTAAATTTACAGAAATGTTAATTCATATATTTCTTAAGGGGACACGTAATTGTTTATATTGACAATGTTAAATTATGTCTTACACAAGGAACGTTTTCTCAAACACTGCTGAAGCCAGACAGCTCACTTTTTTACAGCCTGCTAATGAACACATAACTTGACTCTATGCTGAAGCAGTAGTTTTTCTTTAAATAATATTACCTCCTTACTCGGAAATAATTGTTTCCCTACTCGTATACTTTTTCAATGACTTTCAGTATATTAACCCTGTAAAATCTCCAAATTTAAAACTAATTCGAAAACGTTGTTTCAGTGCATGTAAAACATCAAAATGAACAATTCCTGAAAATTTCATTTTTTTATATCAGGCCTAAATAAAAGCTGAGAAGAGGTTCCTTTTGTATGGGAAAAATAAACTTTCGGAAAAATGAGTACTAAAAAGACTAAGACATCTTGTATACGTAAACTACATCTCCTCCCGAGGAAACAACATTGATTTAAAATATAGTCATATGTGACATATTATTTTAAAGAGAAAAAGTCAAAGAATAAATTGGAAAAATAAATAAATAAGTAAATAAATAAATAAAATTTTGTCCAAAATTAGTAAATTTATGAATAATAATATGATAAAATTTAAAATTCTTTACCCCTCTCAGAAAATCAAAAAGTTAAAATAGATTCAATTTGAGTATACTGTAGTCCTATATGATACACCACTTTAAACAGGGGGAAAATAAAACATAGGGTAAATTAGAGTCTGTTGGACAGTAGGGCATGTTGGACACTTTGTACTTTAACGTGTTACCTCGCCACTTGTGGGCACCACATTCTGCTAGAAGTAAATGACAGAAGTAGCCCCACTCGTGGCTACTTCTGTCATTGACTTCTAGCAGAATGTGGTGCCCACAAGTGGCGAGGTAACACGTTAAAGTACAAAGTGTCCAACATGTCCGACTGTCCAACAGACCCTAATTTACCCTAACTCAAAATGTTCAATCAAAATCCAATTCCGTTGCCCCTTAACGAAATTAAATGAAACTTTGCACATAGACTGCTTACATGCAACATGATAACTGTACATTTCCAGGTCTCAAGTTGTAATAGTTCAGAAAATTGAAATTTCACCTCTTTCTATACTTATGTATGAGGTGATGACTTTATTATTACGGAACTCAAGTAGTGAATTGTTATTCATTCTTAAATTATTCAAGCCCATCCCTGTCAAGTAACGGTTAGCATGCCTGATTGTGAACAGAGCGGGGCCGGGTTCAAATTCTGGTTGGGACAAGTTACAAGTTGAGGTTTTTAATAGCAAATACTGGGTAATTTTAGGCATTGGACCCTGGATTTATTTCGCTGGCAGTATCACCATCTCATTCAGACGCTGTAACTTATAACCATTGCAGTTGAAAAAGCGTCGTAAAATAACGAATTAAAAATTATTCAATGAAGTAGGCATATCAAAACGGAATTTCTCTCAAGGAGCAGCACCCTCCCCTCTTCACTGGCCTGCCGTAACGCCGCAGAAGTATGCAAAGTGCGCCGCCACACGCTCGGGTATCTGGGAATACACTAAACTCTAAACCATCTGGATTTTTCCGTTAGTCCGGACAAGAGTTGAACATCAATGTTGTGAGAAAGGATTCCCGATCCAAAATTCAGCTAAACGCATCGCTAGCACTCTGTATTCTGTTCAGCCGCTGTGCAGTCCGCGGACCAGGGGCGGCTCCTACCTTTTCCTTTCTACGAATTATATAGTAAATACCCTCTGCCCTTAACAAAGTTGTTGACATTAAAAAAAATAATACAAAACAAAATTTATGAATGCACTCTATAAATCTTACTAATTTGAATAAGTTTCTTTAGTCAACAGTCCGAAGAGTGGTTGGAACCTCATGAGAGACACCAATAAGACATCTCTCATGAGACAATTAAGCCAGAAGATAATGAGATTGGGTGGCAGTTCCTTTTCCCCCTCTGTGTTTACAAGATAAACTAAAATGTGAGAACATTGGCACATTCTAAAGAGATCAAGGTACTGTAAAAATGCTTCATACATAACACTTAAAATTTGATGAAACATTTCGAAAATAACATTTCTGTACACCGAATTTTGACTAAAAATGAAATTTTGGTTTTTATCGTTTTCTGGTAGTTTAATATGTGTAAAATGATAATATGATTTTGCTTCTTCTAATTATCAGCTTTTAGCCCTGTTTTCAGCAAAAATATTGTAGTAATTCTTAATGCAAAAAGTGTTATCAACAGTAATCTCACTAGACGTTTTGATTTTATCGATAAATCTGCGAGTGGAACACGACTATCCATAATATCATATAGCAGAAGTTCTTTTTATCCTCTTAGAGCAGAAGCTATAACATAACCTAAGTAATATACACAAGTGTTAGAAAAGTTTTAATTAACGACGATGACATAAAAAATAAACATGAATAATTTTAAAAGGAATAATTATTGAATGTACAATTTTCAAATTTGAATGTGGTTGGTGGTTCAATTGATGTTATAATGGACGTGTGCGTAATAGAAGCGGAACTCATTGATTTAGGCCTACATGGTGTATTCAACTTATTCAGAATTTCCGAACGAATAATTTTAAAAGGAATAATTATTGAATGTACAATTTTCAAATTTGAATGTGGTTGGTGGTTCAATTGATGTTATATTGGACGTGTGCATAGGCCTAATAGAAGTGGAACTCGTTGATTTAGGCCTACATGGTGTATTCAACTTATTCAGGATTTCCGAATGGTGCTCTTCATTTATTTGTAAATCGGATTTCAGAAGTTGCATAGGTATGATCAGTGATTTTTATTAATTCTTGTTCTTGAATGCCAATGCGAGTCATATTTGAAACTGCTGTGCATCAACTGGAGTGGTTTGTAATTTTATATATATTTTTGACGTCCAGACCAGCGCAGTTTCAAATGTTGGCAAACAAAGAAACAAATGCTAGGGACGCGATAAAATTAAACAAATGCTAGGGACGCGATAAAATTAAACAAATGCTAGGGACGCGATAAAATTGTGCGTTAAGCAGCCATGATTGGTTGAAATACGTCCTTTCGTACCGTTTTATTGGTCAAAAATAGTATGACGTAGTAAGACTGTAATAGTCAATGAAAAAATTGTCCTTGCCAATCGCTCAGTGGAATTATAAATTTATTTAGCAGGTTGTATACATAGAAGTATGTAACATATGCCCTATTTTTTTACATTTGTATCTTTCATCACCCAAAACTGAGAAACTTAACATTGCAAAATATGGAAACTTTGACACCATTTTTCTGCATTTCCTTATTTTTTGTGATACTGGTACACTTTTCTCATAAGGTATTGTACCCAGAAGGCTTAAATTAATATACAATATCAATGTGATGGAATTTTACACAGTAGGTTAAAAAAAATCAAGTTTATTTCTATTTTTATCAAAAATAAAAAAATAATTTCCAGTCATTCTTAGTGCAAGAAATGTTATCAATTATTTTTATTTTATTTTATTTTTTTTTGCTATCCGCTCAGTGGAATTTTAAATTTATTTAACCGGTTGAATACATAAAGGTATGTTACATATGCCCTATTTGTTCTACATTCATATCTTTTATATAACTTCTGAGAAAAGTGTAGGCCTACTCAAAATTGAAGAATTTAAAATTGTAAGCTGTGTACGTACAGATTCCCCTTAAATTTAAATAACTCTTAAACTACTGACCCCATGAACATGAAACTTAAATTTCATTAAAGAAATAAAAACTATTTACATCTGTAAGTACTGCCGAACATTTATATTATTTCTGAGACAAAAATTGAAGTAACTGAGGCTATTGTGATGACTTCAATGCTCTTTATTCTTTAGTATGAGGTCGAGTGACGCCCTGTATTAAATTTATACTTCTTTATACGTATAACGTAAGAATGCAGGTAACAGAGGGATAGAAGGGGAGGTAAGGTTTGAACGCGTGCTGTTGCTGGAACGAAATTGAACAGCACATAATAGAACTGGATGACATCGCTGTGTTACACCCTGTATTTGCATATACACTTGGAACAAGGACTTGCAGTTTTATCCAAATTTTAAAAACTCTTTTTTTCCCTAATTACATCACACATAATTAAGGACTTTCACACAAAATAAACCTCTCAAATATTTTTGAGAGGGCACGGAGGCAATTTTTTAAAGCGAAAACTGAAATTTGTTTTATTGCTTGGCCCATAGTGTTTATCTTAGAACAACATTTCTTTCTCTGTATTACTCCTAAAAGAACACAGAATAAGCTGTGAAAACAGTTTTTCCCTATCTTATTCCATTAAGGAAAAATGTCATTTTATTTCTTGAAAATTTCAAACATAAAAATAAAAATTTAAGATCTTGGAGTTTTAATTAATTCTTCTCTTAAGTAATAGGATACTGTTTGTAGTTTGGTACTTAGCTACGTTAATCAACTTCATTTTGGTGCAAGAATGATGAAAACATGTCAATTCTAAGTGCACTTTGTGTTAACATTAGTGTTGTAAAATTGAACATGGACAAAAATCATCTACATCCTGAAGGTATGAAAAATTGGACGGAGTTACGCAATAATAGACCAACCGACAATTTGAAAAAAAATGAGTTATTTGCACAAATCTGTTGATGGCAGGCTAATTTAACTCTGAAAAAATAAAAAATGCGATATCTGAATTCTGCTGCTATTTATACGTAAGCAAAAATTCGTTTATTGCATAAAATTCATTCATGTATTTATTTTGCTTTGAAATATTAATTAAACTGCTGGTCTCTTATTAAAAATCGGTTAGCCTTTTTTGGTATCATTTGTGCTATTTTTTGTAATAGTGTGAATGCTATAATACTTCTTGCATAAATTATTTTATAAAAGAAAAACAGATTTATTTTAATGGCCAATATCTCGAAACAGGTTTTTGGCGCTTGGTCTCTTATTGCGTAACTCCGTCCAATTGTAACCAAACATACTGCTTCCTGACTGTATGAAAAAAATAATACGGTCAAACTCAAACTAAAATTCGAATTGTTATTACACGAAAACTATACAAACTTACAGAATGTGACTCTGATTGACACTTGCAGAACTACACTTCCGGTTTAAAGAAAGGGTGCTTCCGGCTAATAAAACCTCAGCTAATTAATTATCCAAACATCGTAGAGACAAAACTGATATCTATATATATAATTTGAACTGGTAATGGAAATTACGGGAAAACGGCTGAACGGATTTTAATAAATGGCCCCTCATTTTGAAGCTTGAAACCCAAAGTTTTTCGGAAAAATAGTAGTTTTCAATGAAATGTCAATTTTCCTACATAATTTTCCTATTTTACAAAATCCATCTGTCATCAGTTTTGAGAACTAGCTAATTGCATTCGGGAGAAGCGAAGCGAGCATCAAATCGGCCGTGTTGCATTTCAGAATAAAACAAAACACACACTACAGTAAACGATATTACACGAAGGCCATGATCTGCAAAAATGCTGACATATTTAGAGATCAAATTAAATTGGTTATTAAAAACTTAACTTACTAAAAATTATTTACAGATTCGATTCAGTGATGTGTAATTTTCTGGGTACAGCTGTGTATTGGCTATTAAAAACTACAAAACTTGAGGTGGTTTGATGACATTATTACCATTAGAAATGAAATATTATTGTAGTTAATGCCGTGATGTGACTATTTTTCATTAATTATACATATTAATGCGATATTGATGATATGAAAGTGAAACGTTTTGGGGTTATATTAGTAGATGTAGAGAATAACTTAAATTAGATTTTGATTTCTATTTTTAACTGAGTGGCGTTATATAGTACCTATATATATTATATGTTACTGAAAGCTATAAAACTTACGTAAGATAATAATATTATTAAAAATCAAATATTTTTATAGTTATTAATCAAGTGGGGTTGGGTCTATTTCATATATTTAATGGCGGTGTGGTGTAGATATTTATATGCGTGGTTCTCTTCAGTATTGGCTCGAGAGACAGTATCTTTCATTATTATGGAAGCAAATAACTTTTAGAATGTCTGGTATTCTTCATTGAATATAAATCTGAAAAATGTTTATTTGAACGTCTAATGAACTTAGTTTACAGCATTTGCTGCACAAGCCACTAGTATTTTTTAAAACTAGAAAGTTAAAGGTTTCAGATGACATAAAAATAAAAAAAAATCAATTTGTAAGGAAAATTAAAAATCAAAGGTAGATGAGTGCCTTAACCCAAGTGTTGTCAGTAGCCTATTTGTAATTGTCGCAACTCGATCCAGGAAGCTCGGCGTTGTCACCAGCCGTCGCTGGCGGCAGTGGATTGTAATATTCATCCTGCGTGCAGCCGGCAGAGTGCAGTGATAAATAATTCACAAAGAAGAGCTGCTCGTGAGTGACCGAGGCGTCTTGGCGCAACGCTTCGTCGGCCAAGGCCTCGCAAGGACCTTGGAGACACGAGTGTTTTATTAGTGAAACAGAGGAATCTCGGGAGCCCCCAGGGACGGGGGACCATAACCTGCATGGACAGGGGACCGGAATCGAATTGCCGGGGATCATGCGCGGCCTCTGTGAGGTTTTGCGAATTATCCGCGACCCCCACTGTTAATGGCGAGGGGAGACCTGCAGGATTTTGGAATTCCGCCATCAGCGATGCTTGTTTGCAATCTTTTTTTTTTTTTTTTTTTTTTCATTGGTGACGTTCTGATCCATCACGGTTGTCGGAAGGCCAGGGGCAATTGACTCTTCCTGAAATGCTGACTGAATACCTTTGTTGGCTCAGGCTTGAAGATGTTCCCTGGTCTTTCAGGGGTTTATTACAGGTTCTTATGTCGAATTTTAATAATTCGTTGGCTTAGAATGTGAAATTGCTAACTACCGAAAAGGAAATTTTACAAGAGGAGCAAAAAACTGAGTTTAAATTAAATCTGAAACTTTAGGACCAAATCCAAAGTACAAGTACAGGTAAAAGGACTGACGTCGAAACGAGAAAACGCAAAATTAGAATAGAGTTTACACTCTTTAAAATATCCTACAAGTTTGTGTTTATCGTTGAATCTTTGTCAAGGTTTAATCCTCATTTGCATTTGATATTACTATCTTTGCAATCTTTGGATTTTCCAAAGGCTTTGACCAATGATGCACAAAATGGGACGATAACTTTTTCGCAGTTTGCGAATCTCCGGTTTCGAACTGCCTTCGTCGTGCTGATGAGAACCGAACAGTTCGAAACCGGAGGTGGTAAATAAGTAAGACATGTAGTTATTGTTGATGATGATGATGATGATGATTATTATTATTATTATTATTATTATTATTATTATTATTATTATTTATTTCAGTACGTAACATTGTGATTTTTCCCTCTTTGGTGATAACTGGTATTAGTTGGCAACACTGAAGAAACGGCCAAATTAGACTTTTAGGAGCTAAACTTACGTGTTCCTCAGTATAGCTAGCTACACATTACACTAATCAGACTTTAGATGCATACAAACAATTGTTCTTCCTCTGATACATATCGTCAAGTGAGATGCACTGTCTGATAATATACGTCAGGGCTGGGCACATTACGTGATTCTGAGAAATGAGCGCTGTGTGCTTTAAAGAGCGGGTCTCGCGAGCGGTGTGACGTATGCAAACTGTACGTCATTCAGTGTCGGTGCAGTGGTGACTGTGCAGTATGACGGCGAACTTTGAAGACGGAGCTTCCGCTCATACACTAAAGCCTCCCGCTACTCCTAATGCTTTTAATGTATCATGGGAGGGGGAATTCTTTTTCGTAGAGAGTAGTGGATTAGCAAAGTGTTTAATTTGGCATAAAACACTCCAACTGATTAAGAAGTTCAATATCCAACGACATTTTTCTTTACAACATGCTACTGAATATGACAAATATGTTGGTAATGAACGCCATAAATTAATACAACTTAAAGAAAATGTTTCTCAGGTACATTATATTAGAGTATCTATTTGATATTTACATTGCATTATAAGTTATTATACATTTAGTAATATATAATTCCAAATTATACAAGTATTATGAATATATCATATTATATATCATGAACTGTAATATACTATACTATGATATATCATAATATTTGTACAATTTAAAATTATATACTGTATTACTAAATGTACTATAATAACTTATAATGCAATATAAATATCGAATAGATACTCTAATATAATGTAGGCCTACCTGAGAAACCTTTTCTTTAAGTTGTATTAATTTATGGTCATATATCTTATATCGTATCATATCATATCATATCATATCATATCATATCATATCATATCATATCATATCATATCATATCATATCATATCATATCATATCATATTATATCATATCATGTCATGTCATGTCATGTCATGTATCATATCATACCATATATCGCATCGCATCACATTATATAATATTATACTAGTGGCTTGTGCAACAAATGTTGCTGCAAACTAAGTTCGTTAGACGTTCAAATAAACATTTTTGAGATTTATTTTCAATGAAGAATACTTGTCTTTTTGATAGTTATTTGCTTCCATAATAATGAAACATACTCCCTCTGAATGGATTTTTAGGCCAAATACTTTTTCTTGAACCTATCCAACTTCAGTTTTTGAGTTTCAACGCGAAAACGCAAGTATCAATGTCAGGACGATAGCAGTAGCTATTTCAGGTCATTGTGGATTGTAGGCAAAAGTTAAAAAAATGTCAGGTTTGCTAAGCTTTCGAACAATAGCATTTTCGTATAGCTGCTACATGTAGAACTTGAAAATCATTTTATCCTGCTAAGAGATCTTGCTGAAATGATCTGGAGACTACAAAATTTTCTAGGCCTCTTATTTTATCAGTAAGTAATACCTTTTGGTCTTTCCTTAGGAACTGTAATTTTTGCACTCTCTCGAGCCAATACTGAAGACATGACACATATCAATATCTGCACTACACCGCCATTAAGTATATGAAAAAGACCCAACCCCACTGGTTTAATAAGCATAAAAATATTTGATTTTTAATAACAATATTATTATCTTACTTAAGTTTTGTAGTTATATATAGCAGTCACTCAATAAATTATAGAAATGAAGATCTAAATTAAGATATTCTCTACATTTACTTACATAACCTCAAAACGTTTCACTTTCATGTCATCAATATAGCATCAATATTATGTACAATTAATGAAGAATAGACGCATCATGATACTAACTATAATATTTAATTTCTAATGGTAATAATGTCATCAAACCACCTCAAGTTTCGTAGATTTGAATATCCAATACACAGCTGTACTCAAAAAATTATACACTACAGAATCAGTTTTTATTAACAAATTGAATTGAGCTCTATTATGTCGGCAATCCTGCAGGTCATGGCCTTCGTGTAATAGCCTATTGTTTATTGTAATGTGTGTTTTCTTCTGAAATTCAATCAAGTCGGCCGTGATTCGATAAAATTAGTTCTCAAAACTGACAACAGATGGATTTTGGAAAATAGGAAAATTATGTAGGAAAATTGACATTTCACTGAAAACTACTACTTTTCCGAAAAACTTTGGATGCCAGGCATGAAAATGAGGGGCCACTCATTAAAATCCGTTCAGCCGTTTTCCCGTAATTTCCATTACCAGTTCAAATTATATATATAAGATTATATTACATATTAACAGGATGACAATAATGCACTTAGTGAATCGGCTATGAGAATTAGCTACAAAATTTGCCACGAAATTGCAAAGGAATTGAAAACATTCAACGAAGGTGAATTCATCAAGCGATGTTTAATTATATTGGCAGATGAACTCTGTCCACAGCAAGTAGGGGAAGTGGAAGCCATACGCCTGTCTCGTAGAACCGTGGTGAGGAGGTTGCAGTATGTGCTTATGGGTTATGTAAATAAGCCTAATGATTTGTGTGTGTGCATAGAGCGAAGTTTATTTCATTAAATTAATAAGAGTGTTATAAATTCTGTAATGTACAATGGATTGATGTAATATCCTTATAAACTATTACGTACTGACAGACTGAATGACTAGAACAACCGTGGCTCTTGTTACATTAATGCAGGGAAGGTAGCTGTAATGCGAGTCCGCCACTGCGTGAGCGTTCTGCTCTGGCTTGGAATTGAAGTGCCTTGCGGAGCGAGAGCAGCTCTGGCCGACTAGACTGAGCCGCTCTCATGCCCGTCCCTGATATACGTACATATCAGCGAAAAACTCAATCAGAGGGTACATTGACGGTATAAGAGAGTTAATTTCCCTTACATTTTTACATATTCAATAATAATAATAATAATAATAATAATAATAATAATAATAATAATAATAATAATAATCCGTGGCGCTACAGCCCACGAAGGGCCAAGACCGACCAGACGGCTGCTGGCCTCACGGCCACATGTCGAAGCAGAGGTGGACGATCATCCAACCAGAATGGAGGTATCGTGTGGTTAGCACGATGAGCCCCCCCAGCCGTTATAGCTGGTTTGCGTAACCGGATTTCGCTACCTATCGTAGCTCCCCAAGTGCATCACGATGCTGGGTGGGCACCGGTCCCACACACTGGCCGAAATTTCATGAGAAAATTTCTTCCCTCATGAGGAACTCGAATCAGCGCGCATTCCGTAATGCGGGACCTACATATTCAATAGAATATTAAAAATTACTAGAGATATTCATCAGAATTTCCATAATCTGTGTTATATTAAAATTACTAGCTTTAAAACTTGACGAGGTGTGGAGCAAAATGTGAGCTGCTGTATTTTATAGTATATTTTTACTTCCTGGATACCTTACGAATCCACCCCAACTAAATTCATTTTAACGGGAGAGAATGGTATTTTTAAAACTTTTTTCCTATTTGGTGTAAAATATTAATTTTTTGTATGTAGAGAGCTCATAGCTGTAGCGACTCAACCAAATATAAATATTTTGAAAAAAAAAAATATTTGGGGGCCCATATTTGAAAAAAAATATATATACCCAATGCAGAATTGTACTAAAACCGATATACAGTATCTAAACCGTCTTTAAAGATAGGTTCAAACAGTTTTTTGCAATGTATTTGCAAAAGCATGTTGTACAAACTGTCTGTAACAGAATTTTGATATTAGTCCCTACTTTTGTAAAATAAACAATTAAAATTTAATATCACTTTTCTGATTTCATTTCTTGCAAAGAAACTGAGATATTTTTAAAATGAAATCAATTAAAAAATTCTGATAAACAGAAAAGTTTCCTAATAGTCTAAAGAATGTGTGTTCTAAATTTCATGCATGTATCTTTAATAGTTCAGAAATTATATCCATTTTTGTCTGGCAATGTAGCAAAAAAAATGAAGTTACTGGAAACCGATAAAAGGGGGCGTGTGATTTAAAAATCCATAGCGCAGGAAGTTTAAAAATGACTTCTCAACATCCGATAAGGACACAAATCAGTGGCGGTTCCTCGGGGGAGGGAAGAGAGGAACGTCCTCCTCACATTATCTTCTTTTGAAAGTAAATACCAAATAAAATATGTGCCTTGAAATTCGAGGAAGATTCGATAATTTTTAAGTTCACAGCTATAAGAAAAACTCGGTTGATCGAGTTTTAAACGACGCGCGCTCATGTGCTGTAGAAAACTGTGAGAAAGATGCGAGATTGTCTGTGTAGAGGAAAGCCACTCCATTCCTCCTCTACTGCAGTTAACACACATAGACAACAGCGCACTAGCGGCCAGAGAGAGAAGCAGAGTTTTAAAGCAAGTAAATGAACGGAGAGGGAGGAGATCCTCCTCTGAATCAGTCATGGGCGGGAAATAGAAACCGACTGGTCGTGCAGCAAGCTCGCTACCGCTGCCACCTAACGATGTTGCATTCAACAACGCTATGAAAGACACCATGTAAACTTTTTTAAAATTATAAATCAAAAATATTATTCATTGCACTTTACATACGCTACTATTCATGGTTTG
Source organism: Periplaneta americana (assembly GCA_025594305.2). NCBI lineage: Eukaryota > Metazoa > Arthropoda > Insecta > Blattodea > Blattidae > Periplaneta > Periplaneta americana. The sequence continues at coordinate 149,104,522 of JAJSOF020000013.1, forward strand.
AAACTTTCGTGGATATTTGAAAGTTAAAGTCGGGTTTATGTAAGACAAAGAGGAAGTAATTCTACGTAGTTGGCCCCTGAAATTCACTTCTATTCATTGTTTACTAGACAGGACAACAGCCAAGTTGTCAGTTTTGTACAAATATATTTGAAACTGAAAGTAGGTACTCCAAACTACATCATTTTTAACATAAAAAATTAATCGGCCACCGGCAACTTTGAACAATAATGATAGTATGACTTTACAAGAACTGACATTCTTCAAAAGCATGTGATACTGAAGTTGTAAAATGTACATGTGACAACACAGACCACGTGGGTGGGTGCAGTGTTCTCGCTTTCCTCAGATTATTTCACATCCCCATTTCCATTTCCATAAAACGGTTCCGGTTACGAGTTAGTAGCTAGTCTCTTCCAACACGTGTGATGCTGTAGTGTGCTCAAAAATGCTACGAAGTTGTGAATTTCCTTGCAATTGTTAATTTGCGCAATTATTCAACAATGAATGGAAGTGAAAACATAATATATTTTGGACAATTTAGGAAACTCAGTTTACAAGAACAGATTATTGCTATACAGAAGGGAAGGCCAATCCCAACACTACCTGGACTTACATGTATGCATGTAGGCTAATTTGTAGCATGTTTCATTCAAGAAGGTGTCATTTCCTGCTGTTAACTTCTTTCCTCCTCTTAAGAAATATGCAGGAGCCGCCACTGACACAAATACCCACAAAATGTTATGCAATGCATTTCACACATATCAAAGAGTATTTTAAAGAAAAGAAATTGTTTTTGAAAATTTAATATCAGAAACCATAATAAAAGTGGGCGAGTGATTTAAAAATCCATAACGCAGGAAGTTTAAAAATGGCGATTCAACACAAATGCCCACAAAAATTTATGCTATGCATTCCACACATATCACGGAGTATTTTAAAGATTTTTTTTTTTGAAAATTTACTCATTTTTCACCAAAAAGTACCATCCTCTTCCCTTAAAACCCATTTCTCTTGTGACAGAGGGCAGGATGTTTAGGGAGGGAGTCTGAACACGCGAACCTAGGACGCAAAGAACTCGTCATTTCGGACGAGATCTGTTCTGAATGAAAGAACGTGAACCCGGAACTGTTATTATTGGCTGACCTACGTCTTCCAAATGAGAAGAAGCAGGAACGCTGGACGCTTGTATATGAGGAGATTTATTGAATCATACGTCCGCAGAAGTCATGTCGCAGACAGATGGCGATGAGGAAGTTCTCAGATTTGTTCCCAGATCTTGTTTCGCCATATAAGTATCGAAGCGGGGAACACTCATCAATGCAGTCTTTCCCCTGGTAACCAGTCTGCAGACGGACTTCGCATGTGAGAATTTTGACAACTGTTACTCGCTAATAACCACATATCCATTAAGCATGTCGCCCTATTGCCGCGGTTCCCCTTCCCTAATGTCCATTTCTGTCATCGGACAAGAGATATTGTAATGTTCGCCACTTCCAAGTGATAGTGGAGGGTTTATTACCTAACAGATACTTCTATAATGACTGAATTCCGGGCTATTATTATAATGTAGTTATTTATTGAAGTCCTCTTTACATTTATGTTAAATTTCGTATCTTTCTTACTTATGGCTTTTAAGGAACCCGGAGGTTCATTGTCGCCCTCACATAAGCCCGCCATAGGTCCTATCCTCAGCAAGATTAATCCAATCCTACCATCATATCCCACCTCCCTCAAATATATTTCATTATTATTCTCCCATCTACGTCTCCGCTTCCGCAATAGTAATATACGTTACAAGAGCGGTATGTTGACGCTTTCATGTTCGAGGAAAAGATTAAAAAAGCTCAACTACGTTTCGCTTTTTCAATCTTTTCCTCGAACATGAAAACAAACATACCGCTCGTGTATCGTACATTATTTTGTGCGAAGATCGTTTATTACATACCTGAAAGACGAATTTCTAATTAGTTGCAATGAAATCTTCATCTTGGTTTCTGTTTAATGACGGCAACTTCGGAAAGCCAAAATATCTTTCTTCAACATTGTTGCTATAAAATGTTTTCTGTGTTTACTATACTCCAGCAGGCCGTGATATACGTCTGTCTTTTTTTTCCCCCAGTCTATAAATGCGAACTTAAAACAAACGGTAAGGTTATTTAATGATTTATTTTTCATTTTAATATTTTAACAATAATATTTGTATAACATATTGCAGTAATAACATCGGCATCTGGAATCGTGTTGATTTTTTCACGGCTTCCTTAATGTTACTTGTATCAGGAATGCAATAAGTTTCGTGGAGTAGTAGACTTTACTTAATTTTTGCAAATATTTAAAAACAATAATTAACATTGTAATTTAGGTGAAATTGCAGTGGTAAGTTTCCAATTTATAATTATTACTATGTTAAACGTCTCTAAAAATAATATGTTAAAAGCCTAAAGCAGTAAAATGAATGTCGCGCTTAAGCGGTAAGAAGAGGGAAATTATTATGTGTGTTACGTTGGGAATACTGAATGTGGTATTTCACACTTACCGCGTATTGGTTCTGTGCGGAAAACAAGCAAATACGCACGATCTCGCACAAAAGTCCTTTTCCTTCCGGCCTTCCAACTAACACTCTATATGCATTTCTGGATTCGCCCATACGTGCTACATGCCCTGCCCATCTCAAACGTCTGGATTTAATGTTCCTAATTATGTCGGGTGAAGAATACAATGCGTGCAGTTCTGCGTTGTGTAACTTTCTCCATTCTCCTGTAACTTCATCCCGCTTAGCTCTAAATATTTTTCTAAGCACCTTAATCTCTGTTGCTCTCTCAATATGAGAGTCCAAGTTTCACAAGCATACAGAAAAACCGGTAATGTAATGTTCCTAATTATGTCAGGTGAAGAATATAGGCTAATGCATGCAGTTCTATTTTGTGTAACTTTGTCCATTCTCCTGTAACTTCATCCCGCTTAGCCCCAAATATTTTCCTAAACACCTTATTCTCAAACACCCTTAACCTCTGTTCCTCTCTCAAAGTAAGAGTCCAAGTTTCACAACCATACTAAACAATCGTTAATAAAACTTTTATAAATTGAAGAGTCCACTGCAAGAATTATGGATGTCACTTTCTTGTCGAAAATGAAGCTTAAGACATATAGAATGTACATACAGAGTTATATGGCATTAACACTGATAGTCATTTTCCAGAAATGATCGGAAAATCTCAGTTAAGCTTTGACCACTAAGCATTTCAAACTTTCTATTGATTCTCCTGCAAAATGTATTCCAAATGACATCCGTCATTCTTGCAGTGGACTCTTCAATTCTAAACTTCAGATTTTTTTTTTTTTTAGAGCAAACTGGATGACAGAAGCTTCTTGACCGAATAATAGCAGGCATTTCCCATATTTATTCTCCCCGGCATCGTTTATACTTATATTTGTTACTGTTCCTCCAAGAGATTTAAATTTGTCCACCTTTTCAAAGGATAAATTTTCAATTTATATATTTCCATTTCGTACAATATTCTGGTCACGAAACGACATATTCGTATAATTATATTCATAAATTTCGTATCTACAGGGTGTTTCCGAGGTGGTGTTACAAATTTTCAGGGATGATGAATAAGGGCACATGTATCAATTTGAGATAAGGAACCCTGGTCCGGAAATGACCGAGTCGAAAGTTGCAAGCAAAAATAGCTCTGTGGAAATGAAATAATTTTATTCCTCTGTACACCTTATTTATGTGTATTCATCTGTACATCTTACACATACTGTATTCATCTGACGTTGTTTACGTTGTCTACTTACAATATTCCATTCAGTGCGCTGTCTGAGGGATGGGGACAGGAAACTACACTAAAGCAATGCAGATAGCGTAATGTGTAACGGACATGGTCGGTCCTGATATGCACGTCTGTAGACAGCAGTGTATGTGTACAAGTTGCAGTGTCCAGTCGATCAGTCCTAGTGAAATGGAGTACACGAGAGCGGAATAAGCAGATCTGATTTTCGAATACGAATGAGCCAATGGGAACAGTAGACAAGCTCAAAGATTGTATCGGGACAAGTACCCACGTAGGAGACATCCGGCCCATACCATTTTTCCACGACTGTTCCAAAAGTTAAGGGAAGGCGGGCACGTGGTGCCAAATTACAGTTCTGTTGCTACACAACTATTTTTGCTTATAACTTTCGATTCAGTCATTTCCGGACCATGGTTCCTTATCTCAAATTGATACATGTGGCCTTCCCCATCATCTCTGAAAGTTTGTAACACCAGCCCGGAAACATCCTGTATATAGCCTATGATAAATTAATTAACGCAGGATGTTGATTTTACGTAATTGTTCGGAGAAAAATACAACTTTAATTTGCGGCTATTCGATGTTTCTAAGGAATATACTTATTTTGCCTGATTATAGAGTAAGTAACGAGAAGGCTCCACCTTGCTAAATTTAAATACGGATAGTATGAAGACAGAAATGAAAAGAAGTATTAAAATTGGTATTTAAAGCCCTGATATCCTTAAAATCCAATCCATAATATACTCACAATAACAAAGGACGAACAGCATAAACTTTTCACGCAATTATTGGGATTCGGCGAATTCCCTGTGATTTTTGTATTTTAGAATATAAACCGCACACTTTTTTTTAAGACTCTGGTTTTTTCCAACAGTCATTAATACAAAAAAATGACAGGAGTTACCAAGGATATAAGTTTGAAGACTGTGGTAAGAATCTGTCAGCTGGAGCTTCACAACTCTTCGCAACAAGATATTCTAAAATTGCACACCACGTGATTAGTTTTGCAAATGCAGATTTATTAATAGGGTAGTATACGTGAGATTGGACTCGCTATAAATCTGGACTTCGAGGTGTTGTAGTGTATGAGATGGCGCTTAATTTATGGCGAAAGAGTAGACAACCCAAGTCCATGTAGCGGGCCCATCCTGCTGTCGTCACTTGTTTTTCCGGTCTGCGTCTCTTTAAAAGGCTTTGTCATTTTGATGGATGTTGTCAGCTGTCACCCGGGCTGCAACGGTACTTGAGTTGCCGGTTTGCAATGAGGATCTCATAAAGCTATCAATATTCGCGGAAATCATAGTCATGTGAATTTATCATTGTGACAATATTTTTATTTCTATCCCTGTACAGTTGTAAGTACGACTCTTTCATTGTAGTTTTTTCGTTCTCTTTCTTCATATCCACTCTCTAATAATTTTTGTACACTTTCCTTTAATAAAATTCTCTTCTCTTCTCTTCTCTTCTCTTCTCTTCTCTTCTCTTCTCTTCTCTTCTCTTCTCTTCTCTTCTCTTCTCTTCTCTTCTCTTCTCTTCTCTTCTCTTCTCTTCTCTTCTCTTCTCTTCTCTTCTCTTCTCTTCTCGCTTTGCATTTTTGTATTTTCTCTTCCCTCTTTTCTTGTCATCTTTCTACTTCTCTAATTTTCCCCTTTCTTATTTTCTTGCTTTTTTCTCATATCTTCCTCTTAATTCTCATCCTACCTATTTCTGTTGCTTCTCTCACATTTATTTTATCTCTTCTCGTCCTGTCCAGAATTTCTAACGCTTCTCTTTCATCACGTCCTTGTCTCTCTTTTTCCCTTATCCTTTCCATCTATGATGAAAGATGAGTGCAACAGAGAAAAATTCTCTCCGGCGCCGGGATTTGAACCTGGGTTTTCAGCTCTACGTGTTGACGTTCTATCCACCACGTAGAGCTGAAAACCCGGGTTCAAATTCCGGTGCCGGAGAGAAGTTTTCTCTGTTGTACTAATCTTTCATCAAATGATGGCGCAGAATTTCTGCACGAAAATATCATATGTACTTCGGTAAATCATAATAATATATAACTTTCTCTCTATCTTCTCCCCCTGTCCTCTGTCCTCTTCTGCTCTATTATCTTCACAATTCTCTTTCCGCCTCTTTTACTCTCTGTCTTTTCATCTCGTTCCCTGGCCTCTCTTCTAATGCTTTTCCCCTCCTTTTATCTCTTCTGTTATCTTCTCTTCTCGTCCCATCCAGAGTTTCTAAAGTCTTTCTTTCATCACGTCCTCCTCTCTCTTTTTCCCCTCATCCTTTCTCTCTCTTCTTCTGTCTTCTGTCCTCTTCTGGTTTATTATCTTCACATTTCTCTTTCCGCCTCTTTTACTCTCTCTGTCTTTTCTTCTCATTTCCTCGCCTCTCTTTTAATGCTTTTCCCCCTCTTTTTATCTGTGCTCTCATCTTCTCTTCTCGTCCCATCCAGACCTTCTAACGCCCCTCCTTCATCACGTCCTCCTCTGTCGTTTCCCCTCATCCTTTCTCTCTATGTTCTTCTTCTGTCTTCTGTCCTCTTCTGCACTATTATCTTCACATTTATCTTTTCGCCTCTTTTACTCTCTCTGTCGTTTCATCTCGTTCCTTCGCCTCTCTTCTAATACTTTTCCCTCTCCTTTTATCTCTTCTCTCATCTTCTCTTCTCCTCACATCCAGACTTTCTAACGTCTCTCTTTCATCACGTCCTCCTCTCTCTTTTTCCTCTCATCCTTTCTATCTTCTTCCTCTGTTCTCTTCTTCTCTATTATCTTCACATTTCTTTTCTTGCCTCTTTTACTCTCTTTGTCTTCCCATCCCACTTCCTCTCCTCTCTTCTAACGCTTTTCCCCCTTCTGCTCTCAGCCTTTCATTAGTGAAAAATGTCATTTTCAGTCCACGATCTCCGTTCCTCTCCAGCGGAAGGAGCGCACCGCTCGCCGTGGTCCTCCCCAGCCTGGGAATGTCCACTCCGTGCATGCCCTGCCCTAATCACCAATAAAGCCATCCATTTCCGCCCGTTCCTTTTATCGATTTTTAAAATGATTTTTTCCTGGCTCCCAAAAGAATGTTTTAAATGATAATGTAAACAGCGACGTCGGTAATAGTTTTAAATAGAAGGGGCGGATTCATTTGTGATGGGCGGGCCGGCCTTGTGCCCTGCAATCAGCAAGAGCTGCAGCGTGTTGTGTCCACCCTTGTAATTTGGAAAGTAAACTTTGAAAGCATGTTATGCTCGATGTCGATCACTCATTAGTCTGCAGTGTTTCCTAACGCATTTTAAAATTTTTAATTCGCGGTGCTTCCTGGCCGGAGGATAAATTACATTAAGAATTGGTCCGCGTTAACTGCGTCATTGTGAGGAGCTGTTCCAAGGCTTGCGTCCTGCAGTCCTCACTGCCACGGTGTCTACTTTGGGTTCCTAATTCGTCCACAAAACTAATTACAGAAAATAAATGTGATCTGCAGTTCCGAACCCGTTCGTGAAACCTGTAGGCCCAAGTAGTTACGAAACTCTGAGATATTACGTTTCAATACCAAATTATTCGTCTGAATCCGTTCACTGTAGGCCGGATCCTGAAAAATCAACGTTTTGTTACTTCTAAGAATAATTTACGAGTTTCACATTGTGAGAACTATTTTGGATTTTGCAAAAAGAAGTAGAAAAATCCAACGATTTGAATCTAATTATCTTTTCTTTTAATAATAATAATAATAATAATAATAATAATAATAATAATAATGTATGTATGTATTTATTTATTCACACTGCAGAGGCTATATACCCGGTGGCAGTGGTAGCTAATTACACTCAATAATGACAATAATAAACTTATTAATTAAAAATACAATGAATAATAATACTAATAATTAATACTAACAATAATTAATAATAATAATAATACTAACAACAACAACAACAACAGGGAATATACTAAATTAAATGAAACGATCACTTAAAATAACATTTGAAATAAATCTAATTTGTATCTTAAAACTAAGATCGAACTAAAACCCACGAGTATGATATGTTCATATCTGCACAAGTACCTTTCAAATTACACTCATTTCGCTGTCAACTCACTCACTGCAATGGAACTACGACACATTTCACTGATTCTATCCTGATTTCACTAACACTTCAAAAACATTTCACTGTTCAAATTCTTTGCACTGCCACTATAAACTATAAAGCTTCACTGACAGGAACACGTTTCACTTACACAGCACACTTCACTGACACGACATACTTCTTCACTGATACAACACACTTCACTGACACAACATAGTTCTTCACTGATACAACACTTCAATAACAACATATCATTTACACCCTTTAAATACTGTGTATAATTCATAATAATAATAATAATAATAATAATAATAATAATAATAATAATAATGATTTATTTTATCTGGCAGAGTTAAGGCTGTAAGGCCTTCTCTTCCACTCAACCAGCAAAAAGTATACATACATATGTATGAACTTACAAAGAATTGAACAATTTGATTTAGATAAGGGCTACACGTATACAAGAGTTATTTACGAATTAAACAACAAAATACAATGAACTATTAATTAAACACTGAAATACAAACTATGTAGCAGAATTAAGCTAAAATACATAGAATGTTAATATATTTCAAATAATGTTAGATAATAGAAAGAGATTATTATGAGACAATTTTGAAAATACAGCGCTATCAGGATGCATGTCTAAATGAAGGAGTAACAATGTAGACAGTGATAGTTTAAGTCAGTATGATTGGGGCGAATTGCTAAGAAGGTTATCTTTTAAGCTGTTCTTAAAGGTGTTTGTTGTCTTGCAGCTCATAATAATTTGTGATAGGAAATTCCATTGTCGCGAGGTGGATACTGTAAAAGATGATGAATAACGAGATGTTCTATGAAGAAGTATACTTAACGCGCCACAGATAAGTGATATGGTACTTACGTCGTGGTTAGAGTATAGATAAGAGAAACGAGACGAAAGGTAATTTGGTGTTGAAGTGTGCAGAATTCGAAAGAGTAAAGACAAAGAGTGTAAAGTTCTACGTTCTTTAAGTCGGAGCCACGGAAGACTTGCGAAGGACGGTGATATGTGATCATATCGTTGGATGTTGCATACGTATCTGACGCACATATTCTGAACTAGCTGTAACGATTGTTTAAAATAGCATCGACTGACTTCGTAACAGATAAATGAAATCTTGAAGAGTTATTACCTGACATCCACTTTACAGTTTGGAAAATTTTGTAGAAAATAATCCAAGCAGATAGAACTGAACAACAAATTTTTACTTTTGTCTTGCCCAAAAATAAAAAATACAGGATTACATTATTATTAATCAGAATTTTAAATTCAGAATATTTCATAATTTATATCACTTTTAGATGAAATCGGATTGTATTCCTTTTAATAATATTGTTACGTAAAACGCTAATGTCCCAGGCACAAGAAAGAAAAATTGTAACGTCTTAACATGAAAATGGGGGGGATAGTTTACTTCCGGAATCTTTTACCGTGGAAAGACTCATCATGCCAGTTTGCAGTTTTTCTTGGGAAAGTTAAATGCGGTAGCTTCCCGTTGTTTCCGCTCACTACTCTCTCTTTCGCATCTTAAAAGATCCCAGGGGGCCCAGCGTGGAGGTGAGGAGAGTGGATTTGACTAATTAGGCTCTCCGGACTTCAACGAAATTCACCGCAAGGATTAAATATCAGTTCAATAACGGTTTTTGACTCGATCAGAGACCGGGAAATGAGCTGCTGCCAGGAAGTCAAAAGGAGGATAGCAATGGCAAAGGAAGCTTTTAAGAGAAAAAGGAGCATCTTCTGCGGACCTCTGGAGAAAGAATTAAGGAAGAGACTAGTGAAGTGCATTGTATGGAGTATGGCGTTGTATGGAACAGAAACATGAACATTACGACGGAGTGAAAAGAAACGACTAGAAGCATTTGAAATGTGGATATGGAGAAGAATGGAACGTGTAAAATGAACAGACAGAGTAAGAAACGGAGATGTGTCGTAAAGAGTGGGTAAAGAAAGAATGATGCTGAAACTGGTCAGGAAGAGGAAAAGGAATTGGCTGGTTCTGTGGTTGAGAAGGAACTGCCTACTGAAGGATGCACTGGAAGGAATGGTGAACGGGAGAAGAGTTCGAGGCAGAAGAAGATTCAGATGATGGACGATATTAAGATATGTGTGTATTTATTCACACTGCAAATGGGTAAGTATGCAGTGGCAGTGGTAACTAATTACACTCAATAATGGCAATTAATAATAAATTAATAATAACAATTAATGTTAATAAATAATAATAATAGTAACAACAATAATAATAAGGAATAGTATAATAAAATTAACAAGGAGCATCCTAAATTAAATGAAGCACGATCACTTAAAATAACATTTAAAGTAAATCTAATTTGTATCTTAACCCTAAGTTCGAACTAAAACCCACGAGTATGATATGTTCATAAATGCACAAGTACCTTTCAGCACTGCATTCCTTTCGCTGTCAATTCATTTCACTGCACTGATACTACGACACATTTAACTGATACTATCCTGATTTCACTTTTAAAAAAGTTCAGTGTTCAAATAGTTTGATCTACCACTAGAAACTATAGGGGAGAGTCGGGTAGTATCGGACATCGGGTAATATCGGACAGTGCGTTTCTTTCATCTACCACCATATGGTAGTACCTGAATGACATGGTTGCGTTTCTCTATGCGACATCACAGGAGCGTAACCATGTCAATCAGGTACTATCATCGTGTGGTAGATGAAAGAAACTCACTGTCCGATATTACCCGATGTCCGATACTACCCGACTCTCCCCTAAAATTTCAGAGACACATGGTACACATTTCACTGACACAAACACACTTCTTCACTGATACAACACTTCAAATAACAAAACATCAATTACACCCTTAAATAGTGTGCGTAATGTACTACCGTCTATTTGTAAAGTCCTTAAGCCTATTTTTAAATACATTTTTGGTTATTAGTAAAGCCTTTAGTAAGTCTGCAGGTAAAGCATTCCAGTTCCTGAAAGTATGATTGAGAAAGGAAAACTACTGGATCATATGTGGAGATTAAGAAGAAGGCAGAAAATAGGAAATATTGGAGAATGCTGGGTTTGCAGTGAAAGATCTGAACAGAACACTACGAATGAATGAATGAATGAATACTTGATAAGTAATATAATTATTTTCATACTTTTGTATTAATTTGGCTGTTTTAATTGATAACGAATTAAATGGCGATTATGATGATAATTACATTAATATTAGTTTGACAATAACTTGAATTATGTTGATTTTTATAAGAACGGTTTCTTTCCGCTGCTCATTTAGTCAGTTTCTGTATTGGTGGAGTCATTGCACCCAGCATTTCCTCGTAATGTGGATACAGAAAGAAAACAAATGAAGGGAGAAGTCGGACGAGAGAGACTGGGTTCAATAGCCAAGTGGCGGATAGTTTTTCATAATCTGGACCCAGAACGGTCCGACTGGATCCCGCAGATCAACGGTTTCAGAGTTGTTGATTCATGTCATAAGTCCAATAGCCCTCGTTGACATGTAAGTCATCCCGTCCTCTGAGTGCTTGAATATTCAGACAGGTTCTGCCTGCCCATACCTGATTTCCCTACCAGTTCCTGGAGGAAACAATTGTGACAGTACAGTATGAGTTGTAACTAGGTAATTAAATAAAGACCGGTAATCTCTAAAGGACAAGTGTCAGCTCTGTTTCAGGAAATACTCGCTTGCAAAGCTAATCCAAGACAGCATTTTACAAACTCTGAATTGAGTTTTATTAGGTGCCGTATTTTTGGTGAAATAAAACGGGTGATTACTAGCAGGGGCGGACGCAGTATTTTTTTGGGGGAGGGATTTGAGGAGATAGCAAAAATGGAGTAATGAGAAGTAAGTTTATATACTCACAATTTGTTTCCGAGTCACAAACATTTACAAGTTGTTAATAAGTATTTAATGAATTTCAATCTTAAGGCATATAAACTTGCAAATGTTTATTTGCTATTTAATAACAATATATGAACGTTTTCGCCGTTTAGGGCATCTTCAGATATAACAAAACATATTATCTGGACCTATAATAACACAAGAACATTAACTACGCATACTATCTTGTAACTTACGACAACTTTCAGCCATGATTACTTTAAATATTTTATTATCATCATTGTAAATTTTAAAATTAACATCATTGACAAATTTTAAACATTGTATATTAATTGTAACATGAGCTATATGTATAAAATAAAATATTCGTCCAGTCTAAGTTCAAATTCAAAGATTATCTCAATATTCATCCTGTATCATGTTATATCTACATAAAGCTCATGAATTTCATGTATCACATATATTGTTCTCTATTTTCCTTGTTATTTGCATAATATGTTATTATAGGTCCAGATAATATGTTTTGTTATATCTGAAGATGCCCTAAACGGCGAAAACGTTCATATATTGTTATTAAATAGCAAATAAACATTTGCAAGTTTATATGCCTTAAGATTGAAATTCATTAAATACTTATTAATAATTTACCAGGCATATTGATACATTAAAATGAATTGTAAATTATATTTACAAGTTGGCCTGAGTAGCGTAGTCGGTATAGCCTTCTGTGCTCGAAGTTGCGGGTTCTACCCCAACCCAGCTCGATGGCATTTAAGTGTGTTTAAATGCGACAGGCCTCATATCAGTCGATTTACTGGCATGTAAAAGAAGTCCTGAGGGAAAAAATTCCGGCACACCGGCGACGCTGATATAACCTCGGCAATTTCGAGCGTTGTTAAACAAACCATAATTTTTTAATTTTAACATTACAATGACTGCAATACAAAAACAATGACAGAATGGCATTTACAGTAAAAGGCGACGAGGCTTCTTAGATATTTCATCCAGTACTTCATGAGCTTTTACTTCTACATTTTTATGTGTGTACATCAAAGCCAACGTGCAGAAAAGTTTCAGCGCCTTGTGAATGCAGGGAAAAATAATCTCATTGCACCTGTTCAAAGATGATATAAAATCAGTAGGTATTATGTGGAGATTTTTCTGATCAAGGAAATTTCTTCTCTACATCTTCAATTCATTGAAGAAAGACTCTGGTGATGCATCAACATCATTGGGCCACTGATTTACTATAGCCTCAACAGCAGTTTCTAAATCTTCATCTGATGCTCGCACTATGTTTTTAGGCAGAAAAGTTTGTATGGACTTTAGGATTCCCTTATGATTTAAAAACCTGTCCTTGAGCTGACTAATGAAATAGTCTAAAAAGAGAAGGAAAATTTAAAGCCTAAAATACTCTTCATGACCCTCTGTCTTGAAGTAAGAATGCTGTGTTTGTCTTCCTGCAGTTCTTTGAATTTAACATTTTAGCAAAGAGAATTTACGTGGAAAACTCTCTAATTCCTATGTACATTCACGAATTAAAATTAATATTATTTTTGTTTCTTGTTTCGTATTTTTCTCAAAATTTCGGGAGGGGATATATCCCCTTAATCCCCCCCCCTTGCATCCACCTCTGATTACTAGATCCCGGATTTCCATGCACTATCAAATCTTAAAACACTAATGCATTCACGCACTAAACCTATCATGTTACAAAACATGCACAATTAAGCGAAAAAACAGTAAAAATATACACTATCAGAATTGAGTTATACATTATAGTAACATTTTTATTTTATTTTAAAACAACATAGTACAACTAATTTCTCAGATTTTCTTCACTTACACTCATGTTTGTCTGAAGAACGTTCTTGAACACAGAAAATGATCTTTCTACGTCATAGGAAGTAACAGGTGCATATTTAAACGGAGAAATTTGGGACAAAGTGAGGTCGAATTGTAAGTCTTTTGCATTTCCGCATGAACATGACCCCATCGGCAATCGAACCTGCGACCTTCCGACTTTGCAGCGTTACCTCTTAACCGCGACCCTATCGCGCGTCCCAAAATACAGAAATACTTTCATCTTTATCACAAAAATCATAATAAACTGCATCATCGTCCGTCTTCAGAAATGCCTTTCCTTGAATCCAGTTCGACACAAAATCTCTTCTTTCTGTTCTAACGCCATTATTATCATAAGGACATAGCGTGACTAAACATTCTTGCACCTAAATAATCTTTCCTCTCTGATTTGTTTAATATTTTCAGGTAGATTGTTGAACAATCGTGGCTGATTTACTGTACTTAGACAAATTATGTTACATACGTGTTACAGTTTCTTGTATTGTAATCATGACATTCTCCACTGGAATTATAATCAGTGAAACCTAACTGCTGATATGTACAGAAGATACAGCTGTTTCAAAATGGGAACTTACTTGAATAACCCTATATTAGTGAAAGTATTCTATCGGTGGTAAGAATAAACATGAGTATATAGTATATACTGGACTTTTTTTTTAGTAAATACTCTTGTTAGTAAGAATAAAAACATTTGAGTACCTACTCATTTTTATTACATACTCATAACATGGAAGCATAGTAGAATATACTCAAGCGTCCATCTTGTACAGAACATCCTACTCATGCTTGATAAGAATAAAAGCTAGTATATTCTCATATTTGTAAGGTCGTTCTCATGTTATTCTGAGTATGGTTTGTGATTTGTGTTCAGTTTAAAGTTAAATTAAAAAGAAATGGCAAATTTATGAACGATGTAGTACCTCTTAGAAAAATATAGAAAAAGAAGTGAACTTCAGAAGCCTTTAACGCTTCACAAAAGTGAATGTGAAATTGGTTAAACACGTATTTCTTCTTCATAAAAATCATAACCTTTAAGAATATGAAAGGCTATCAAATTATAAGGTTAAATTGTATTGTTAAATATAATTAACAATTACAGTTTATTTTGTAAAATTTGAATTGCAAAATGTAATTACTTGTAACTTTAAAATTATGTATAACTGCTCCATAATAAAAAAAAATACAATTAGCATAACTGGAATTCTAGAAATGGATTGTAATCTCTATCCAAAATCCCGTAATGACGATATCTCAGTAGTATTTTCTTGTTTCCTGTTTTATTAACGTCACTTATCTGGTTCACTCTCTTTTTCATACTTATTAATTTATCCATTTATTTAATTAATTTATTTATTTATCTCTTTATTTATTTAATTTATTTACTTAATTATTTAATTAATTAATTTAATAACGTATATATATATATTTAATTAATTAATTTTATTATTTATTTTATTTATTACTTACTTACAAATGGCTTTTAAGGAACCCGAAGGTTCATTGCCGCCCTCACATAAGCCCGCCAGCGATCCCTATCCTGTGCAAGATTAATCCAGTCTCTATCATCATATCCCACCTCCCTCAAATCCATTTTAATATTATCCTCCCATCTACGTACGTCTCGGCCTCCCTAAAGGTCTTTTTCCCTCCGGTCTCCCAACTAACACTCTATATGCATTTCTGGATTCGCCCATACGTGCTACATGCCCTGCCCATCGCAAACGTCTGGATTTAATGTTCCTAATTATGTCAGGTGAAGAATACAATGCGTGCAGTTCTGTGTTGTGTAACTTCCTCCATTCTCCTGTAACTTCATCCCGCTTAGCCCCAAATATTTTCCTAAGTACATTATTCTCAAACACCCTTAACCTATGTTCCTCTCTCAGAGTGAGAGCCCAAGTTTCACAACCATACAGAACAACCGGTAATATAACTGTTTTATAAATTCTAACTTTCAGATTTTTGGACAGCAGACTGGATGATAAGAGCTTCTCAACCGAATAATAACACGCATTTCCCATATTTATTCTGCGTTTAATTTCCTCCCGAGTGTCATTTATATTTGTTACTGTTGCACCAAGATATTTGAATTTTTCCACCTCTTCGAAGGATAAAACTCCAATTTTTATATTTCCATTTCTTACAATATTCTGGTCACGAGACATAATCATATACTTAGTCTTTTCGGGATTTACTTCCATACCGATCGCTTTACTTGCTTCAAGTAAAACTTCCGTGTTTTTCCTAATCGTTTGTGTATTTTCTCCTAACATATTCACGTCATCCGCATAGACAAGAAGCTGATGTAACCCGTTCAATTCCAAACCCTGCCTGTTATCCTGAACTTTCCTAATGGCATATTCTAGAGCGAAGTTAAAAAGTAAAGGTGATAGTGCATCTCCCTGCTTTAGCCCGCAGTGAATTGGAAAATCATCAGATAGAAACTGACCTATACGGACTCTGCTGTATGTTTCACTGAGACACATTTTAATTAATCGAACTAGTTTCTTGGGAATAATTTTATTTATTTACTTATTTAATTAATTATTTATTTATTTATCTATCCATTATTAAAATTTACAAAAATCAAAACATAAATCACTACAACATGCAGATAGCATGTGAATGTCTATAAAAAACTGAGCATCACGGTGCAATGTGGTCAAAGAGGATAGGTAACATGAGTATATACTAGCATTTAAACGATCAAGAAGGCTGTAGAGATGAGTATATATTCGCGTTAGGTAGAATGTCTTTATTCTTACGAAAATGAGTATGTTCTAGTGGTTACGAGTATATAATCACAGGAAGTGCTCATACTCATAAGCATAAACCTTGAGAAAGTACTTAAGCTTTATTCTTACTACCCAATGTGTCAGTGTATCCCTGATACAGCGCAGAATTTTTTTCCTCATTGCATTGTTTTACCTATTTCGTTTATTGAATGTATTTTTGTTTATCTCAATTTATTTAATATTTCGTAAGGAATTAATGTGTTGTTTTACTTCTGATACGTTGGACTGCGTTACATCTGTCCTTAGCAATATCATTAATCTACTCTGAAATATGTGTTTTTTCATTTGTTCTCTAGCTGAATACAAATCCCAAGAATATTACTAGATAAATCAACACACAATTAAGCACAAAGTCACCTTATGCATACACGTCACTCTACTGTTACAGGGCAAGGCATTAAAACAGTACGAAATATTATGTCCTTCATAATGAAAGTGTTAAGAATGCTCGTAGAGGCTTTTTGCGTCCCTTCTGTTCATTTAAGTCGACTGTCTGGCCCCCCTACTGCCACAACAAGCATAGAAAATATTGTTCTTTGCGAAATAAACTTGCCTCTCTGGCATTCCGAGTGGTGAGAGGTGTTTTCTGTCTTTAAATATGTGCTCGTGCATTTTTTTTTTAAGAGCAGAAGGAACATTTTATTGTGGCGTTTTATTTCTCCTAGTTGGCGCAGATATGAAGAGTGTGAGCGAGCATCACATTCTGTGTAGCTTAAAACATTATCAGCCGCTCTCTCTCGTCTGTTATCTGCAGCATGAACACGTAAGTGAATGGCTCCATTGCTGCACTGTGTAGCAAGCTGTTACATTCCTTTGGGCAATCCCGCCAGGCGTGGCGTACTTTATTACAAGTCGGATTCCCTACAAGCGCCCCCTTCCGCGCACCTCTCTCTGTGTAGATGGGCGATTCACACTCTTTTCATCTCGCGACTAGGTCGGTCCTCCCCTCCCGATCCAACGTCACGGTATAATTACTCGTTCATCAGGTAGATGGAACGGATCACGCGGGTGTATAAAACCTTTTCTATCCCCCCGGTGTCAATGGGCAGCATCGAAATGATGTAGTGAATTACAGTTTCAGAACTTGAAGTGTTTACCTGTGCGGGGGATCGGGGGAGGAGGAACGGCTCTTTATTAACGTGCAGTATTGATACACCCGGAGGAGAGGAGAGGAGTGGGAGGGGAGACGGCGAGATTTTTATCACCGGAGTTGCATCAAAGTGGACTTAAATCGTAACGAAAACTCCTCCTTAGATCTTTTCCCCAGAATTTGCGGGATTAAAATTTAGTGCATGCGCCATGAATTTTTTTGTGAAGGTGGAAATTATTCGCAAATATTCGACAGTGATCAATATTATTATTAATAAATTTTATCAAAGAAAATGTGATGAAAGTTTAATTAGCAACCAGCCAAGTGCAGATTGAACAGTCTATGTTGGCAATACTAATTTTCTTATATTACTATGATATAGGCCTACTGAAGTTAATTTCTAATGTTCAGGTGCAATTTTCTCAAGAATTATAAGGGCTGGATGAATGGATTTTTTCTAATAGATATTACAGACCTAGTTTTATAGAATAGACCTGATTTTTGTCTAGTTAATTATCGTTAGAAGTTTATGGTAAAGAAGTAAATCTCAGAAAATGATGTAGGGAAGTTCTGAAAGACGATATTAGCACAGTCTACTATATACAGTCGCGAAGCTCAACATGTAGTAAAAATGCAAACATGGGTAGTTGCCCACCACTAGGATCGCTACTATCGCCTCATCATCGCAGATCTCTCTCCTAGTAGACGACAAAATATGTTACACTTTCGTTGTGTTCTTTTGTTAAAATTAACACCTTCCTTCCATTATTGAAATATTAAATGCATAAAGTTAATTTATTATTTTAGTAAAGTATATTAAATTCCACCATAAACTCGAAGATACCTGCAAGAAATAGGTTAATATTATTTTTGTTTGTGCAAAACGAACTGAAATTTACTATAATAGCTTCACCCATTCAAGATTATAGCGATAATTAACTATGAAACCAATAAATATTAATTTGCATTTCCCTTTACAATACTAATGGAAATATGAATTAATGGAGTAACTTACGTGTACCGGCACTTGTAGTGTAGGGTTACGTAGTTAACAAAGTGGGATGAGGTTAAGCAATAATAATCACACCAGAATTGGAAATAAAACGTGATCAATAAATTTTATTGTAACAGACTTTTTCTACGTCTCTAGTAAAGTAACAAATAAAAATAACAACAAAATTAACAGCTATAATTAAAAACATATCCTTTGAAAAAAAGAAAAGAAGTAGGCCTAAGCAACAATAATCCCACCAGAATTGAAAATAAAACGTGATCAATAAATTTCATTAAAACAAACTTAATTTTTCTACGTCTCTAGTAAAATATTATTATTCCAATTATTGTATTTTAGCCATTAACATTTTCATTACAACCAATAACGAACATTTCACAACATCAATGTGAAATACGCAACGAGCTAGCACTCGATGGAAATACGACACAGTCCAAAGTCGACCGTGGACAGTCTATTGTTTCTAGTTGCTAACCGCTTGGAGCGCCTTATCACGAGATTTGCAAAAAATCAGCTCAAGCTTCGCGACTGTATATAGTAGACTGTGATATTAGTGAGAGTAGTTACAATTTTTAGATAGATTATTATGAGTATTGCTTGAGGAATGGTTTATCAAATTAAAATGAACTTGATCCTCATGTCAAGATTTAGCAAAATTATTATAATGATCTGTATTAGGAAGAAGAGAATCCCAATTAGTAAAGCCGTGTAAAGTTCTTTGAATTTGTTTATTGTACATTCTTTTTAATGCAGTTTATTATTATTCTTATTATTTTTTAATCTCATTATGAAGTTTGTCGGTGCTGTGTACGGTAACCACAATAAAACGATGCTACTTCAAACCATTTAAATCCGCAGTACCGCTCAAGAACAAACATAATTAGGTTATTTCTTATGTAAAATCCTTCGTTATGAGTGCTCAAGTTTTCATGCTTGATGTTGCGTTTGGCTTTCCGTGGGACGTTAAGTAAGAAATTTTCTCCCAGAGCAAGCCTGCTCCTTGAAATAGCTCCCCTCCACATACGTATCGTTCCAGTCCAGATATCAGACAGCCAGTTAAAATTTAGTAGCTGTCACCACGGCTGAAATAAAGGAAGGAGCTATGATAATCATTCCAAGAAAACGTTTCGAAAACAATGCTCCAAGAATTTCTTTTCTTCTTTTGGAGGGTCGGGAACTGCCATAAATTATTAATTTCCATATTTTTATCTGCGCTCTTGGTCATTTCATATCACCATATGGTGTCCGGGCCGGCGGACAGATGTAGAAGTGCATAAAACTTTATTTTATCCCACAAGCGGAGATAGCATCGGTACAGGAAGCGAGCTCTGCATTGTGCCCACACCCCGTACTACATCATTATGATTTGCTGCCCCATTGATGCTGCTTATGAGAAATTGCGCGATTTATTACGCTGGATATGGTAAACAGGTTCTCCGTGAAGATGACGATTGTACGCTGCAACAGCTTCTGGATTTCCAGCCACTTGCAGATTGGTGACTCCGATAATTCAAGTCAGCGGGGCGATAGGGCAACGGGCTTCAGCATTACAGCTGCCTGGAAGTCACGGTAGTGGATTAGGGTTCAGCCGAGGGCATCAAGTTCGGGACCAATGTTCCACACTGTATGATGCCCGCTGGGTCAGGTGTTGTGTTTGATACCGGGACACAGAAGTCCTCTTGTATATACGTCTTGTAACAAGTGGCACAAGTGAGCACTTACATCATATTTCACCGGAAGTAAGAATATAGTCTACACTGTATAAGTAATTGGGTCAATCAAAGATAGGTGGCTAGATGAATGAGTCGATTAATATCTGGGATTATGGAACGTGGGTTAACATGTGGATGGCTGGATAGATGAATTAATAGGTATATGGATGAGCGACCAGTTAGGTGAATGATTTAATGAAAATATGTGTGGATGGTTGGATAGATTTATGAAAAAATAGGTGGATGAATAAGTGGTTAGGTAATTTATTGTTTTGAAAAGATGAGTCTGAGAGTGCCTGAATAAATGTATAGGTCAGTGAATGAATGTTCAAGAAGATAGATTGATGAACAGCTGGATAAATGGATGGATGGATGTTGATAAATAGTTCATTCTGTGGGTGATTAAGTACATAGATTAATAAACAGATGGGTGGATGGATGAATGGATGAATGAGTGAATAAATAAATAAATAAATTAATTAATTAATTGAGAGTTGGGCCAGTAAGTGGTTAAATATATAGAATGGTGAAGAGACGGATAGATGGATGAATGGAAAAATAAAAGGACGAATGAATGATTAGGTGGATGGGAGGAAGGGTGCATGGACACATGATAAATGTGTGAATGAGTTGTTACGTAGATATAATGATGAACAGATTGGTGTGGAGAGATGGACGAATGAATGAATAGATGAGTGAATGAATGGTCGAGAGATAGATTAATGAACAGATGGAAAAATGAATGAATTAATTAATGCCTGAATGAATGAATAGTTGCTTAGGAAAATAGATTAATGGTTAGGTGGATATATTGATGGATGGACGGATGAATGAATAAGTAGATGGTTAAGTACAAAGATTTATGAACAGATAGGTTGATGAATAGATGGATGGATTAATTAATTAATAGATGGTTAAGTACACATATTGATTAACAGAGGAATAGGATAGATAGATAGATAGATAGATAGATAGATAGATAGATAGATAGATAGATAGATAGATAGATAGATAGATAGATAGATAGATAGATAGATAGATAGATGGATGGATGGATGGATGGATGGATGGATGGATGGATGGATGGATGGATGGATGGATGGATGGATGGATGGATGGATGGATGGATGGATGGATGGATGGATGGATGGATGGATGGATGGATGGATGGATGGCTGAATGAATGAATGTATAGATGGTTGAGTACATAGATTGAAGAACGGACGAGTGGATGAATGAATGAATAGATGGTTAATTATATATACTGTTGAACGAACGGGTGGATGGACGAATGAGGAATGAACGAACGAATTAATGAATGGATGAATGAGTAAATGAATGAACGAACGAAGGAAGAAAGGAAGCAAAGAAGGAACGAATGAAGGCAGGAACGAACGAATGAATAGATGGTTAAGTGCATGGTGGTTAGATAAATGGATGGATGAATATGTGATGAATGAGTGGCAAGATGGATGGATTGATGAACAGATAGGTGAAAGAGTTCATGAATGAATATATGATTAAGTACATAGATGATAAAGGGATAGGTGAATGAATGAATGAATGAATGAATGAATGAATGAATGAATAGGTGGTTAAGTGTAGGCCTATACATTGATGAACAGACTGGTGGCTGGTTGAATATATGGACGAATGAGTGACAAGATGGATGGATGGATGAATAGGTGAAAGTGTGCATGAATAAATAGATGATTAAGTACATAGGTTGATGAACGGATAGGTGGCTGAATGGATGAATGAACGAATGAATAGATAAGTATATACATTGATGAACAGACTGGATGAATGGATGGATGAGTGGCAAGATGGATGGATTAATGAACAGATATGTGAAAGGGTGCATGAATGAATATATGATTAAGTACATCGATTGATGAACGGATAGGTGGATGAATGAATGAACGAATGAATAGATGGTTAAGTGCATACATTAATGAACAGACTGGTGGCTGGATGAATGGATGGATGAATATATGGACTAATGAGTGGCAAGATAGATGGATTGATGAACAGATATGCAAAAGAATGCATGAATGAACATTTGAATAAGTACACAGATTGATGAACGGACGTGTGGATGAATGAATTAGTGAATGAATGGTTAAGTACATACTGTAGATTGATAAACAGTTGGAGTGATGAAGGGATGGAGAGATATAAGTATGGACAGTTAGGTGATGGAAGAATGTGTAGGCAGATGGATGGATAAATGAGTAAATGAAAGGTTATATAAATAGATGAACTTATGGTTAAATGATTGTGAACATTAAAATTTAAGTATTCTGCAAGTATGATATACATGACATTAGAGTGGTCATCCCCGAATATTGCAATATTAAATAGCATGGAATTTCTGCCTCTCTTACAGGATGACTTCTTTCATTATAGCTTTTCCATCATACTGTATAACTTCCACTCCAACACGAATTCATATCAACACTTTTCAAGAAATGTAAACAAAATCGACATAGAGAGACAATAGCGTGAGCCAAAGAGAGATTAGCTACCGTTCTTAAGCACGTATTGGGGTTTACCAGATGATCTGCGAAAGTCGAATACATTACTTGACTTCAGTTGCGATCCTTTCTGTGCTTGTAACTTTAAACACAAGAATGTAGGATTGAAAACATTCAGCTGTCCAAATGCACTCAGTTGAATGAACCGAACACGGCTTGTCTATCCTGTGTTAGGCAACCATAACGCTTTCCTTGCACTGCAAGTAATACAATGTGTAAATGTTGAGCAGGCCTCTTAACTCATGTTTCGCCCTAATGCAGTTTTCCTTGTTTTGGCCTAATGCATTTTAAGATCTGAATTTGTTGCACCAGGAAGCACTGATAAGCAATTGGACTGCACCGAAACTTTCAGTTGTCTTTTTAATTGCAACGGATATGGCTATCTACGCAGAGAGATTAAGGAAACAAAGAGATCCCCACTTAAGGTTAGTTGGTTGACCCTTAGTGTTAGCAAAGGTATGAATTTCATTTAAAAAATTATCACAAACTTTAGCAGTTGGTACCAATAAAAATTGAATGAAAATGTTTTATATGGTTTGAATGTTATAATCTCTATATTATATATATATTTCACATATAAGGATTTACATTAATTTAAATGCCTCTGAAGTGCATTATGTTTAAATTAGAGATATAGTGAAATTCATTTCAGAATAATTTTATTATAGAAATTCTTAGTCGAGGACTGACTATGTCTCTCCAAATGGTTTGAATGACTCTCTACCATAGTTTTATTGGCAGAGTGACTCCCTGCGAAATTGATTGAGTGACTCCCTACCACTTTGATTCAATGAGTGACTTTCTGCCAGATTAATGAGTACTACCTGCCAGATTAATTTAATGAGTGACTCCCTGCCAGATTAGTTGTATGAGTGACTCTCTGCCAGATTGATTGAATGAGTGACTCCCTGCCAAATTAATTGAATGAGTGACACCCTGCCAAATTAATTGAATGAGTGACTCCCTGCCAAATTAATTGAATGATTGACTCCCTGCCAGATTAGTTGTATGAGTGACTCTCTGCCAGATTGATTGAATGTGTGACTCCCTGCCAAATTAATTGAATTAGTGACACCCTGCCAAATTAATTGAATAAGTGACTCCCTGCCAAATTAATTGAATGAGTGACTCCCTGCCAAATTAATTGAATGAGTGACTCTCTGCCAGATTGATTGAATTAGTGACTCCCTGCCAGATTGATTGAATGAGTAACTGCCAGATTAATTGAATGAGTAACTACCTGCCAAATTGATTGTTGAGTGACTTCCTCCCTGATTGATTGACTGAGTGACACCCTGCAAGATTAATAGAATGAGTGACACCCTGCTAGATTGATTGAATGAGTAACTGCCAGATTAATTGAATGAGTAACTACCTGCCAAATTGATTGTTGAGTGACTTCCTCCCAGATTGATTGACTGAGTGACACCCTGCAAGATTAATAGAATGAGTGACACCCTGCCAGATTGATTGAATGAGTGACTGTCTTCCAGATTGATTGACTGAGTGACTCCCTGCCAGTTGACTAAGTGACTGCCTTTCAAATTGACTGAGCGACTCCCTTCCATATTGATTGAGTGGCTCACTGCCTGATTGATCGACTATCTCCCTTCAAGATTGATTGACTGTCACCCTTCCAGATTGATAGACTGTCTGCCTTCTAGATTGATTGGCTGTCTCCCTTCCAGGCGGATTGAGTGGCTCACTACCAGATTGATTGACTGAGTAACTCCCTTCGAGATTGATTGACTGTCTCCCTTCTAGAATGATTTAGTGGCTCTCTGCCAGATTGATTAACTCCCTTCCAGATTGATTGAGTGGCTCTCTACCAGATTGATTGACTGAGTAACTTCCTTGCAGATTGATTGAGTGGCTCTCTGCCAGATTGATTGACTGAGTAACTCCCTTCCTGATTGATTAAGCGGCTCTCTGCCAGATTGATTGACTGAATAACTCCCTTCCAGGTTGATTGAGTGGCTCTCTGTGAGATTGATGGACAGTGTGACTCTCCGCTAGTTTGATTGAATGAGTGACTTTCTGCCAGATTGATTGACTGACTAGCTTCTTGCCTGATTGATTGAGTTGCTCACTGCAAGATTGACTATCTTCCTGCCTGATTGATTGACTGGATGGCTCCCTGCTAGTTTGATTGACTGAGTGACTCACTGTCAGATTGACTGAGTGAGTGACTGCCTTCCAGATTGATTGACTGAGTGAGTGACTGCCTTCCAGATTGATTGACTGAGTGACTCCCTGCCAGTTGACTGAGTGACTGCCTTCCAAATTGACTGAGCGACTCCCTTCCATATTGATTGAGTGGCTCACTGCCTGATTGATCGACTATCTCCCTTCCAGATTGATTGACTGTCTCCCTTCCAGATTGATTGACTGTCTGCCTTCTAGATTGATTGGCTGTCTCCCTTTCAGGCGGATTGAATGGCTCACTACCAGATTGATTGACTGAGTAACTCCCTTCGAGATTGATTGACTGTTTCCCTTCTAGATTGATTGAGTGGCTCTCTGCCAGATTGATTAACTCCCTTCCAGATTGATTGAGTGGCTCTCTGCCAGATTGATTGACTGAGTAACTCCCTTCCAGATTAATTGAGTGGCTCTCTGCCATATTGATTGACTGAGTAACTCCCTTCCAGATTGATTGGGTGACTCTCTGCCAGATTGATTGACTGAGTAACTCCCTTCCAGATTGATTGAGTGGCTCTCTGCCATATTGATTGACTGAGTAACTCCCTTTCAGATTGATTGGGTGACTCTCTGCCAGATTGATTGATTGAGTAACTCCCTTCCTGATTGATTGAGTGGCTCTCTGCCAGATTGACTGAGTAACTCCCTTGCAGATTGATTGAGTGGCTCTCTGCCAGATTGATTGACAGAATAACTCCCTTCCACATTGATTGAGTGGCTCTCTGCCAGATTGATTGACTGAGTAACTCCCTTCCAGATTGATTGAGTGGCTCTCTGCGAGATTGATGGACAGTGTGACTCCCTGCTAGTTTGATTGAATGAGTGACTTTCTGCCAGATTGATTTACTGACTACCTTCTTGCCTGATTGATTGAGTGGCTCTCTACCAGATTGATTGACTGTCTCCCAGATTGATTGAGTGGCTCTCTGCCAGATTGATTGACTGAGTAACTCCCAGATTGATTGAGTGGCTCTCTGCCAGATTGATTGACTGAGTAACTTCCTTTCAGATTGATTGAGTGACTCTCTGCCAGATTGATTGAGTAGCTCCCTTCCAGATTGATTGAGTGGCTCTCTGCGAGATTGATTGATTGAGTAACTCCCTTCTAGATTGATTGAGTGGCTCTCTGCCAGATTGATTGACTGAGTAACTCCCTTTCAGATTGATTGAGTGGCTCTCTGCCAGATTGATTGACTGAATAACTCCCTTCCAGATTGATTGGGTGGCTCTCTGCCAGATTGACTGACTGAGTAACTGCCTTCCAGATTGATTGAATGGCTCTCTGCGAGATTGATGGACAGTGTGACTCCCTGCTAGTTTGATTGAATGAGTGACTTTCTGCCAGATTTATTGACTGATTAGCTTCTTGCCTGATTGATTGAGTGGCTCACTGCAAGATTGACTGTCTTCCTGCCTGCCTGATTGATTGACTGGATGGCTCCATGCTAGTTTGACTGACTGAGTGACTTCCTGTCACATTGACCGACTTAATAATTCCCTGCCAGATTTATTGATTGATTGACTCCGTGCCAGACTAATTTGCTGAATGACTTTCTGCCTGACTGAAACACTGAGTAACTTCCTGACAGACTGATTGACCCTCTAGCGGATTGATTAGGTGACACATTGCAATACTGATTGACTGACTTTCTCTAAGATTAACTTAGCGACTCTCTGCCAGACTGAGCGATTCTCTTCTTGCCTGCCTTTCTAAATGCAGACTATCTTACAGATTAATTCACTCATTTACTAATACCCTTGCGCACGAATGGTAATAGAATCGGAGGAAAAAACTACATTCCTTCCTTGAATATGTTCCAGTTTTATAAGTTTATTAACAGTAAGCCGTCCACACCTGTGGAGTAACGGTCAGCGCGTCTGGCCGCGAAACCAGGTGGCTCGGGGTCGAATCCCAGTGGCGACAAGCTACCTGGTTGACTTTTTTCCGAGGTTTTCCCTCAACCCAATACGAGCAAATGCTGGGTAACTTTCGGTGCTGGACCCCGGACTCATTTCACCGGCATTATCACCTTCATTTCATTCAGACGCTAAATAATCTAGATGTTGATACAGCGTCGTAAAATAACCCAATAAAAACAGTAAGGTACAGACTTACTGGTTTTATGTGAACACCATTTTTAAGTAATTACAATATGCTTGCAGATGTATAAGAATTGTGAATGACAACCCAGTATGGATGGCTTCCTGTTTCGATACCTACCCACCAATGAAATCTCTTTCCATAACTTAGTGACATGGTCATTGTAAGATAAAACAGTAATTAAAGCCAAACAGAAATATACATAATTCTTTCCTACATTTTGTTAAGGAATCCCCAGGGGATGACCATTAACATTAAAAGAAAAGGAAACAGATATTGTGTTAAGATCCGGCAGCAGATTGTGTGGGCAAGGTGCAGAAGATGTTCTCAAACATTGCTTTGTGTATGAATAATAATTGAAGGAGAGCTTATTAATTTACATGAACCGTCCGGCGGGAAGCTGGCCCGCAGGGGTATCACCTGCATCTCACACAGGCTGCATGCCCTTCTGTAATTGATTAACTTGTACAGGTATTTTCGTAACACCTGTTAGAGTTCATACTTTTACGAAATTGCAATTTGTTAGACATTACATTAATACAAAGGATTCAGTGTCAGTTTTATATTCTAGGGAACAGAGTTGGAATTGTAGCTGGGTCATTTTCAAAATTTGAACGTCAAAATTAAAGTACTACTAGTGGCTTGTGCAGCAAATGCTGCAAACTAAGTTCATTAGAAGTTCAAATGATTATTCTTCAAATTTATTTCCAATGAAGAATAGCAGACATTTTGAAAGTTATTTGCTTCCATAATAGTGAAACATACTCCCTCTGAATGCTTTTTATGCCGAATACATTTCCTTGAACCTATCCATCTTAAGTTCTTGAGTTTCAATGCGAAAACGCAAGTAACAATGTTAGGACGATCAGGAAATTTTCATGTGGGAGTAATGCAGTAGCTATTTCAGGTCATTGTGGATTATACGTGAGAGTTAAGAAAATTTCAGGTTCGATTAACCAAAGAAATATGAAATTAATTTTGATTTAGTTTTAAGACGCAGCTAAAATAGGAAGCATGACTCATTACTACCTAGGAAAATTAGAGAATCACACATAGGCTATAAATATCTACATCACACTGCCATTAAATATATGAAAAAAACCACATCACTTGACTAATAACTATAAAAATATTTCATTTTAATAACAGTATTGTTACCTTACGTAAGTTTTATAGTTTTCAGTAACAATATATATAGCTGCTACTCAGTAAATTATATAAATAAAGATCTAATTTAAAATATTCTTTCTCTGCGTCTACTTATATAAAACCTCAAAAGGTTTCACTTTCATATCATCAATATAGCATTAATGTGTATAATTAGTGTCAAATAGATATACTCACATAACTTAATTGTATTAACTATAATAATATTTCATTTTTAATGGTAAAAATGTCATCAAACATTCTTAAGTTTTGTAGTTCTTAATATCCAATACACAGCTGTACTCGGAAAACTAAAACCAGAAAATCAGATATGTAAATTATTTTTATACGCTATCTGAACTCTAAATATGTCAGCAATCCTGCAGTTCATGGAATTCGTGTAATATTGTTTATTGTAGTGTGTGTTTTATTCTATTCTGAAAAGCCATATTTCTCAAAACTGACGACAGACGGATTTTGGAAAATAGGAAAATGATGTAGGGAAATTGACATTTCACTGAAAACTACTATTTTTCTGAAAAACTTTGGGTTCCAAGCTTCAAAATGAGGAGTCATTTATTAAAATCCGTTCAGCCGTCTTCCCGTAATTTCAATTACCAGTTCAAATTATATATATATACAGATTTAGTGCATATTCTGCATGTATTAATATAGTGCAATGTCTCTGCCATAGTAGTCAGCCATTTTACACTCACCTTGCTTTACAGCATTCTGTACAAGTATCAATGAATCTTTGATGACACGACTAAATGTCAGGTGTGTTATAGGACAAGACAATGGATCTTTTATAGAAACAGAATTCCTTTATTTTTTTGTATCAAATATTCTTTAAACAGTGCATAGGTCTTAGAATAGTAACAGAACTAACTTCAGATCAAAAATGAACAAATATTTTAAATATCTTAATATTAGATCTGTTATCTAATATAAAGATAATAAATCTTCAGTAACTAAGAGAAAAGCATTCATTCAATAACAATTATCTTAGTAGTTTGCCATTAAGGCGAAGATATTTGAGCCTTACTTTCTTTAATGATAGATAATAAGAAAAATTCGGACACTGTTTTATGATGTAACAAACATGACATGGAGTAGAATAACTCTTCTCGGGTTCTGAGCCAGGTGAGTTGGAGATTTGCTTCCAAGCTTTCAACGGCTAGCTCTGCCATCTATATTCCCTGAAGAAGCTGGCAGAGCTAGCCATCGAAACTTGGAAGCAAATCTCCAACTCACCTGGCTGAGAACCCGAGAAGAGTTATTCTACATCAAAAACCGGGAAAGCCTCAAGTCATAAATGACATGGAGTAACAGATCTGACAGGTAACAGACATGACAAAGCAAACATAAGCATGTGCTAACCTAAAATTTTTTGCTTAAAATCTTCAAAATAGCAACTTAACTTCTGCACACGTGTACTATTATGCTCTCTTGATCTTGATTTTATATGTTGTTATTTGTGGAAAACACAACACAAACAAATCTGACAGATATATTATTTTAATGTACCGAAGTACATATGATATTTCCATGCAGATATTCTGCGTCATCATACGATGAAAGAGTAATGGAACGGAGAAAAATTCTCTCCGGCGCCAGCTCTACGTGCTGATGCTTTATCCACTAAGCCACACCGGATACCCACCCCGGCGTCGGACAGAATCGTCTCAGTTTAAGTTCCAACTCTTGGGTTCCCTCTAGTGGCCGCCCTCTGCACTACGTCATAGATGTCTATGAACGTAGGACTGAAGTCCACACATGTGCTGAGGTGCACTCGTTATGAGTGACTAGTTGGCCGGGGTCCGACGGAATAAGCGCCGTCTTAAATCACGAAGATATTTAAACATATCATATATATTATTTTAATGTACGGAAGTACATATGATATTTCCATGCAGATATTCTGCGTCATCATATGTTACGCATATCATATATATTATTTTAATGTATCCAAGTACATATGATATTTTCATGCAGATATTCTGCGTCATCATCGTAAATCTGACAGAGTAAAAATACATGGTTAGAGTAAAACACAGAGCAAGAGCATGACACACAAACTTGCCAAATCAAAATGGGTGAACATAGCAGTACAATCAAGATGGCTCTTTGTACATCATCCTGGCTTGTGCTAACATCTGTGAAATTTCTTTTTTAACCGTGTATCCAAAGTTGTTGTTGTTGTTATTTAGTCAACTGTCCGGAGACAGGCCTGAACCTCACATGTGATACCAACAAGGCACCACTTATGAGGGAACTAGACCAGGAGATAATGGGGTAGCGTGGCCAGTTCCTTTTTCCCCCTCCATTGCATACATCGCCGACAAGATACATATTACACTAGTCAGATTTCAGATGCACACAAACAGTTGTTCTTCCTCTGACACATATCGTTAACTGAGATGTACTGCAAAAAAAAAAAAAAAAAAAAAAAAAAAAAAAGGAAATTGAGAAATAGAGAAGAATTAGAATTAATAATCGATAACAGATAAAGTAGCAACAAAATTGAAGAAAGAAATCAAGATATGAGGAAAGATGGAAAAAATAATTAGTGATTGAATCTAGTATAATAGGAGCAGAATAACAGAGACTAAGAGGAATGTGCTGATTTTGGTAAAGAGGAATTAAATAGATGGAATAAAATGTCATTAAAAGAATTAGATAACAGAAATATTTTGAGAATAAGGTTCTTAGGAAAATTAAGAGGGGTGAAGTTACAGGAGAATGGAGAAAGTTACACAACACAGAACTGCACGCATTGTATTCTTCACCTGACGTAATTAGGAACATTAAATCCAGACGTTTGAGATGGGCAGGGCATGTAGCACGTATGGGCGAATCCAGAAATGCATATAGAGTGTTAGGTGGGAGACCGGAAGGAAAAAGACCTTTGGAGAGGTCGAGACGTAGATGGGAGGATGATATTAAAATGGATTTGAGGGAGGTGGGATATGATACTAGAGAGTGGATTAATCTTGCACAGGATAGGGACCAATGGCGGGCTTATGTGAGGGCGGCAATGAACTTGCGGGTTCCTTAAAAGCCATTTGTAAGTTGTAAGTAGGTAAGATAACAGAATAGTACATTATGCTACGAGCCTATAATGTTAGTAATTAAGACGTAAGTATGATTGTTTATGAAACGAGCGCAAGCGAGTTTCATAATTTTCATACGAGCGTCTTAATTACCATTATAGGCAAGTTTCATACGACTTTTTATGCTCAACCATATTGCTAACTTGAAAGTATTGAAAATTAGGTCTTTTTATGGTTATGTGCAAACTGACCTGAATTGTGAGATGTGCGCAGACGCGAAAGTATTGATTTTTTCCGAGGCCGAATGTCATTGACCTTGGCACAGAATAAGAATCAACATTAGTCTGATATAATCTGGAAATTGATTTAGAATTGAAAAACGAGATGACAAATTGAATTTATTTGAATATTATTTACAATTAACGCTAATTATTATAGTAACAGAACATAACCTTCTGCGACAGTATTGGATTTCCAGCCTCCGTGACTTTTCGCTAATTGTCTGTCGATTGCATATCCGAGAATAATCGGTATAACGGTACAAAGCTGACTTGTGATTGGCTGAAGACCTGTACTTTAATGAGTAGGTGTACTTTAATGACATGCATTAAAGGACTGGTACCAGGTGTATAATTATTACATTTGGGCATGGTCGAGCATAAATATAAATAAGAGAGACTTCGAAACTTACGGAAATAACATTTTTTATCACAAATTGAGATGAGATAAGGGCGTGAAAGATTGATGAAATATGGAAAAATATTTTAGAGAAGAAACGTAGAAAACAAAAAGAAAGGAAGAGATTGGACTGAGGATGAATAGAAATAAAAAAAAAAAAGTACGTTAATGGAAGGACATTGTGAAATGAACCACAAGGAAATTTAATTATATCTATAAATGTGAGGAAACATTAGGATGAGGTACGAAAACAGCAAAAAAAAAAAAAAAAAAAAAAAAAAAAAAAAAAGAGGCATCAAATGAGTTAAATTTATTTTGGAAAGTACAGGGACATCATTTTATTTTTACTTCAATTTTTATTGTACCCGAGTTTTTGAATGTACTTCACTCCCTCCTTCTACTAATGAAGTTTCAACCGTCCTCCACACAGATCCAAGACCGCATATACAGTCATAGTAGCCTTACGGTCATAGTAAACAGTACGTTCCAAAAATATGTTCGCGTTTTCCAGTGACGAAAGAGCTTTCAATATTGAATCATTTTCGCACAGGTACTGTGCATACGTCGCATCCCGGTTTCCCCCACCAGCTTTTATTCGCCAGCTAGTGGCTGGGCTGTCTTAGCTCTTTTCTGAAAGCATTAATTTCTGTTAGGAATTGGACGTCTACGTAATATTATATAACTGTTTAAAATAACTTAAATAAAAGGGCCTCGTTAAGTAATTAACTGTCACGTGATTTCCTCGCTTTCTACGCTCCTACGGCATAACCACTTAGACGGACAGTAGAAAATATGTCTGAGTAATTTTATCTTTTCGGATGGGGCAGAAGTGAAGATTGAACTTACAGTACGTAAGGTACTCTTTTGTAGATTCAACATGAGTTACTAGTACGAAGGACGAAACTGGTAATTGGAATTAGGTACAATAGTCTATAGTGCGATAATATGCACATTAGATCTGAAGCCTGTATCGAAATGAACGGCCACCATTTTAAAAATATGTGTTTAAATATCCATATGATTATTTTTCAATTTAACTTCATCTCTGTATTGTACGCTAATGTGCTGTAGACAGTATAATATACACTGCATAATGATTACATCCGCATGAATAGCTCAGTTCGTGAGTAAAAACACTCATTGTTAATACTGTTACTTAATTACAAATGGCTTTTAAGGAACCCGAAGGTTCATTGCCGCCCTCACATAGGCCCGCCATCGGTCCCTATCCTGTGCAAGATTAATCCAGTCTCTATCATCATGTCCCACCTCCCTCAAATCCATTTTAATATTATCCTCCCATCTACGTCTCGGCCTCCCCAAAGGTCTTTTTCCCTCCGGTCTCCCAACTAACACTCTGTGTGCATTTCTGGATTCGCCCATACGTGCTACATGCCCTGCCCAAACGTCTGAATTTAATGTTCCTAATTATATCAGGTGAAGAATACAATGCGTGCAGTTCTGCGTTGTGTAACTTTCTCCTGTATTTTGATTAAACAAAAACCTAATGAAAATTATCAAACTCAAAAGCGCAATATTTCCTAGTTTACGTAAAAAGATGAACTACTTTTCTTCCCTCCTATACCTACCTAGTAAAGTGATTTGTTTGTATGTTACAACAGTATCATCGAACTCCAGTCGTGGAAGGAGGTAGCAAACGGCGTTGATCGAGAGGTATAGGTAAGTTAATATTAAAAATGTTAGTAAAAATAAAATGATATCCCTGTAGTTTCACTGCCTTCCCATTCTATGTAGATAAGGTGATTTCCTATCGGGGACCGAACCACGGTTACTGTGATTGCGATAGAGGCAGGACAGTTATAACAAGGGCTACTCGTGGGGTCTTTTCCGCAAATTAGAACACGGAGGAGAAACTGAAGAATGCCGGGCGGCCGGCCGGAAGAGAGCACTGCTGATAGAGACAAAACCATAAAGACTTACACGAGTAGGCTTTTAGGAGTTGACCTCTGACGGACAGGGACAAGCGCCTGGCCGTGTTGCAGCCCGCAGGGATTGACGCTCTGTAATTGCCCTGGCAGGTGATGACCCGTCTGCTTCGTGTGTTCATTAATTTCACCCGGGCCTCAATAAACCGCTAGATTGATAGTGCCGCACCTCGTCTACCATTTCATACACTGCCGTAGACTACCTGAAGAGCCCGTCTTCGGCCGATACGGTGCAACTCCCGACAAGATATCGGACAATATCGACCATACTACGCCGTTAGAAGCACCGTACCTTCAGCTTTATTATTATTATTATTATTATTATTATTATACACTCTTATTCTTATAATATAAATTGCGGAGTCCCGCAGGGATCTACTTTAGGACCTCTCCTATTTATTATATTCATAGATGATATATGTAAAAGAATAAGTTCTGACTGTTTATTATTTGCAGACGATTTAAAAATTTTTCGTACAATCAAAAGTAGTACTGACTGTCAATCACTTCAATGTGACATTAATTCAGTCGCTAAATGGTCGGAAGACAATGGTATGAAAATTAACGTATCCAAAACTAATGTAATAACCTTTTCTAGAAAAACTTCTTCACTGAAATTGAATTATTATCTAAATAATGTACTAATTGCGTAAAAGATTTGGGAATATTCTTTGACAGTAAATTGTATTTTCATAGTCACGTTGATTACATTTACAATCACGCAATCAGAATGCTAGGAATAATACGGTCAATAACTTATTCTTTTTCCACGCCCGATTCTCTTTTAATGCTATACTATACATTGGTGCGATCGAAACTCGAATATGCATCTGTAGTTTGGAACTCGATTACAACTACGGACTCGGCTAGATTAGAAAATATACAAAGAAAATTTATATCCTTATGTTCATTCAGATTTCTGCCCATTAATTCCGGGTATAGTTATGAGAGAAAATATGAATATTTTAATTGTCAAAATCTATATGCTAGACGCCATAAGCTAGATTATCTGTTCTTTTGTAAAGTCCTCAAAGGTGATATATCCTGTGACTCTTTCTTAAACAATATTACCTTACGTATTCCAACAAAAGATATGAGAGCCCACAAACTTTTCTATATTAGAAATTCGAAATTTCTTTCACCAGTCTCCAGATGGATTAAAAATGCCAACATGCATGGCTGTGAATTCGATCCCTTCAATGTATAGACTTTGTTTGCTCTTGACAACGATTTATCATTTATGTATTATTTTAGGCATTATACTCAATTAACATTGTCTCATAGTATTCTTAGTTATCCATTCATCGTCATTATTGTAATTAATTGTAATTATATTTATGTGTAATAATTATTTTTGTTTTATGTTTTTGTTATATTTGTGCTGAACTGTAATTGGCCACTGGCTGTTGTACAGCACATTAAATAAATAAAATAAATAAAAATTAAAAAATAAATAAAATTATTATTATTATTATTATTATTATTATTACAAAGTATCCTATATGATTATGTCTCGTGACCAGAACATAGTACAAAATGGAAATATTAGAATTGGAAATTCATCGTTTGAAAAGGTGGTAAAAATTCAATATCCTGAGCAAGATTAATCCAGTCTCTATCATCATATCCCACCTCCCTCAAATCCATTTTAATATTATCTTCCCATCTACGTCTCGGTCTCCCCAAATGTCTTTTTCTCTCCAGCCTCCCAACTAACATTCTATATGCACTTCTGGGTTCGCCCATACGTGCTACATGCCCTGCCCATCTCAGAAATCTGGATTTAATGTTCCTAAATATATCAGGTGAAGAATACAATGCATAGCGTAACTTTCTCCATTTTCCTGTAACTTCATACCTCTTAGTCCCAAATATTTTCCTAAGAAACTTATTCTCAAACACCATTAACCTATGTTCCTCTCTCAAAGTGAGAGTCCAAGTTCCACAGCCATATAGATATAGAACAAACGGTAATATAACTGTTTTATAAATTCTAACTTTCAGGTTTTTTTTACAGCAGATTAGGTGACAAAAGCTTCTCAACCGAATAATAACAGGCATTTCCCATATTTATTCTGCGTTTAATTTCCTCCCGAGTGCCATTTATATTTGTTACTGTTGCGCCAAGATATTTGAATTTTTCCACCTCTTCGAAGGATAAATCTCTAATTTTTATATTTCCATTTCGTACAATATTCTGGTCACTAGACATAATCATATACTTTGTCTCTTCTGGATTTACTTCCAAACCTATCTCTTTACTTGCTTCAAGTAAAATTCTCGTGTTTTACCTAATCGTTTGTGTATTTTCTCCTAACATATTCAGTCATCCACATAGACAAGCAGCTGATGTAACCCCTTCAATTCCAAACCCTCTCTGTTATTCTGAACTTTCCTAATGGCATACTCTAGAGCAGAGTTAAAAAGTAAAGGTGATAATGCATCTCTTTGCTTTAGCTCACAGTGAATTGGAAACGCATCTTACAGAAGCTGACCTGTACGGACTCTGCTGTACGTTTCACATGTTAATTAATCGAACTAGTTTCTTGGGAATACCAAATTCAATAAGAATATTATATATAACTTCTCTCTTAACCGAGTCATATGCCTTTTTCAAATCTATGAATAAGTGATACACTGTACCCTTATACTCCCATTTTTTCTCCATTATCTGTCCAATACAAAACATCTGATCAAAAGTTGATCTAGCAACAGTAACAAATATAAATGACACTCGGGAGAAAATTAAACGCAGAATAAATATGAGAAATGCCTGTTTTTATTCGGTTGAGAAGCTTTTGTCATCCAGCCTGCTCTCGAAAAAGCTGACAGTTAAAATTTACCCCTATAAAACAGTTATATTACCAGTTGTTCTATATGGTTTTGAAAATTGGACTCTCACTTTGAGAGAGGAATAGAGGCTAAGGATGTTTGAGAATAAGATTCTTATAAAATATTTGGGGCTAAGAGGGAGAAAGTTACACAACACAGAACTGCACGCATTGCATTCTTCACCTGACATAATTAGGAACATTAAATCCAGACGTTTGAGATGGGCAGGGGATGTAGCACGTATGGGCGAATTCAGAAATGCATATAGAGTGTTAGTTGGGAGGCCGGAAGGAAAAAGACCTTTTGGGAGGCCGAGACGTAGATGAAAGAATAATATTAAAATGTAGCCTATTTGAGGGAGGTGGGATATGATGATAGAGACTGGATTAATCTTGCCCAGGATGACGGTCTTATGTGAGGGCGACAATGAACCTCCGGATTCCTTAAAAGCCATTTGTAAATAAGTTATATGAATTCATTACAAAGAAGAACTCATTCATTTTTACTCAGAATTATTATGTTTCATATTTATCATTGTTTGATAAATGGATTCTTCGTAAATACTGAAAATGAACAAAATTTGTAGACTTGTGTAACTTAGAATAATGAAAAAACTCGCGGTTACAAAACCCAAAATCTTCTTCACTGCCCTATCCCTTTGAAATCCTAAAATCTCATAAGTTGGTAACACTTAGACAGTGAACAAATAGCGTTCCCGGTGCTATTTCAACAGATTTAGTTGTTTTCACAAAATTGATAGGAGCCCCTTTTCTAGCTATGATTAGATGTCTTCTCTTCTGTATAAAGACATACTGTAGCTGATTAGGTGTTAGGGATAGAAGCGCATTTCTATAGACAGAGGCGCCGATACAAACACAAGGAGGGGGTCTTCCCTTGTTCTTCTTGACTCCCCTTTATCTTTGTAGTTAGTCTCCTCGCTTCATCATGGATCCCTTTTGAGAAGAGTTTTCCACTTTTTTGTGACATCAAGATGGACCCTCCTTTGTCAGCTCATATCGCCGGTTTTGTACTGCGGGATGGAAGTGCGGGGGTGTAAGCTTCAATTTATTTCGGGATTTTCTCCACCAGCAAATAAGCCTATTCATTTAATCCGAGCGTCAGGAAAATTGCTTTTATTGTATCGGTAGTGTTTTCAAGTAGAGTGAAAGATCTGTCCCCACATTGAAACAAAATCTATTATTACTTTCTCTAAGTGTCTTCTATTCAACGAAATTGTATCAATTTCATATGTTTCTATCATTCGTTAAGTTTTGAATCATCATCTACTGACTAAAAAAATATATAACTGGCATTTTGTAAGATCCTTGTCAATTCTATCGATTTTTGCGGAAAAAATGGAATAGCCAAGAGCCGGGATGTGTACTTCTTCGTTGCTATATTCCACTCTGCAGTCATTCCAGGCAAACTTAAAACTGAAATGAAAGTATTTTTTGAGAAATATTTATTTATTATTAGTATAAGACGCAGATAAGGCTCTAAATTTAAACATTCTAATGTTTAAACTCTAAGCACAACCCGCTGCCGTCATCCACACTGCAGCGAGCTTGAAACACTTAGACACGTGCTTGGACAATGCCCCAAAGGCGAGCTGCTGATCAATGCTAGACATCATCGTGTACGACATGCTTTGGCGACATCGTTAAAAACTTTAAATTGGGAGATTCATGAGGAAGTGCATTGTGTATCATCAGATGGTTCTCTTAGACGGGCAGACATTATTGCTATCAACGGACGCTTAAAACGGGCTCTTGTTCTTGACCCTACTATCCGTTTCGAAAGAAACCTAAATCAGGCCACCGAAGTTGATATTGAGAAAAAGTCCGTATATGAACCTTGTCTGCCTTATCTTTCTCAAAAGTACAACGTCCCTCTTAAACAATGGTCTGTCACTGGTTTGCTGTTTGGCAGTAGAGGTTCAATCACAAAATTCACATGGAATTATCTTAAGGAACTTCACATTCCTTTTGATTATGTAATGTCTGTTCTTATAAATATTATCAAGGATTCTCTTCAAATATTACATCATCATCTCTATTTCAATTAATTAACTTATATTTGCCTTGAACAATTAACTTTCTTTTTTTCTTTAATGCATCACATCACATTCTTATACATGTTTATTGTATTCAGGACCCTTGTGGTCACTCAAATTCTTTGAGCTGATGTCTATAATTTAGAAAACATTTTAAAATTTCAAAAGAAAATATTTCACAAATTTTATGGGCATTGAATCTAAGTGGTCATGGCTAGATAATGGGTACTTTTTGTTTCCCGAAAGCTTGTAGCATTGTGCCCATAGAGAGATCAGTTGTTAATGTACGTTTTCAAGAAGCTTTTGTTGAAGGAATATTTTGAGAGTTTGCACTGTTAATTAATACCACAGTTAAGAAGCCTACTTTATAAATAGATTACTTTAAATTAAATATTTCTGTCTTTATATCCCCCGCATTTATTAACCACCCCATTTATGTACGAATAATAATGAATTTTGTTTATTATTATGTAACAGTCATTTGTTTCCTTTTCAGTTTTTATCGCGACTGACTGGATTCGCAACTACTTTGTTTTAAATAAGTCATAATTTCAGTCTCCCAAGACATAGGCCTACTGTAATTTATGACGTCACCGTATTTACAGAAAGTGTGACCAGTTTTTTTTCTAATGTCAAGTGCATAACCAATTCACGTTGAAATAATGAAACATTTCTTATCTGACATTTAAAGAAACTGGTGACATACAAGAAAGACATTTTCAGGACTTACAAAATTATTGGTAGAAATAATATTTACGTGGTGGTGTGGTAGAGAAGGTCTGATGGTCTTATTTCCGCCTGATTAAATGAATTAAATAAATAAATCTATATATAAATATATATAATTTGAACTGGTAATGGAAATTACGGGAAAACGGCTGAACGGATTTTAATAACTGACCCCTCATTTTGAAGCTTGGAACCCGAAGTTTTTCACAAAAATAGTAATTTTCAGTGAAGCGTTAGTTTTCCTACATACTTTTCCTATTTTCCGAAATCCACCTTTCGTCAGTTTTGAGAACTAATTGGATTTAAATATAAAACAAAACACACACTACAATAAAGAATAGGATATTACACGAAGGCCATGACCTGCAGGATTGCTGACATATTTAGAAGTAAAATTCAATTGGTTATTAAAAATTTGAAGAATTACTAAAAATAATTTACAAGTCTGATTCTGCGGTGTGTAATTTTCTGAATAGAGTTGTGGTGCATTGGATATTAAAATCTACAAAATTTGAGGTGGTTTGATGACATTATTACCATTAGAAATGAAGTATTATTATAGTCAATGCCATGATGTGACTACATTTCATTAATATTATACATATTAATGCTACATTGATGATATGAAAGTGAAACATTTTGGGGTTATAGAATAGAGAATATCTTAAATTAGTTCTTCACATCTATAATTTACTGAGTGACGGCTATATAGTATATAACTACAAAATTTACGTAAGATAATATTGTTATTAAAAATCAAATATTTTTATAGTTATTAATCAAGTGAGGTTGGGTCTTTTTCATATATTTAATGGCGGTGTGTTGTAGATATTTATGTACGTCATTCTCTTCAGTATTGGCTCGAGAGAGCGCAAAAATTACAGTTTCTGAGAAAAGACCAAAAGGTATTACTTACAGATGAAATAAGAAGCCTACAAAATTATGTAGTCTCCCGATCATTTCAGCAAGATCTCTTAGCAGGATAAAATGATTTTACCCTCTACATTTCAAGTTCTACATGCAGCAGCTATACCAAGATGCTATGTTATTGTTCGAAAGATAGAAAACCTGACATTTTTTTTAAGTTTCGCCTAGAATCCACAATGACCTGAAATAGTTATTACTTTACTCCCATATGAAAAACCCACTGATTGTCCTGACATTTTTATTTGCGTTTTCGCGTTGAAACTCAAAACCTGAAGGTGGATAGGTTCAAGAGAAAGTATTTTCCATAAAAAACCATTCAGAGGGAGAATGTTTCATTATTACGGAAGGAAATGACTCAAAATGTCTGGTATTCTTTATTGAAAATAAATCTTAAAAAAATTTATTTGAACGTCTAATGAACTTAGTTTGCAGCATTTGCTGCACAAACCACTAGTATACCTATATTTTTCTTATCTGCAGAAGATGATGCATTTTTAATGACGAAAACAAAATGTGATTTTTGGTCATCAACAATACCCAGTTCCTTAAAAGAACCGTATAAAACGTATGCCATATTAAACACTGGACTACAGCCCTGGTACATAGATTGTTACATAGCTGAAGTTTTACGCTGGCCATACTGTATAAAGAAGTGCAAAATGGTAGGGGGAAAAGAAAGAAGTAGAAAATGGGATATTCCTACACAGAGACGCGCACCCGCCGGGAGAAGCAATAGAGACTTTTTACGTTGTTCTCACTTGATTAGTGAGGGATTTAGGTGAGAACTTGGGACTATTTTTCCTTTCGTGGCAATCGAGTTCTGTAGTTTGTATCGCCGTTCTTAAGCCGATAAATTTAGTTCGCACTAGATCGGCTCCCCGCCAAATTGCCGGATCTAAGAAACAAGGGAGTAACTCAAGCATGTTGTGTCATTCCAATCAGCGAGAGACAAGACATATCTCGCGGTCCACATTGCGAGGCTCATATTTTAAGCGAGAACGACGGAATCCGTCACCCGTGAAGTGTGCGTGGAAGCCGTGCTCTGAGTTCAGTTCTAGCCAATGGAATGTATGTTTCTTGGTGTAAATATGACGTGTTGCGTTGTCCTGGTGGAGACTCGGTTCCTGTTGACTCACTCTGCGGAAGTCCTAGCTTGTGTCTGTTTAGGCAGGGTCGAAGGAAGTTCAAATATGGGCTTAGGACAGGGCCTGCTATTGGTGTTACTACATTAGACTGGTTCGGGGTAGGTAGGAAGATCGATAAATGGGTAGGTGAGTGAATAGGGGAACAGACACTACTATAAAATATCATGTAACTGGATTACACAGACATAATGTGTGAATGGGTGGATTATTGATGTGATAGACGGACGGACGACGGATGGATGGATGGATGGATGGATGGCTGGATGGATGGATGGATGGATGGATGGATGGCTGGATGGATGGATGGATGGATGGATGGGTGGGTGGGTGGGTGGGTGGGAGGGTAGTAGGTAGGTAGGTAGGTAGGTAGGTAGGTAGGTAAGCAGGTACATAAGTACGTAAATTAATGGATGGACAGATGAAGAAATAGGTAGGATGTAGATGGATGGATGGATGATTAGTCAGGAGGTGAATGGATTCACGAATACATATGCGGTGGGTTGACGAATGCATAGTAGGATATATAATGGACGGAGAATCAGTATATGGATCGTTTGTGTTTTATAGTTAGTCCTGTATATAATATATATATAGGCCTACATTTTATGTGAA
The DNA here is from genome assembly GCA_025594305.2 of Periplaneta americana. Lineage (NCBI taxonomy): Eukaryota > Metazoa > Arthropoda > Insecta > Blattodea > Blattidae > Periplaneta > Periplaneta americana. The sequence continues at coordinate 149,146,680 of JAJSOF020000013.1, forward strand.
CTGATAGGTGTATATGTATGTATGTATGTATGTATGTATGTATGTATGTATGTATGTAATGTATGTATAGGGTGTAAACGATATAAATTGCTTACATCTCGGTCTAGTGTAGTGTAGTGAAATTTTGTTCTTTCTCCTATTTTTTTTTAATTCATAAAATAATCATGTTTTTAGGCTTGATAGTAGTCTAATATTTACTGTTCGAGTAAATGTGAACGTCATTGCCGATGACCTTCCGTCCAACACACGCTAACACCACCACAACAGCAAGACAACAGAGTTCCCTGATTTGTAGACAAGGATATCACGACAGTTGCAATACACGTGGCGGGCCAAAGTGGATAATGACGGTCTACTATCATTTTCAAAAACATTAGACTCACAGATAAATTTTTTTCTAGGTAAGCTACAAAAGTTATAGAAAAGTTTTATTAGACTTTCTGTTCAGTAATTTATGCTCTATCAGCAGTATTGTTTTGGTAGTTTATATAGTTTACATCCTATATGTGTGTGTGAATTAGATGGATATATACTATAAATGGATTGGAGAGTAGTCTGAGTGCATTGGTGTATGGAGAAATGGCGTAAACGAATGGTTGGTAAAATTGGTTTAGGAATTGTGAATGGAAGAATGAATTAGTTAGTTATTAAATGACAGCATGGGTAAATGAATGCTTGCTTTGTAAATGTACGGATAAGTGGTGGTTAGACGAAAGTATAGAAGTATGAACATTTAGTTAAGTGTAGGTGTGAGTGAGTGAGTGAGTGAGTGAGTGAGTGAGTGAGTGAGTGAGTGAGTGAGTGAGTGAGTGGTAAGTTTTGAGTTGTGAGCGAGTTGTAAATCTGAACGAGTGAGTAAGTTGTAAATAAGTTGTGACTGAGTGAGTTGTAAGTTATGAGTGAGTACGTGAGTTGACTTATTTTCCTTGCCTTCTTCTTGTTCTCCTTCTCTTCTCCTTGTCTTCCTCTAGTTCTTATTTTTTGTCTTCCTCGTGTTCTCATTGTTTTCCCCTTCTTCCCATTTTATTCTCCTTATTTCCTTGTATTCTATTGTTTCCTTTGTGTTCCCCTTGTTCTCCTTGTCCCCCTTCTCCTCCTTGTATGCCCGTTTTTCTCCTAGCTTCCTCTTTATTCCCATTGTATTGCCCTCGTTATCCTAGCATTTCCCTTGGTCTCTTTCTGTTCCATTGTTCTCTTTATATTCTCTTTGCATTCTCATTCTTCTCATTATATTCTTCTTCTGATTGATATCCTCATATTCTCCTTGTTCTCCTTCTATTCTCATTGTTTTCCTTCATTAATCTTTATTGGCCATATTCTTAGAGCGGGCTTCCGGTGGATGATCAGCGAACTAATGTTTTTCGTATTCATAAACCAATGTTAGATATATATAATATAATATGATATGATATGATATGATATATGATATGATATGATATGTTATGATATGATATGATATGATATGATATATGATATGATATGATATGATATGATATGTTATGTTATGTTATGTTATGTTATATGATATGATATGATATGTTATGTTATGTTATGTTATGTTATGTTATGATATGATATGTTATGTTATGTTATGTTATGTTATGATATGATATGATATGATATATGATATGATATGTTATGTTATGTTATGTTATGTTATGATATGATATATGATATGATATATGATATGTTATGTTATGTTATGTTATGATATGATATGATATAATATGTTATGTTATGTTATGATATAATATGATATATGTTATGTTATGATATGATATGTTATGATATGATATAATATGATATATGATATATGATATGATATGTTATGTTATGATATTATATATGTTATGTTATGATATGATATGTTATGTTATGATATGATATATGTTATGATATGATATATATATGTTATGTTATGTTATGATATGATATGATATGATATGATATGATATGATATGATATGATATGATATGATATGATATATGATATAATATATGATATGATATATGATATGTTATGTTATGTTATGATATGATATGATATGATATGATATGATATGATATGATATGTTATGTTATGTTATGTTATGATATGATATATGTTATGTTATGATATATGTTATGTTATGTTATGTTATGATATGATATGATATGATATGATATGATATGATATGATATGATATGATATGATATATGATTCCTGTACAAGTAATCAGTCGATAGCTGGAGCTAGTTTAGCACGCTCGTAGCACGGGCCAGCTATAAGTTCGTCGAATTTTCCTTTTATTCTGTAAAGTTTTCATTTTGAATTTCCATCCTTTCAGAGTACCGTACATTAACAAAATATTAAATAATAATTACCTAGATTTCTTTAGAGTGATATTTTGTGCCACATCCATACGGATCAATCTTTATTATTCTATATAAATTCAGTTTAATTTCCTTTTTGTTTTATCAGGTTTTCATTTCTAATGCCCATCATTCTAGAGTACGGTATATTAACAAAATATTAACCAGTAAACTGAAACATTTACATTTCTTATCAACACCAGGAAGGATCACCCTGTATTATATGCTGCAAGTTAGTCGTATTTCTCTTGTTCCGTTGCCATGGTCCCACTCCTAAATCCCGAGCACTGACTTCCTCATACTTAAAAAGATCTGAACTTGGGTTATACATTTGCTTTGACGCGAACTTGCACAAGTTCTCATTTAATTTAGAGCTCTAAACAATACTGGTAATGTTATCTCTGGAAACCTCAAACAAGAAGGCGCTGTAGTCACAACACATTTTTTTTTCTTTCCCCCTCGAATCTCAGTAGACAACTTTGTATCAGTCTTTAAGTTCGTCTTCCTCAGAGGTGTCCAAACAGAAAACTGTTCTTTGTTCTTTTGTATCCATTGTTTTGTGTTCCTTTCATCATCAAGAGGAGATATTTGATGGCTATCCGTTTCCAACTCAAGGAATTTGTTAATTCCTCTAGAGTGGAATAAAAAGGAGTGATGGCGGGGAGTTAATTGTGACTCACTCAAACACTTACAAGTTTTGAACAGAATTTAAACTGTTGCAAGTCTGTTGAAGCACCATGTTTGTTGCGGCACAGTATAGACCTACAGCGCACGACTAGGACGTGGGGTTTCCGCGCCTGAGACCTGTTCTCGAATCTCGGCGAGTACAAAGGACCAGTGTTGCCAAGTCAGCGGTTTTGTAGCTAAATCCGGTGTTTTCAGGACTATGGCCAGCTACAGAATTTTACCGTCAGCGGCTAGCTATTTGTCAGTGGCGTAGCATGAAATTTTGAGCAGGGGAAGCTAACTCAAGTTGTCTTTCATGCAATATGAGAAAACGTATTACAAAAATACAGTCTTAAAATAAATGGTAGTCAATGTCAAGTCAGCAGTCGAAGATTGGTTGGAACATCGTAAGTAACACCAATAAGGCATGACCTCAAATGATACGTAGTAAAATATGATTTCACGGTTTACACATATCTCTTAACAAATAGACACGTACACGTATAACATTAGCTCACTTCCTGTCACACTTAGAGAAATCACAATATTAGTATCATTATGTAAGTATGCGTCTGTCTTTTGGTTGTGTCCTTCATTGACAGCAAGGGAGTCGGTCATTTGTTTTTTAAATCACACTTCTGTTCGTAAGTCGGTCTTGATAATACAATTGTCCTAAAAAAATTCAAGTACATCAGTGTCAGGAACTGTTATTTCGCTCATTATTTATTATATCAACCACAATGCACACTAACACTTCAACTGAACGCAACTGACGAAAAGGGATAACTCGGAAACTACTTATTTTAAATGTTAAAGCTAGCTTCTTTGCGAGCCTTGCGACTAGGGTAGCTTAGTAGAAAGGGATGGAAAGTCTGCGGGGTGGATTACACAGAAGAAATCGGTCTGCTTGGAAGCTGGTGTGTGCAGGCTTCTTGTTTACTGCTGCATCACAAATCATCCTGGGCTGCCGCATCGCAATATTTAATGCGTAAATATAAATTATATTAAAATTAATAAATGATTTTCTCCATAAACTGCAGGTTTATTATGAAATTATTATTAACTGGGGAAGCTAAGCTTTTTAGCTTACATTGACGCTACGCCACTGCTATTTATTTGGCGTTTTGTGATGATTCTGGCAGAAGGAGACGATATTTTTAAGTTTCTCCCCCCCCCTTTAAAGATGTTATTATGTACTTGCAACAACAATGTTAGTTAATCATAAACAAGAGTTTAGTTTGATATTATCACACTTTCTCATTATCCGAGTGTAAAATACCAACTTTTTGTTAACTCCATTTGGTGCAACCACTTCCATTTCCTGCCTCATCCATTGTTGTTGTACAAATGAGGTAGCTATGCCGCATTCGTTAAACTCTTAATCTAATGTATGCACTGTTTTTGTAAATGAATTGATGTATTTAATCATAAAGAGTAGATAATGAACTGAATTATTATTTAATTTTTCATTTCGTATTATAGTTTATTTAAAACAGACTTACTTAAAACTTAAAACCAAAGTCATTGTTGCCAAGCACGTCTCCAGCTCGATGTGAAATCAGATTTCGACCCGACTGTGATTTGATTATTTCTGAAGTATCCAGTAATATTCTTGATTTACTTCATTCAATTTTGAAGATATATTATTTAACGATGCCGCGTAAAACTCCATACGTACAAACATTTACAGATGTGTGGAAAAAACATAGTGTTGAAAAATTTGGGTGGAAGAAGTTGCCGGTGATAGTTCGAAAGGTCGGTGTAAATGGTGTAAGGTGATATTGAATGCAAAATATTAAGATTTAACTACCCGTCCTGATAGAGATAAACACAAAAAGAGTAGCGGGTATTTTTCTGTTGCTCGGCAACAGTTGCTGAGATAGAGTGGCGGAAAATTAACTTTGGGGATTGGAAAAATGTTCCAACACTACACGCTTCTGGGCAGAGGTGAGTGTTATTTCAATTTCCAAAGGATTAGAAATAATAGGTTTTATAAAATTTGAAATCTCATTATGGTTCATTCCAGATTTTACGTTGCGATTTTCAGTGATGCATTGGCGGCCATCAGAGAGCTAGCTGAACTGGCATTTTATTTCCTTACCCTTACTTACTTACTACAGGCTTTTAAGGAACCCGAAGGTTCATTGCCGCCCTCCCATAAGCCCGCCATTGGTCCCTATCCTGAGCAAGATTAATCCAGTCTCTATCATCATATCCCACCTCCCTCAAATAGGCTACATTTTAATATTATTCTTTCATCTACGTCTCGGCCTCCCAAAAGGTCTTTTTCCTTCCGTCCTCCCAACTAACACTCTATATGCATTTCTGGATTCGCCCATACGTGCTAAATGCCCTGCCCATCTCAAACGTCTGGATTTAATGTTCCTAATTATGTCAGGTGAAGGATACAATGCGTGCAGCTCTGCGTTGTGTAACTTTCTCCATTCTCCTGTAACTTCATCCCTTTTAGCCCCAAATATTTTCTTAAGAACCTTATTCTCAAAAACCTTCATCCTACCATTATTAAATGCAGAGGTTGAGAGGCTATTTAGCCAGATGAATCTTGTGTAAAAGCACAGGAGCAGGATGGAAAATCCCAAGCTAAATACAATTTTGACCATTCAAGCAGGACTGAGAAGACTTGAAAAATGTTGTTCCACTTATGCATTGCCCCAAGATGTATAGTTTGTATTTCGAATTTGGAAGTGATGTATTAAGAAAAATCTGGAGTTTTCTAACTACAGTTTAGCGGTCTTTTTAAGCTTGTGCAGCGGTAAATGGAATTATGAGTTGGCAACACTGCAAAGGACTGTACTAAGCTGGACTGGGTGTTCTAGAGACAGTAGCGTTTCTTCTGCAGTCGCCTATTTTTTCACCTATCACCCATCCTTTGAAAAGGTGGAAAAGTTCAAATGGACTTGGAGCAACAGTAACAAATATAAATGGCACTCAAGAGGAAATTAAACTCAGAATAAGTATGGGAAATACCTGTTATTATTCGGTTGAGAAGCTTTTGTCATCCAATTTGTTCTAAAAAAAAACAAACAAAAAACTGAATGTTAGAATTTATAAAACAGTTATATTACCGGTTGTTCTGTATGGTTGTGAAATTTGGTCTCTCACTTTGAGAGAGGAACAGAAGTTTGAGAATAAGGTGCTTAGGAAAATACTTGGGGCTAAGATGGATGAAGTTACAGAGGAATGGAGAAAGCTACGCCGATGCCTGCATGCATCTTGCGTCCCAACTTTCAATTGCTACATTCTTCTTTATCCGTCTTAAAATTCAACTATCCATCGTAATTTGATTCAATATCAGTAGGCTATGTCTCTGGTAAGAAAGACTGATTCATAGCCTATTACTGTGGATTGTCTCCTAATGTGACTGTTTGGCTATAGTTTCCCTTTTCCCTTTCTTTTTTCTTCTTATTTCTTCGTTTGTTTATTTCTTCTCTTGCGCTTTTGTGTAGTCTTTTTATTTATGAATTATCTTTTTTTTTTCAGAGGCGTCATTTCATTTTTTTGCTTTGAGAGGACGCATTTTTTTCTAAGAAAGACCTCGTTGGGTAGTAGCCTATATACCGTGGCTTACTCCCTATTTCCTCTGAAATGAACTATTTTCCATATCGTAAACTGGGGTAAACTTTACCATATTTACTTGAACCATGAAAACAAATACAATAAACGTACTTTTAGAGTTTATTAATTTTTCTCCATTTGTTGAGATTTTTTATTATTATTTTAAGCTACAAAATAGAGTTGATGTCATGGTTTTTTTTTCAGAAACAAGTTTACTCAACTTTACAGTTCATTTCCACTTCTCACACATAGACCAAGTTCTAACTTCTTTTCATTCATTCATTTATAGTTTTCTGTCCAAGGGCAGGTCTTTCACTGCAAACCCAGCACTCTCCAATCTTTCATGTTTCCTGCCTTTCTCTTAGTCTCCTCATATGATACATATATCTCAATATCGTCTATCATATGATTTCTTCTGCCCCGAACTTTTCTGCCGTTCACCACTCCTTTAGTGCAACCTTCAGTAGGCAATTTATCCTCAGCCAGTAACCCAACCAATTCCTTTTCCTCTTCCTGATCAGTTTCAACATTATTCTTTCTTCACCCACTCTTTCAAACACAGCTTTGTTTCTTATTGTCTGTCCATTTCTCACGCTCCATTCTTCTCCATATCCATATTTCAAATGCTTCTATTCATTTCTCTTCACTGCGTTATAATGTCCATGTTTGTCCTCATAAAATGCCACACTCCACACAAAGCACTTCACTAGTTTCGTCCTTAGTTGTTTTTCCATAGATCCGCAGATGATGCTCCTTTTTTCTATTGAAGCTTCCTTTGTTTCTAACTGCTCATAACTTAATACGATATATTTATTTGACGTAGCTGCGAACAAATTAACATACACAATATAATGAAAATAAACATTTTAATTTTGATTAAAAATGAATAGATGATCGTAAAATGGGACTAACCATCATTTCGAAATAATGTATAAAGTTTGACTTTTGAGTTTATTAAATAATGAAAATATTTCCTTTCAACTACTATTTTTATTATTAAATAAAGTAAATATTATTTCCTTTGTTTTATATTTTTCCTTTTATTTTAATTCAAAAATTTCTTTTCCATTATTACCAAGTGGTGGTTATCTGGTTTTTTGCTATCACTAGCTCAATTGTAATTCTATTTACAGTAAGAAACAACCACTAATCTCAAAAAGGGCAACGCCTTGGTGTCATTTGAGCAAAGTTATTACCTA